>CAWVNO010002020.1:0-99473 GCA_963930645.1 Salticus scenicus
TATTATGAAACTAGAATATATTTCGCAGATTCTGAAAGTGATTGCGATCGTTAGGCTCTTTTAGTTGCTTGGGAATCGTCGTTTGAAGATGGGCATGTGAAACTCGAAAAAAATTTTCGGAGCGTAGGAACGGCTGCCGAAGGTCTGCGTAAAAAGGCCCCCCGGGCCAAATGGTTCAACGTGCAAACTTCCCGATGTGTTTTATTATGAAACTAGAATATATTTGGCAGATTCTGAAAGTGATTGCGATCTTTAGGCTCTTTTAGTTGCTTTGGAATCGTCGTTTGAAGATGGGCATGTGAAACTCGAAAAAAATTTTCGGAGCGTAGACGGCTGCCGAAGGTCTGCGTAAAAAGGCCCCCGGGCCAAATGGTTCAACGTGCAAACTTCCCGATGGTGTTATTATGAAACTAGAATATATTTCGCAGATTCTGAAAGTGATTGCGATCGTTAGGCTCTTTTAGTTGCTTGGGAATCGTCGTTTGAAGATGGGCATGTGAAACTCGAAAAAAATTCGACACTGCGAAGGTCTGCGTAAAAGGCCCCCCGGGCCAAATGGTTCAACGTGCAAACTTCCCGATTGTTTTATTATGAAACTAGAATATATTTGGCAGATTCTGAAAGTGATTGCGATCTTTAGGCTCTTTTAGTTGCTTTGGAATCGTCGTTTGAAGATGGGCATGTGAAACTCGAAAAAATTTTCGGAGCGTAGGAACGGCTGCCGAAGGTCTGCGTAAAAAGGCCCCGGGCCAAATGGTTCAACGTGCAAACTTCCCGATGGTG
Source organism: Salticus scenicus (assembly GCA_963930645.1). Classification (NCBI taxonomy): domain Eukaryota; kingdom Metazoa; phylum Arthropoda; class Arachnida; order Araneae; family Salticidae; genus Salticus; species Salticus scenicus. Next base: position 784 of record CAWVNO010002020.1, read on the forward strand.
TTATTATGAAACTAGAATATATTTCGCAGATTCTGAAAGTGATTGCGATCGTTAGGCTCTTTTAGTTGCTTGGGAATCGTCGTTTGAAGATGGGCATGTGAAACTCGAAAAAAAATTTTCGGAGCGTAGGAACGGCTGCCGAAGGTCTGCGTAAAAAGGCCCCCCGGGCCAAATGGTTCAACGTGCAAACTTCCCGATTGTTTTATTATGAAACTAGAATATATTTGGCAGATTCTGAAAGTGATTGCGATCTTTAGGCTCTTTTAGTTGCTTTGGAATCGTCGTTTGAAGATGGGCATGTGAAACTCGAAAAAAATTTTCGGAGCGTAGGAACGGCTGCCGAAGGTCTGCGTAAAAAGGCCCCCCGGGCCAAATGGTTCAACGTGCAAACTTCCCGATGGTGTTATTATGAAACTAGAATATATTTCGCAGATTCTGAAAGTGATTGCGATCGTTAGGCTCTTTTAGTTGCTTGGGAATCGTCGTTTGAAGATGGGCATGTGAAACTCGAAAAAAATTTTCGGAGCGTAGGAACGGCTGCCGAAGGTCTGCGTAAAAAGGCCCCCCGGGCCAAATGGTTCAACGTGCAAACTTCCCGATGGTGTTATTATGAAACTAGAATATATTTCGCAGATTCTGAAAGTGATTGCGATCGTTAGGCTCTTTTAGTTGCTTGGGAATCGTCGTTTGAAGATGGGCATGTGAAACTCGAAAAAAATTTTCGGAGCGTAGGAACGGCTGCCGAAGGTCTGCGTAAAAAGGCCCCCCGGGCCAAATGGTTCAACGTGCAAACTTCCCGATTGTTTTATTATGAAACTAGAATATATTTGGCAGATTCTGAAAGTGATTGCGATCTTTAGGCTCTTTTAGTTGCTTTGGAATCGTCGTTTGAAGATGGGCATGTGAAACTCGAAAAAAATTTTCGGAGCGTAGGAACGGCTGCCGAAGGTCTGCGTAAAAAAGGCCCCCGGGCCAAATGGTTCAACGTGCAAACTTCCCGATGGTGTTATTATGAAACTAGAATATATTTCGCAGATTCTGAAAGTGATTGCGATCGTTAGGCTCTTTTAGTTGCTTGGGAATCGTCGTTTGAAGATGGGCATGTGAAACTCGAAAAAAATTTTCGGAGCGTAGGAACGGCTGCCGAAGGTCTGCGTAAAAAGGCCCCCCGGGCCAAATGGTTCAACGTGCAAACTTCCCGATTGTTTTATTATGAAACTAGAATATATTTGGCAGATTCTGAAAGTGATTGCGATCTTTAGGCTCTTTTAGTTGCTTTGGAATCGTCGTTTGAAGATGGGCATGTGAAACTCGAAAAAAATTTTCGGAGCGTAGGAACGGCTGCCGAAGGTCTGCGTAAAAAGGCCCCCCGGGCCAAATGGTTCAACGTGCAAACTTCCCGATGGTGTTATTATGAAACTAGAATATATTTCGCAGATTCTGAAAGTGATTGCGATCGTTAGGCTCTTTTAGTTGCTTGGGAATCGTCGTTTGAAGATGGGCATGTGAAACTCGAAAAAAATTTTCGGAGCGTAGGAACGGCTGCCGAAGGTCTGCGTAAAAAGGCCCCCGGGCCAAATGGTTCAACGTGCAAACTTCCCGATGGTGTTATTATGAAACTAGAATATATTTCGCAGATTCTGAAAGTGATTGCGATCGTTAGGCTCTTTTAGTTGCTTTGGAATCGTCGTTTGAAGATGGGCATGTGAAACTCGAAAAAAATTTTCGGAGCGTAGGAACGGCTGCCGAAGGTCTGCGTAAAAAGGCCCCCCGGGCCAAATGGTTCAACGTGCAAACTTCCCGATTGTTTTATTATGAAACTAGAATATATTTGGCAGATTCTGAAAGTGATTGCGATCTTTAGGCTCTTTTAGTTGCTTTGGAATCGTCGTTTGAAGATGGGCATGTGAAACTCGAAAAAAATTTTCGGAGCGTAGGAACGGCTGCCGAAGGTCTGCGTAAAAAGGCCCCCCGGGCCAAATGGTTCAACGTGCAAACTTCCCGATGGTGTTATTATGAAACTAGAATATATTTCGCAGATTCTGAAAGTGATTGCGATCGTTAGGCTCTTTTAGTTGCTTGGGAATCGTCGTTTGAAGATGGGCATGTGAAACTCGAAAAAAATTTTCGGAGCGTAGGAACGGCTGCCGAAGGTCTGCGTAAAAAGGCCCCCCGGGCCAAATGGTTCAACGTGCAAACTTCCCGATTGTTTTATTATGAAACTAGAATATATTTGGCAGATTCTGAAAGTGATTGCGATCTTTAGGCTCTTTTAGTTGCTTTGGAATCGTCGTTTGAAGATGGGCATGTGAAACTCGAAAAAAATTTTCGGAGCGTAGGAACGGCTGCCGAAGGTCTGCGTAAAAAGGCCCCCCGGGCCAAATGGTTCAACGTGCAAACTTCCCGATGGTGTTATTATGAAACTAGAATATATTTCGCAGATTCTGAAAGTGATTGCGATCTTTAGGCTCTTTTAGTTGCTTGGGAATCGCCGTTTGAAGATGGGCATGTGAAACTCGAAAAAAATTTTCGGAGCGTAGGAACGGCTGCCGAAGGTCTGCGTAAAAAGGCCCCCCGGGCCAAATGGTTCAACGTGCAAACTTCCCGATGGTGTTATTATGAAACTAGAATATATTTCGCAGATTCTGAAAGTGATTGCGATCGTTTAGGCTCTTTTAGTTGCTTGGGAATCGTCGTTTGAAGATGGGCATGTGAAACTCGAAAAAAATTTTCGGAGCGTAGGAACGGCTGCCGAAGGTCTGCGTAAAAAGGCCCCCCGGGCCAAATGGTTCAACGTGCAAACTTCCCGATTGTTTTATTATGAAACTAGAATATATTTGGCAGATTCTGAAAGTGATTGCGATCTTTAGGCTCTTTTAGTTGCTTTGGGAATCGTCGTTTGAAGATGGGCATGTGAAACTCGAAAAAAATTTTCGGAGCGTAGGAACGGCTGCCGAAGGTCTGCGTAAAAAGGCCCCCCGGGCCAAATGGTTCAACGTGCAAACTTCCCGATGGTGTTATTATGAAACTAGAATATATTTCGCAGATTCTGAAAGTGATTGCGATCGTTAGGCTCTTTTAGTTGCTTGGGAATCGTCGTTTGAAGATGGGCATGTGAAACTCGAAAAAAATTTTCGGAGCGTAGGAACGGCTGCCGAAGGTCTGCGTAAAAAGGCCCCCCGGGCCAAATGGTTCAACGTGCAAACTTCCCGATTGTTTTATTATGAAACTAGAATATATTTGGCAGATTCTGAAAGTGATTGCGATCTTTAGGCTCTTTTAGTTGCTTTGGAATCGTCGTTTGAAGATGGGCATGTGAAACTCGAAAAAAATTTTCGGAGCGTAGGAACGGCTGCCGAAGGTCTGCGTAAAAAGGCCCCCCGGGCCAAATGGTTCAACGTGCAAACTTCCCGATGGTGTTATTATGAAACTAGAATATATTTCGCAGATTCTGAAAGTGATTGCGATCGTTAGGCTCTTTTAGTTGCTTGGGAATCGTCGTTTGAAGATGGGCATGTGAAACTCGAAAAAAATTTTCGGAGCGTAGGAACGGCTGCCGAAGGTCTGCGTAAAAAGGCCCCCCGGGCCAAATGGTTCAACGTGCAAACTTCCCGATGGTGTTATTATGAAACTAGAATATATTTCGCAGATTCTGAAAGTGATTGCGATCGTTAGGCTCTTTTAGTTGCTTGGGAATCGTCGTTTGAAGATGGGCATGTGAAACTCGAAAAAAATTTTCGGAGCGTAGGAACGGCTGCCGAAGGTCTGCGTAAAAAGGCCCCCCGGGCCAAATGGTTCAACGTGCAAACTTCCCGATGGTGTTATTATGAAACTAGAATATATTTCGCAGATTCTGAAAGTGATTGCGATCGTTAGGCTCTTTTAGTTGCTTGGGAATCGTCGTTTGAAGATGGGCATGTGAAACTCGAAAAAAATTTTCGGAGCGTAGGAACGGCTGCCGAAGGTCTGCGTAAAAAGGCCCCCCGGGCCAAATGGTTCAACGTGCAAACTTCCCGATTGTTTTATTATGAAACTAGAATATATTTGGCAGATTCTGAAAGTGATTGCGATCTTTAGGCTCTTTTAGTTGCTTTGGAATCGTCGTTTGAAGATGGGCATGTGAAACTCGAAAAAAATTTTCGGAGCGTAGGAACGGCTGCCGAAGGTCTGCGTAAAAAGGCCCCCCGGGCCAAATGGTTCAACGTGCAAACTTCCCGATGGTGTTATTATGAAACTAGAATATATTTCGCAGATTCTGAAAGTGATTGCGATCGTTAGGCTCTTTTAGTTGCTTGGGAATCGTCGTTTGAAGATGGGCATGTGAAACTCGAAAAAAATTTTCGGAGCGTAGGAACGGCTGCCGAAGGTCTGCGTAAAAAGGCCCCCCGGGCCAAATGGTTCAACGTGCAAACTTCCCGATGGTGTTATTATGAAACTAGAATATATTTCGCAGATTCTGAAAGTGATTGCGATCGTTAGGCTCTTTTAGTTGCTTGGGAATCGTCGTTTGAAGATGGGCATGTGAAACTCGAAAAAAATTTTCGGAGCGTAGGAACGGCTGCCGAAGGTCTGCGTAAAAAGGCCCCCGGGCCAAATGGTTCAACGTGCAAACTTCCCGATGGTGTTATTATGAAACTAGAATATATTTCGCAGATTCTGAAAGTGATTGCGATCGTTAGGCTCTTTTAGTTGCTTGGGAATCGTCGTTTGAAGATGGGCATGTGAAACTCGAAAAAAATTTTCGGAGCGTAGGAACGGCTGCCGAAGGTCTGCGTAAAAAGGCCCCCCGGGCCAAATGGTTCAACGTGCAAACTTCCCGATTGTTTTATTATGAAACTAGAATATATTGGCAGATTCTGAAAGTGATTGCGATCTTTAGGCTCTTTTAGTTGCTTTGGAATCGTCGTTTGAAGATGGGCATGTGAAACTCGAAAAAAATTTTCGGAGCGTAGGAACGGCTGCCGAAGGTCTGCGTAAAAAGGCCCCCCGGGCCAAATGGTTCAACGTGCAAACTTCCCGATGGTGTTATTATGAAACTAGAATATATTTCGCAGATTCTGAAAGTGATTGCGATCGTTAGGCTCTTTTAGTTGCTTGGGAATCGTCGTTTGAAGATGGGCATGTGAAACTCGAAAAAAATTTTCGGAGCGTAGGAACGGCTGCCGAAGGTCTGCGTAAAAAGGCCCCCCGGGCCAAATGGTTCAACGTGCAAACTTCCCGATGGTGTTATTATGAAACTAGAATATATTTCGCAGATTCTGAAAGTGATTGCGATCGTTAGGCTCTTTTAGTTGCTTGGGAATCGTCGTTTGAAGATGGGCATGTGAAACTCGAAAAAAATTTTCGGAGCGTAGGAACGGCTGCCCCGAAGGTCTGCGTAAAAAGGCCCCCCGGGCCAAATGGTTCAACGTGCAAACTTCCCGATGGTGTTATTATGAAACTAGAATATATTTCGCAGATTCTGAAAGTGATTGCGATCTTTAGGCTCTTTTAGTTGCTTGGGAATCGCCGTTTGAAGATGGGCATGTGAAACTCGAAAAAAATTTTCGGAGCGTAGGAACGGCTGCCGAAGTTTTAGTTGCTTGGGAATCGCCGTTTGAAGATGGCATGTGAAAACTCGAAAAAAATTTTCGGAGCGTAGGACGGCTGCGAAGGTCTGCGTAAAAAGGCCCCGGGCCAATGGTTCAACGTGCAAACTTCCCGATGGTGTTATTATGAAACTAGAATATATTTGCAGATTCTGAAAGTGATTGCGATCTTAGGCTCTTTTAGTTGCTTTGGAATCGTCGTTGAAGATGGGCATGTGAAACTCGAAAAATTTTCGGTGCGTAGGAACGGCTGCCGAAGGTCTGCGTAAAAAGGCCCCCGGGCCAAATGGTTCAACGTGCAACTTCCCGATTGTTTTATTATGAAACTAGAATATATTTGGCAGATTCTGAAAGTGATTGCGATCTTTGGCTCTTTTAGTTGCTTTGGAATCGTCGTTGAAGATGGCATGTGAAACTCGAAAAAATTTTCGGAGCGTAGGAACGGCTGCCGAAGGTCTGCGTAAAAAGCCCCGGGCCAAATGGTTCAACGTGCAAACTTCCCGATGGTGTTATTATGAAACTAGAATATATTTCGCAGATTCTGAAAGTGATTGCGATCGTTAGGCTCTTTTAGTTGCTTGGAATCGTCGTTTGAAGATGGGCATGTGAAACAAATGGTTCAACGTGCAAACTTCCCGATTGTTTTATTATGAAACTAGAATATATTTGGCAGATTCTGAAAGTGATTGCGATCTTTAGGCTCTTTTAGTTGCTTTGGAATCGTCGTTTGAAGATGGGCATGTGAAACTCGAAAAAAATTTTCGGAGCGTAGGAACGGCTGCCGAAGGTCTGCGTAAAAAGGCCCCCCGGGCCAAATGGTTCAACGTGCAAACTTCCCGATGGTGTTATTATGAAACTAGAATATATTTCGCAGATTCTGAAGTGATTGCGATCGTTAGGCTCTTTTAGTTGCTTGGGAATCGTCGTTTGAAGATGGGCATGTGAAACTCGAAAAAAATTTTCGGAGCGTAGGAACGGCTGCCGAAGGTCTGCGTAAAAAGGCACCCCGGGCCAAATGGTTCAACGTGCAAACTTCCCGATGGTGTTATTATGAAACTAGAATATATTTCGCAGATTCTGAAAGTGATTGCGATCGTTAGGCTCTTTTAGTTGCTTGGGAATCGTCGTTTGAAGATGGGCATGTGAAACTCGAAAAAAATTTTCGGAGCGTAGGAACGGCTGCCGAAGGTCTGCGTAAAAAGGCCCCCGGGCCAAATGGTTCAACGTGCAAACTTCCCGATGGTGTTATTATGAAACTAGAATATATTTCGCAGATTCTGAAAGTGATTGCGATCGTTAGGCTCTTTTAGTTGCTTGGGAATCGTCGTTTGAAGATGGGCATGGTGAAACTCGAAAAAAATTTTCGGAGCGTAGGAACGGCTGCCGAAGGTCTGCGTAAAAAGGCCCCCCGGGCCAAATGGTTCAACGTGCAAACTTCCCGATTGTTTTATTATGAAACTAGAATATATTTGGCAGATTCTGAAAGTGATTGCGATCTTTAGGCTCTTTTAGTTGCTTTGGAATCGTCGTTTGAAGATGGGCATGTGAAACTCGAAAAAAATTTTCGGAGCGTAGGAACGGCTGCCGAAGGTCTGCGTAAAAAGGCCCCCCGGGCCAAATGGTTCAACGTGCAAACTTCCCGATGGTGTTATTATGAAACTAGAATATATTTCGCAGATTCTGAAAGTGATTGCGATCGTTAGGCTCTTTTAGTTGCTTGGGAATCGTCGTTTGAAGATGGGCATGTGAAACTCGAAAAAAATTTTCGGAGCGTAGGAACGGCTGCCGAAGGTCTGCGTAAAAAGGCCCCCCGGGCCAAATGGTTCAACGTGCAAACTTCCCGATGGTGTTATTATGAAACTAGAATATATTTCGCAGATTCTGAAAGTGATTGCGATCGTTAGGCTCTTTTAGTTGCTTGGGAATCGTCGTTTGAAGATGGGCATGTGAAACTCGAAAAAAATTTTCGGAGCGTAGGAACGGCTGCCGAAGGTCTGCGTAAAAAGGCCCCCCGGGCCAAATGGTTCAACGTGCAAACTTCCCGATGGTGTTATTATGAAACTAGAATATATTTCGCAGATTCTGAAAGTGATTGCGATCGTTAGGCTCTTTTAGTTGCTTGGGAATCGTCGTTTGAAGATGGGCATGTGAAACTCGAAAAAAATTTTCGGAGCGTAGGAACGGCTGCCGAAGGTCTGCGTAAAAAGGCCCCCCGGGCCAAATGGTTCAACGTGCAAACTTCCCGATTGTTTTATTTTGAAACTAGAATATATTTGGCAGATTCTGAAAGTGATTGCGATCTTTAGGCTCTTTTAGTTGCTTTGGAATCGTCGTTTGAAGATGGGCATGTGAAACTCGAAAAAAATTTTCGGAGCGTAGGAACGGCTGCCGAAGGTCTGCGTAAAAGGCCCCCCGGGCCAAATGGTTCAACGTGCAAACTTCCCGATGGTGTTATTATGAAACTAGAATATATTTCGCAGATTCTGAAAGTGATTGCGATCGTTAGGCTCTTTTAGTTGCTTGGGAATCGTCGTTTGAAGATGGGCATGTGAAACTCGAAAAAAATTTTCGGAGCGTAGGAACGGCTGCCGAAGGTCTGCGTAAAAAGGCCCCCGGGCCAAATGGTTCAACGTGCAAACTTCCCGATGGTGTTATTATGAAACTAGAATATATTTCGCAGATTCTGAAAGTGATTGCGATCGTTAGGCTCTTTTAGTTGCTTGGGAATCGTCGTTTGAAGATGGGCATGTGAAACTCGAAAAAAATTTTCGGAGCGTAGGAACGGCTGCCGAAGGTCTGCGTAAAAAGGCCCCCCGGGCCAAATGGTTCAACGTGCAAACTTCCGATTGTTTTATTATGAAACTAGAATATATTTGGCAGATTCTGAAAGTGATTGCGATCTTTAGGCTCTTTTAGTTGCTTTGGAATCGTCGTTTGAAGATGGGCATGTGAAACTCGAAAAAAATTTTCGGAGCGTAGGAACGGCTGCCGAAGGTCTGCGTAAAAAGGCCCCCGGGCCAAATGGTTCAACGTGCAAACTTCCCGATGGTGTTATTATGAAACTAGAATATATTTCGCAGATTCTGAAAGTGATTGCGATCGTTAGGCTCTTTTAGTTGCTTGGGAATCGTCGTTTGAAGATGGGCATGTGAAACTCGAAAAAAATTTTCGGAGCGTAGGAACGGCTGCCGAAGGTCTGCGTAAAAAGGCCCCCCGGGCCAAATGGTTCAACGTGCAAACTTCCCGATTGTTTTATTATGAAACTAGAATATATTTCGCAGATTCTGAAAGTGATTGCGATCGTTAGGCTCTTTTAGTTGCTTGGGAATCGTCGTTTGAAGATGGGCATGTGAAACTCGAAAAAAATTTTCGGAGCGTAGGAACGGCTGCCGAAGGTCTGCGTAAAAAGGCCCCCCGGGCCAAATGGTTACGTGCAAACTTCCCGATTGTTTTATTATGCAACTAGAATATATTTGGCAGATTCTGAAAGTGATTGCGATCTTTAGGCTCTTTTAGTTGCTTTGGAATCGTCGTTTGAAGATGGGCATGTGAAACTCGAAAAAAATTTTCGGAGCGTAGGAACGGCTGCCGAAGGTCTGCGTAAAAAGGCCCCCCGGGCCAAATGGTTCAACGTGCAAACTTCCCGATGGTGTTATTATGAAACTAGAATATATTTCGCAGATTCTGAAAGTGATTGCGATCGTTAGGCTCTTTTAGTTGCTTGGGAATCGTCGTGTGAAGATGGGCATGTGAAACTCGAAAAAAATTTTCGGAGCGTAGGAACGGCTGCCGAAGGTCTGCGTAAAAAGGCCCCCCGGGCCAAATGGTTCAACGTGCAAACTTCCCGATGGTGTTATTATGAAACTAGAATATATTTCGCAGATTCTGAAAGTGATTGCGATCGTTAGGCTCTTTTAGTTGCTTGGGAATCGTCGTTTGAAGATGGGCATGTGAAACTCGAAAAAAATTTTCGGAGCGTAGGAACGGCTGCCGAAGGTCTGCGTAAAAAGGCCCCCCGGGCCAAATGGTTCAACGTGCAAACTTCCCGATTGTTTTATTATGAAACTAGAATATATTTGGCAGATTCTGAAAGTGATTGCGATCTTTTGGCTCTTTTAGTTGCTTTGGAATCGTCGTTTGAAGATGGGCATGTGAAACTCGAAAAAAATTTTCGGAGCGTAGGAACGGCTGCCGAAGGTCTGCGTAAAAAGGCCCCCGGGCCAAATGGTTCAACGTGCAAACTTCCCGATGGTGTTATTATGAAACTAGAATATATTTCGCAGATTCTGAAAGTGATTGCGATCGTTAGGCTCTTTTAGTTGCTTGGGAATCGTCGTTTGAAGATGGGCATGTGAAACTCGAAAAAAATTTTCGGAGCGTAGGAACGGCTGCCGAAGGTCTGCGTAAAAAGGCCCCCCGGGCCAAATGGTTCAACGTGCAAACTACCCGATTGTTTTATTATGAAACTAGAATATATTTGGCAGATTCTGAAAGTGATTGCGATCTTTAGGCTCTTTTAGTTGCTTTGGAATCGTCGTTTGAAGATGGGCATGTGAAACTCGAAAAAAATTTTCGGAGCGTAGGAACGGCTGCCGAAGGTCTGCGTAAAAAGGCCCCCCGGGCCAAATGGTTCAACGTGCAAACTTCCCGATGGTGTTATTATGAAACTAGAATATATTTCGCAGATTCTGAAAGTGATTGCGATCGTTAGGCTCTTTTAGTTGCTTGGGAATCGTCGTTTGAAGATGGGCATGTGAAACTCGAAAAAAATTTTCGGAGCGTAGGAACGGCTGCCGAAGGTCTGCGTAAAAAGGCCCCCCGGGCCAAATGGTTCAACGTGCAAACTTCCCGATGGTGTTATTATGAAACTAGAATATATTTCGCAGATTCTGAAAGTGATTGCGATCGTTAGGCTCTTTTAGTTGCTTGGGAATCGTCGTTTGAAGATGGGCATGTGAAACTCGAAAAAAATTTTCGGAGCGTAGGAACGGCTGCCGAAGGTCTGCGTAAAAAGGCCCCCCGGGCCAAATGGTTCAACGTGCAAACTTCCCGATTGTTTTATTATGAAACTAGAATATATTTGGCAGATTCTGAAAGTGATTGCGATCTTTAGGCTCTTTTAGTTGCTTTGGAATCGTCGTTTGAAGATGGGCATGTGAAACTCGAAAAAAATTTTCGGAGCGTAGGAACGGCTGCCGAAGGTCTGCGTAAAAAGGCCCCCGGGCCAAATGGTTCAACGTGCAAACTTCCCGATGGTGTTATTATGAAACTAGAATATATTTCGCAGATTCTGAAAGTGATTGCGATCGTTAGGCTCTTTTAGTTGCTTGGGAATCGTCGTTTGAAGATGGGCATGTGAAACTCGAAAAAAATTTTCGGAGCGTAGGAACGGCTGCCGAAGGTCTGCGTAAAAAGGCCCCCCGGGCCAAATGGTTCAACGTGCAAACTTCCCGATTGTTTTATTATGAAACTAGAATATATTTGGCAGATTCTGAAAGTGATTGCGATCTTTAGGCTCTTTTAGTTGCTTTGGAATCGTCGTTTGAAGATGGGCATGTGAAACTCGAAAAAAATTTTCGGAGCGTAGGAACGGCTGCCGAAGGTCTGCGTAAAAAGGCCCCCCGGGCCAAATGGTTCAACGTGCAAACTTCCCGATGGTGTTATTATGAAATTAGAATATATTTCGCAGATTCTGAAAGTGATTGCGATCGTTAGGCTCTTTTAGTTGCTTGGGAATCGTCGTTTGAAGATGGGCATGTGAAACTCGAAAAAAATTTTCGGAGCGTAGGAACGGCTGCCGAAGGTCTGCGTAAAAAGGCCCCCCGGGCCAAATGGTTCAACGTGCAAACTTCCCGATGGTGTTATTATGAAACTAGAATATATTTCGCAGATTCTGAAAGTGATTGCGATCGTTAGGCTCTTTTAGTTGCTTGGGAATCGTCGTTTGAAGATGGGCATGTGAAACTCGAAAAAAATTTTCGGAGCGTAGGAACGGCTGCCGAAGGTCTGCGTAAAAAGGCCCCCCGGGCCAAATGGTTCAACGTGCAAACTTCCCGATTGTTTTATTATGAAACTAGAATATATTTGGCAGATTCTGAAAGTGATTGCGATCTTTAGGCTCTTTTAGTTGCTTTGGAATCGTCGTTTGAAGATGGGCATGTGAAACTCGAAAAAAATTTTCGGAGCGTAGGAACGGCTGCCGAAGGTCTGCGTAAAAAGGCCCCCGGGCCAAATGGTTCAACGTGCAAACTTCCCGATGGTGTTATTATGAAACTAGAATATATTTCGCAGATTCTGAAAGTGATTGCGATCGTTAGGCTCTTTTAGTTGCTTGGGAATCGTCGTTTGAAGATGGGCATGTGAAACTCGAAAAAAATTTTCGGAGCGTAGGAACACCTGCCGAAGGTCTGCGTAAAAAGGCCCCCCGGGCCAAATGGTTGAACGTGCAAACTTCCCGATTGTTTTATTATGAAACTAGAATATATTTGGCAGATTCTGAAAGTGATTGCGATCTTTAGGCTCTTTTAGTTGCTTTGGAATCGTCGTTTGAAGATGGGCATGTGAAACTCGAAAAAAATTTTCGGAGCGTAGGAACGGCTGCCGAAGGTCTGCGTAAAAAGGCCCCCCGGGCCAAATGGTTCAACGTGCAAACTTCCCGATGGTGTTATTATGAAACTAGAATATATTTCGCAGATTCTGAAAGTGATTGCGATCGTTAGGCTCTTTTAGTTGCTTGGGAATCGTCGTTTGAAGATGGGCATGTGAAACTCGAAAAAAATTTTCGGAGCGTAGGAACGGCTGCCGAAGGTCTGCGTAAAAAGGCCCCCCGGGCCAAATGGTTCAACGTGCAAACTTCCCGATTGTTTTATTATGCAACTAGAATATATTTGGCAGATTCTGAAAGTGATTGCGATCTTTAGGCTCTTTTAGTTGCTTTGGAATCGTCGTTTGAAGATGGGCATGTGAAACTCGAAAAAAATTTTCGGAGCGTAGGAACGGCTGCCGAAGGTCTGCGTAAAAAGGCCCCCCGGGCCAAATGGTTCAACGTGCAAACTTCCCGATGGTGTTATTATGAAACTAGAATATATTTCGCAGATTCTGAAAGTGATTGCGATCGTTAGGCTCTTTTAGTTGCTTGGGAATCGTCGTGTGAAGATGGGCATGTGAAACTCGAAAAAAATTTTCGGAGCGTAGGAACGGCTGCCGAAGGTCTGCGTAAAAAGGCCCCCGGGCCAAATGGTTCAACGTGCAAACTTCCCGATGGTGTTATTATGAAACTAGAATATATTTCGCAGATTCTGAAAGTGATTGCGATCGTTAGGCTCTTTTAGTTGCTTGGGAATCGTCGTTTGAAGATGGGCATGTGAAACTCGAAAAAAATTTTCGGAGCGTAGGAACGGCTGCCGAAGGTCTGCGTAAAAAGGCCCCCCGGGCCAAATGGTTCAACGTGCAAACTACCCGATTGTTTTATTATGAAACTAGAATATATTTGGCAGATTCTGAAAGTGATTGCGATCTTTAGGCTCTTTTAGTTGCTTTGGAATCGTCGTTTGAAGATGGGCATGTGAAACTCGAAAAAAATTTTCGGAGCGTAGGAACGGCTGCCGAAGGTCTGCGTAAAAAGGCCCCCCGGGCCAAATGGTTCAACGTGCAAACTTCCCGATGGTGTTATTATGAAACTAGAATATATTTCGCAGATTCTGAAAGTGATTGCGATCGTTAGGCTCTTTTAGTTGCTTGGGAATCGTCGTTTGAAGATGGGCATGTGAAACTCGAAAAAAATTTTCGGAGCGTAGGAACGGCTGCCGAAGGTCTGCGTAAAAAGGCCCCCCGGGCCAAATGGTTCAACGTGCAAACTTCCCGATGGTGTTATTATGAAACTAGAATATATTTCGCAGATTCTGAAAGTGATTGCGATCGTTAGGCTCTTTTAGTTGCTTGGGAATCGTCGTTTGAAGATGGGCATGTGAAACTCGAAAAAAATTTTCGGAGCGTAGGAACGGCTGCCGAAGGTCTGCGTAAAAAGGCCCCCCGGGCCAAATGGTTCAACGTTCAAACTTCCCGATTGTTTTATTATGAAACTAGAATATATTTGGCAGATTCTGAAAGTGATTGCGATCTTTAGGCTCTTTTAGTTGCTTTGGAATCGTCGTTTGAAGATGGGCATGTGAAACTCGAAAAAAATTTTCGGAGCGTAGGAACGGCTGCCGAAGGTCTGCGTAAAAAGGCCCCCGGGCCAAATGGTTCAACGTGCAAACTTCCCGATGGTGTTATTATGAAACTAGAATATATTTCGCAGATTCTGAAAGTGATTGCGATCGTTAGGCTCTTTTAGTTGCTTGGGAATCGTCGTTTGAAGATGGGCATGTGAAACTCGAAAAAAATTTTCGGAGCGTAGGAACGGCTGCCGAAGGTCTGCGTAAAAAGGCCCCCCGGGCCAAATGGTTCAACGTGCAAACTTCCCGATTGTTTTATTATGAAACTAGAATATATTTGGCAGATTCTGAAAGTGATTGCGATCTTTAGGCTCTTTTAGTTGCTTTGGAATCGTCGTTTGAAGATGGGCATGTGAAACTCGAAAAAAATTTTCGGAGCGTAGGAACGGCTGCCGAAGGTCTGCGTAAAAAGGCCCCCCGGGCCAAATGGTTCAACGTGCAAACTTCCCGATGGTGTTATTATGAAATTAGAATATATTTCGCAGATTCTGAAAGTGATTGCGATCGTTAGGCTCTTTTAGTTGCTTGGGAATCGTCGTTTGAAGATGGGCATGTGAAACTCGAAAAAAATTTTCGGAGCGTAGGAACGGCTGCCGAAGGTCTGCGTAAAAAGGCCCCCCGGGCCAAATGGTTCAACGTGCAAACTTCCCGATGGTGTTATTATGAAACTAGAATATATTTCGCAGATTCTGAAAGTGATTGCGATCGTTAGGCTCTTTTAGTTGCTTGGGAATCGTCGTTTGAAGATGGGCATGTGAAACTCGAAAAAAATTTTCGGAGCGTAGGAACGGCTGCCGAAGGTCTGCGTAAAAAGGCCCCCCGGGCCAAATGGTTCAACGTGCAAACTTCCCGATTGTTTTATTATGAAACTAGAATATATTTGGCAGATTCTGAAAGTGATTGCGATCTTTAGGCTCTTTTAGTTGCTTTGGAATCGTCGTTTGAAGATGGGCATGTGAAACTCGAAAAAAATTTTCGGAGCGTAGGAACGGCTGCCGAAGGTCTGCGTAAAAAGGCCCCCGGGCCAAATGGTTCAACGTGCAAACTTCCCGATGGTGTTATTATGAAACTAGAATATATTTCGCAGATTCTGAAAGTGATTGCGATCGTTAGGCTCTTTTAGTTGCTTGGGAATCGTCGTTTGAAGATGGGCATGTGAAACTCGAAAAAAATTTTCGGAGCGTAGGAACACCTGCCGAAGGTCTGCGTAAAAAGGCCCCCCGGGCCAAATGGTTGAACGTGCAAACTTCCCGATTGTTTTATTATGAAACTAGAATATATTTGGCAGATTCTGAAAGTGATTGCGATCTTTAGGCTCTTTTAGTTGCTTTGGAATCGTCGTTTGAAGATGGGCATGTGAAACTCGAAAAAAATTTTCGGAGCGTAGGAACGGCTGCCGAAGGTCTGCGTAAAAAGGCCCCCCGGGCCAAATGGTTCAACGTGCAAACTTCCCGATGGTGTTATTATGAAACTAGAATATATTTCGCAGATTCTGAAAGTGATTGCGATCGTTAGGCTCTTTTAGTTGCTTGGGAATCGTCGTTTGAAGATGGGCATGTGAAACTCGAAAAAAATTTTCGGAGCGTAGGAACGGCTGCCGAAGGTCTGCGTAAAAAGGCCCCCCGGGCCAAATGGTTCAACGTGCAAACTTCCCGATTGTTTTATTATGCAACTAGAATATATTTGGCAGATTCTGAAAGTGATTGCGATCTTTAGGCTCTTTTAGTTGCTTTGGAATCGTCGTTTGAAGATGGGCATGTGAAACTCGAAAAAAATTTTCGGAGCGTAGGAACGGCTGCCGAAGGTCTGCGTAAAAAGGCCCCCCGGGCCAAATGGTTCAACGTGCAAACTTCCCGATGGTGTTATTATGAAACTAGAATATATTTCGCAGATTCTGAAAGTGATTGCGATCGTTAGGCTCTTTTAGTTGCTTGGGAATCGTCGTGTGAAGATGGGCATGTGAAACTCGAAAAAAATTTTCGGAGCGTAGGAACGGCTGCCGAAGGTCTGCGTAAAAAGGCCCCCCGGGCCAAATGGTTCAACGTGCAAACTTCCCGATGGTGTTATTATGAAACTAGAATATATTTCGCAGATTCTGAAAGTGATTGCGATCGTTAGGCTCTTTTAGTTGCTTGGGAATCGTCGTTTGAAGATGGGCATGTGAAACTCGAAAAAAATTTTCGGAGCGTAGGAACGGCTGCCGAAGGTCTGCGTAAAAAGGCCCCCCGGGCCAAATGGTTCAACGTGCAAACTTCCCGATTGTTTTATTATGAAACTAGAATATATTTGGCAGATTCTGAAAGTGATTGCGATCTTTTGGCTCTTTTAGTTGCTTTGGAATCGTCGTTTGAAGATGGGCATGTGAAACTCGAAAAAAATTTTCGGAGCGTAGGAACGGCTGCCGAAGGTCTGCGTAAAAAGGCCCCCCGGGCCAAATGGTTCAACGTGCAAACTTCCCGATGGTGTTATTATGAAACTAGAATATATTTCGCAGATTCTGAAAGTGATTGCGATCGTTAGGCTCTTTTAGTTGCTTGGGAATCGTCGTTTGAAGATGGGCATGTGAAACTCGAAAAAAATTTTCGGAGCGTAGGAACGGCTGCCGAAGGTCTGCGTAAAAAGGCCCCCCGGGCCAAATGGTTCAACGTGCAAACTTCCCGATTGTTTTATTATGAAACTAGAATATATTTGGCAGATTCTGAAAGTGATTGCGATCTTTAGGCTCTTTTAGTTGCTTTGGAATCGTCGTTTGAAGATGGGCATGTGAAACTCGAAAAAAATTTTCGGAGCGTAGGAACGGCTGCCGAAGGTCTGCGTAAAAAGGCCCCCGGGCCAAATGGTTCAACGTGCAAACTTCCCGATGGTGTTATTATGAAACTAGAATATATTTCGCAGATTCTGAAAGTGATTGCGATCGTTAGGCTCTTTTAGTTGCTTGGGAATCGTCGTTTGAAGATGGGCATGTGAAACTCGAAAAAAATTTTCGGAGCGTAGGAACGGCTGCCGAAGGTCTGCGTAAAAAGGCCCCCCGGGCCAAATGGTTCAACGTGCAAACTTCCCGATTGTTTTATTATGAAACTAGAATATATTTGGCAGATTCTGAAAGTGATTGCGATCTTTAGGCTCTTTTAGTTGCTTTGGAATCGTCGTTTGAAGATGGGCATGTGAAACTCGAAAAAAATTTTCGGAGCGTAGGAACGGCTGCCGAAGGTCTGCGTAAAAAGGCCCCCCGGGCCAAATGGTTCAACGTGCAAACTTCCCGATGGTGTTATTATGAAATTAGAATATATTTCGCAGATTCTGAAAGTGATTGCGATCGTTAGGCTCTTTTAGTTGCTTGGGAATCGTCGTTTGAAGATGGGCATGTGAAACTCGAAAAAAATTTTCGGAGCGTAGGAACGGCTGCCGAAGGTCTGCGTAAAAAGGCCCCCCGGGCCAAATGGTTCAACGTGCAAACTTCCCGATGGTGTTATTATGAAACTAGAATATATTTCGCAGATTCTGAAAGTGATTGCGATCGTTAGGCTCTTTTAGTTGCTTGGGAATCGTCGTTTGAAGATGGGCATGTGAAACTCGAAAAAAATTTTCGGAGCGTAGGAACGGCTGCCGAAGGTCTGCGTAAAAAGGCCCCCCGGGCCAAATGGTTCAACGTGCAAACTTCCCGATTGTTTTATTATGAAACTAGAATATATTTGGCAGATTCTGAAAGTGATTGCGATCTTTAGGCTCTTTTAGTTGCTTTGGAATCGTCGTTTGAAGATGGGCATGTGAAACTCGAAAAAAATTTTCGGAGCGTAGGAACGGCTGCCGAAGGTCTGCGTAAAAAGGCCCCCGGGCCAAATGGTTCAACGTGCAAACTTCCCGATGGTGTTATTATGAAACTAGAATATATTTCGCAGATTCTGAAAGTGATTGCGATCGTTAGGCTCTTTTAGTTGCTTGGGAATCGTCGTTTGAAGATGGGCATGTGAAACTCGAAAAAAATTTTCGGAGCGTAGGAACACCTGCCGAAGGTCTGCGTAAAAAGGCCCCCCGGGCCAAATGGTTCAACGTGCAAACTTCCCGATTGTTTTATTATGAAACTAGAATATATTTGGCAGATTCTGAAAGTGATTGCGATCTTTAGGCTCTTTTAGTTGCTTTGGAATCGTCGTTTGAAGATGGGCATGTGAAACTCGAAAAAAATTTTCGGAGCGTAGGAACGGCTGCCGAAGGTCTGCGTAAAAAGGCCCCCCGGGCCAAATGGTTCAACGTGCAAACTTCCCGATGGTGTTATTATGAAACTAGAATATATTTCGCAGATTCTGAAAGTGATTGCGATCGTTAGGCTCTTTTACTTGCTTGGGAATCGCCGTTTGAAGATGGGCATGTGAAACTCGAAAAAAATTTTCGGAGCGTAGGAACGGCTGCCGAAGGTCTGCGTAAAAAGGCCCCCCGGGCCAAATGGTTCAACGTGCAAACTTCCCGATGGTGTTATTATGAAACTAGAATATATTTCGCAGATTCTGAAAGTGATTGCGATCGTTAGGCTCTTTTAGTTGCTTGGGAATCGTCGTTTGAAGATGGGCATGTGAAACTCGAAAAAAATTTTCGGAGCGTAGGAACGGCTGCCGAAGGTCTGCGTAAAAAGGCCCCCCGGGCCAAATGGTTCAACGTGCAAACTTCCCGATTGTTTTATTATGAAACTAGAATATATTTGGCAGATTCTGAAAGTGATTGCGATCTTTAGGCTCTTTTAGTTGCTTTGGAATCGTCGTTTGAAGATGGGCATGTGAAACTCGAAAAAAATTTTCGGAGCGTAGGAACGGCTGCCGAAGGTCTGCGTAAAAAGGCCCCCCGGGCCAAATGGTTCAACGTGCAAACTTCCCGATTGTTTTATTATGAAACTAGAATATATTTGGCAGATTCTGAAAGTGATTGCGATCTTTTGGCTCTTTTAGTTGCTTTGGAATCGTCGTTTGAAGATGGGCATGTGAAACTCGAAAAAAATTTTCGGAGCGTAGGAACGGCTGCCGAAGGTCTGCGTAAAAAGGCCCCCGGGCCAAATGGTTCAACGTGCAAACTTCCCGATGGTGTTATTATGAAACTAGAATATATTTCGCAGATTCTGAAAGTGATTGCGATCGTTAGGCTCTTTTAGTTGCTTGGGAATCGTCGTTTGAAGATGGGCATGTGAAACTCGAAAAAAATTTTCGGAGCGTAGGAACGGCTGCCGAAGGTCTGCGTAAAAAGGCCCCCCGCGCCAAATGGTTCAACGTGCAAACTTCCCGATTGTTTTATTATGAAACTAGAATATATTTGGCAGATTCTGAAAGTGATTGCGATCTTTAGGCTCTTTTAGTTGCTTTGGAATCGTCGTTTGAAGATGGGCATGTGAAACTCGAAAAAAATTTTCGGAGCGTAGGAACGGCTGCCGAAGGTCTGCGTAAAAAGGCCCCCCGGGCCAAATGGTTCAACGTGCAAACTTCCCGATGGTGTTATTATGAAACTAGAATATATTTCGCAGATTCTGAAAGTGATTGCGATCGTTAGGCTCTTTTAGTTGCTTGGGAATCGTCGTTTGAAGATGGGCATGTGAAACTCGAAAAAAATTTTCGGAGCGTAGGAACGGCTGCCGAAGGTCTGCGTAAAAAGGCACCCCGGGCCAAATGGTTCAACGTGCAAACTTCCCGATGGTGTTATTATGAAACTAGAATATATTTCGCAGATTCTGAAAGTGATTGCGATCGTTAGGCTCTTTTAGTTGCTTGGGAATCGTCGTTTGAAGATGGGCATGTGAAACTCGAAAAAAATTTTCGGAGCGTAGGAACGGCTGCCGAAGGTCTGCGTAAAAAGGCCCCCGGGCCAAATGGTTCAACGTGCAAACTTCCCGATGGTGTTATTATGAAACTAGAATATATTTCGCAGATTCTGAAAGTGATTGCGATCGTTAGGCTCTTTTAGTTGCTTGGGAATCGTCGTTTGAAGATGGGCATGTGAAACTCGAAAAAAATTTTCGGAGCGTAGGAACGGCTGCCGAAGGTCTGCGTAAAAAGGCCCCCCGGGCCAAATGGTTCAACGTGCAAACTTCCCGATTGTTTTATTATGAAACTAGAATATATTTGGCAGATTCTGAAAGTGATTGCGATCTTTAGGCTCTTTTAGTTGCTTTGGAATCGTCGTTTGAAGATGGGCATGTGAAACTCGAAAAAAATTTTCGGAGCGTAGGAACGGCTGCCGAAGGTCTGCGTAAAAAGGCCCCCCGGGCCAAATGGTTCAACGTGCAAACTTCCCGATGGTGTTATTATGAAACTAGAATATATTTCGCAGATTCTGAAAGTGATTGCGATCGTTAGGCTCTTTTAGTTGCTTGGGAATCGTCGTTTGAAGATGGGCATGTGAAACTCGAAAAAAATTTTCGGAGCGTAGGAACGGCTGCCGAAGGTCTGCGTAAAAAGGCCCCCCGGGCCAAATGGTTCAACGTGCAAACTTCCCGATGGTGTTATTATGAAACTAGAATATATTTCGCAGATTCTGAAAGTGATTGCGATCGTTAGGCTCTTTTAGTTGCTTGGGAATCGTCGTTTGAAGATGGGCATGTGAAACTCGAAAAAAATTTTCGGAGCGTAGGAACGGCTGCCGAAGGTCTGCGTAAAAAGGCCCCCCGGGCCAAATGGTTCAACGTGCAAACTTCCCGATGGTGTTATTATGAAACTAGAATATATTTCGCAGATTCTGAAAGTGATTGCGATCGTTAGGCTCTTTTAGTTGCTTGGGAATCGTCGTTTGAAGATGGGCATGTGAAACTCGAAAAAAATTTTCGGAGCGTAGGAACGGCTGCCGAAGGTCTGCGTAAAAAGGCCCCCCGGGCCAAATGGTTCAACGTGCAAACTTCCCGATTGTTTTATTATGAAACTAGAATATATTTGGCAGATTCTGAAAGTGATTGCGATCTTTAGGCTCTTTTAGTTGCTTTGGAATCGTCGTTTGAAGATGGGCATGTGAAACTCGAAAAAAATTTTCGGAGCGTAGGAACGGCTGCCGAAGGTCTGCGTAAAAAGGCCCCCCGGGCCAAATGGTTCAACGTGCAAACTTCCCGATGGTGTTATTATGAAACTAGAATATATTTCGCAGATTCTGAAAGTGATTGCGATCGTTAGGCTCTTTTAGTTGCTTGGGAATCGTCGTTTGAAGATGGGCATGTGAAACTCGAAAAAAATTTTCGGAGCGTAGGAACGGCTGCCGAAGGTCTGCGTAAAAAGGCCCCCCGGGCCAAATGGTTCAACGTGCAAACTTCCCGATGGTGTTATTATGAAACTAGAATATATTTCGCAGATTCTGAAAGTGATTGCGATCGTTAGGCTCTTTTAGTTGCTTGGGAATCGTCGTTTGAAGATGGGCATGTGAAACTCGAAAAAAATTTTCGGAGCGTAGGAACGGCTGCCGAAGGTCTGCGTAAAAAGGCCCCCCGGGCCAAATGGTTCAACGTGCAAACTTCCCGATTGTTTTATTATGAAACTAGAATATATTTGGCAGATTCTGAAAGTGATTGCGATCTTTAGGCTCTTTTAGTTGCTTTGGAATCGTCGTTTGAAGATGGGCATGTGAAACTCGAAAAAAATTTTCGGAGCGTAGGAACGGCTGCCGAAGGTCTGCGTAAAAAGGCCCCCGGGCCAAATGGTTCAACGTGCAAACTTCCCGATGGTGTTATTATGAAACTAGAATATATTTCGCAGATTCTGAAAGTGATTGCGATCGTTAGGCTCTTTTAGTTGCTTGGGAATCGTCGTTTGAAGATGGGCATGTGAAACTCGAAAAAAATTTTCGGAGCGTAGGAACACCTGCCGAAGGTCTGCG
This sequence comes from Salticus scenicus, assembly GCA_963930645.1. Classification (NCBI taxonomy): domain Eukaryota; kingdom Metazoa; phylum Arthropoda; class Arachnida; order Araneae; family Salticidae; genus Salticus; species Salticus scenicus. Next base: position 22,424 of record CAWVNO010002020.1, read on the forward strand.
TAAAAAGGCCCCCCGGGCCAAATGGTTCAACGTGCAAACTTCCCGATTGTTTTATTATGAAACTAGAATATATTTGGCAGATTCTGAAAGTGATTGCGATCTTTAGGCTCTTTTAGTTGCTTTGGAATCGTCGTTTGAAGATGGGCATGTGAAACTCGAAAAAAATTTTCGGAGCGTAGGAACGGCTGCCGAAGGTCTGCGTAAAAAGGCCCCCCGGGCCAAATGGTTCAACGTGCAAACTTCCCGATGGTGTTATTATGAAACTAGAATATATTTCGCAGATTCTGAAAGTGATTGCGATCGTTAGGCTCTTTTAGTTGCTTGGGAATCGCCGTTTGAAGATGGGCATGTGAAACTCGAAAAAAATTTTCGGAGCGTAGGAACGGCTGCCGAAGGTCTGCGTAAAAAGGCCCCCCGGGCCAAATGGTTCAACGTGCAAACTTCCCGATGGTGTTATTATGAAACTAGAATATATTTCGCAGATTCTGAAAGTGATTGCGATCGTTAGGCTCTTTTAGTTGCTTGGGAATCGTCGTTTGAAGATGGGCATGTGAAACTCGAAAAAAATTTTCGGAGCGTAGGAATGGCTGCCGAAGGTCTGCGTAAAAAGGCCCCCCGGGCCAAATGGTTCAACGTGCAAACTTCCCGATTGTTTTATTATGAAACTAGAATATATTTGGCAGATTCTGAAAGTGATTGCGATCTTTAGGCTCTTTTAGTTGCTTTGGAATCGTCGTTTGAAGATGGGCATGTGAAACTCGAAAAAAATTTTCGGAGCGTAGGAACGGCTGCCGAAGGTCTGCGTAAAAAGGCCCCCGGGCCAAATGGTTCAACGTGCAAACTTCCCGATGGTGTTATTATGAAACTAGAATATATTTCGCAGATTCTGAAAGTGATTGCGATCGTTAGGCTCTTTTAGTTGCTTGGGAATCGTCGTTTGAAGATGGGCATGTGAAACTCGAAAAAAATTTTCGGAGCGTAGGAACGGCTGCCGAAGGTCTGCGTAAAAAGGCCCCCCGGGCCAAATGGTTCAACGTGCAAACTTCCCGATTGTTTTATTATGAAACTAGAATATATTTGGCAGATTCTGAAAGTGATTGCGATCTTTAGGCTCTTTTAGTTGCTTTGGAATCGTCGTTTGAAGATGGGCATGTGAAACTCGAAAAAAATTTTCGGAGCGTAGGAACGGCTGCCGAAGGTCTGCGTAAAAAGGCCCCCCGGGCCAAATGGTTCAACGTGCAAACTTCCCGATGGTGTTATTATGAAACTAGAATATATTTCGCAGATTCTGAAAGTGATTGCGATCGTTAGGCTCTTTTAGTTGCTTGGGAATCGTCGTTTGAAGATGGGCATGTGAAACTCGAAAAAAATTTTCGGAGCGTAGGAACGGCTGCCGAAGGTCTGCGTAAAAAGGCCCCCCGGGCCAAATGGTTCAACGTGCAAACTTCCCGATTGTTTTATTATGAAACTAGAATATATTTGGCAGATTCTGAAAGTGATTGCGATCTTTTGGCTCTTTTAGTTGCTTTGGAATCGTCGTTTGAAGATGGGCATGTGAAACTCGAAAAAAAATTTTCGGAGCGTAGGAACGGCTGCCGAAGGTCTGCGTAAAAAGGCCCCCCGGGCCAAATGGTTCAACGTGCAAACTTCCCGATTGTTTTATTATGAAACTAGAATATATTTGGCAGATTCTGAAAGTGATTGCGATCTTTAGGCTCTTTTAGTTGCTTTGGAATCGTCGTTTGAAGATGGGCATGTGAAACTCGAAAAAAATTTTCGGAGCGTAGGAACGGCTGCCGAAGGTCTGCGTAAAAAGGCCCCCCGGGCCAAATGGTTCAACGTGCAAACTTCCCGATGGTGTTATTATGAAATTAGAATATATTTCGCAGATTCTGAAAGTGATTGCGATCGTTAGGCTCTTTTAGTTGCTTGGGAATCGTCGTTTGAAGATGGGCATGTGAAACTCGAAAAAAATTTTCGGAGCGTAGGAACGGCTGCCGAAGGTCTGCGTAAAAAGGCCCCCCGGGCCAAATGGTTCAACGTGCAAACTTCCCGATGGTGTTATTATGAAACTAGAATATATTTCGCAGATTCTGAAAGTGATTGCGATCGTTAGGCTCTTTTAGTTGCTTGGGAATCGTCGTTTGAAGATGGGCATGTGAAACTCGAAAAAAATTTTCGGAGCGTAGGAACGGCTGCCGAAGGTCTGCGTAAAAAGGCCCCCCGGGCCAAATGGTTCAACGTGCAAACTTCCCGATTGTTTTATTATGAAACTAGAATATATTTGGCAGATTCTGAAAGTGATTGCGATCTTTAGGCTCTTTTAGTTGCTTTGGAATCGTCGTTTGAAGATGGGCATGTGAAACTCGAAAAAAATTTTCGGAGCGTAGGAACGGCTGCCGAAGGTCTGCGTAAAAAGGCCCCCGGGCCAAATGGTTCAACGTGCAAACTTCCCGATGGTGTTATTATGAAACTAGAATATATTTCGCAGATTCTGAAAGTGATTGCGATCGTTAGGCTCTTTTAGTTGCTTGGGAATCGTCGTTTGAAGATGGGCATGTGAAACTCGAAAAAAATTTTCGGAGCGTAGGAACACCTGCCGAAGGTCTGCGTAAAAAGGCCCCCCGGGCCAAATGGTTCAACGTGCAAACTTCCCGATTGTTTTATTATGAAACTAGAATATATTTGGCAGATTCTGAAAGTGATTGCGATCTTTAGGCTCTTTTAGTTGCTTTGGAATCGTCGTTTGAAGATGGGCATGTGAAACTCGAAAATTTTTCGGAGCGTAGGAACGGCTGCCGAAGGTCTGCGTAAAAAGGCCCCCCGGGCCAAATGGTTCAACGTGCAAACTTCCCGATGGTGTTATTATGAAACTAGAATATATTTCGCAGATTCTGAAAGTGATTGCGATCGTTAGGCTCTTTTAGTTGCTTGGGAATCGCCGTTTGAAGATGGGCATGTGAAACTCGAAAAAAATTTTCGGAGCGTAGGAACGGCTGCCGAAGGTCTGCGTAAAAAGGCCCCCCGGGCCAAATGGTTCAACGTGCAAACTTCCCGATGGTGTTATTATGAAACTAGAATATATTTCGCAGATTCTGAAAGTGATTGCGATCGTTAGGCTCTTTTAGTTGCTTGGGAATCGTCGTTTGAAGATGGGCATGTGAAACTCGAAAAAAATTTTCGGAGCGTAGGAACGGCTGCCGAAGGTCTGCGTAAAAAGGCCCCCCGGGCCAAATGGTTCAACGTGCAAACTTCCCGATTGTTTTATTATGAAACTAGAATATATTTGGCAGATTCTGAAAGTGATTGCGATCTTTAGGCTCTTTTAGTTGCTTTGGAATCGTCGTTTGAAGATGGGCATGTGAAACTCGAAAAAAATTTTCGGAGCGTAGGAACGGCTGCCGAAGGTCTGCGTAAAAAGGCCCCCGGGCCAAATGGTTCAACGTGCAAACTTCCCGATGGTGTTATTATGAAACTAGAATATATTTCGCAGATTCTGAAAGTGATTGCGATCGTTAGGCTCTTTTAGTTGCTTGGGAATCGTCGTTTGAAGATGGGCATGTGAAACTCGAAAAAAATTTTCGGAGCGTAGGAACGGCTGCCGAAGGTCTGCGTAAAAAGGCCCCCCGGGCCAAATGGTTCAACGTGCAAACTTCCCGATTGTTTTATTATGAAACTAGAATATATTTGGCAGATTCTGAAAGTGATTGCGATCTTTAGGCTCTTTTAGTTGCTTTGGAATCGTCGTTTGAAGATGGGCATGTGAAACTCGAAAAAAATTTTCGGAGCGTAGGAACGGCTGCCGAAGGTCTGCGTAAAAAGGCCCCCCGGGCCAAATGGTTCAACGTGCAAACTTCCCGATGGTGTTATTATGAAACTAGAATATATTTCGCAGATTCTGAAAGTGATTGCGATCGTTAGGCTCTTTTAGTTGCTTGGGAATCGTCGTTTGAAGATGGGCATGTGAAACTCGAAAAAAATTTTCGGAGCGTAGGAACGGCTGCCGAAGGTCTGCGTAAAAAGGCCCCCCGGGCCAAATGGTTCAACGTGCAAACTTCCCGATTGTTTTATTATGCAACTAGAATATATTTGGCAGATTCTGAAAGTGATTGCGATCTTTAGGCTCTTTTAGTTGCTTTGGAATCGTCGTTTGAAGATGGGCATGTGAAACTCGAAAAAAATTTTCGGAGCGTAGGAACGGCTGCCGAAGGTCTGCGTAAAAAGGCCCCCCGGGCCAAATGGTTCAACGTGCAAACTTCCCGATGGTGTTATTATGAAACTAGAATATATTTCGCAGATTCTGAAAGTGATTGCGATCGTTAGGCTCTTTTAGTTGCTTGGGAATCGTCGTGTGAAGATGGGCATGTGAAACTCGAAAAAAATTTTCGGAGCGTAGGAACGGCTGCCGAAGGTCTGCGTAAAAAGGCCCCCCGGGCCAAATGGTTCAACGTGCAAACTTCCCGATGGTGTTATTATGAAACTAGAATATATTTCGCAGATTCTGAAAGTGATTGCGATCGTTAGGCTCTTTTAGTTGCTTGGGAATCGTCGTTTGAAGATGGGCATGTGAAACTCGAAAAAAATTTTCGGAGCGTAGGAACGGCTGCCGAAGGTCTGCGTAAAAAGGCCCCCCGGGCCAAATGGTTCAACGTGCAAACTTCCCGATTGTTTTATTATGAAACTAGAATATATTTGGCAGATTCTGAAAGTGATTGCGATCTTTAGGCTCTTTTAGTTGCTTTGGAATCGTCGTTTGAAGATGGGCATGTGAAACTCGAAAAAAATTTTCGGAGCGTAGGAACGGCTGCCGAAGGTCTGCGTAAAAAGGCCCCCGGGCCAAATGGTTCAACGTGCAAACTTCCCGATGGTGTTATTATGAAACTAGAATATATTTCGCAGATTCTGAAAGTGATTGCGATCGTTAGGCTCTTTTAGTTGCTTGGGAATCGTCGTTTGAAGATGGGCATGTGAAACTCGAAAAAAATTTTCGGAGCGTAGGAACGGCTGCCGAAGGTCTGCGTAAAAAGGCCCCCCGGGCCAAATGGTTCAACGTGCAAACTTCCCGATTGTTTTATTATGAAACTAGAATATATTTGGCAGATTCTGAAAGTGATTGCGATCTTTAGGCTCTTTTAGTTGCTTTGGAATCGTCGTTTGAAGATGGGCATGTGAAACTCGAAAAAAATTTTCGGAGCGTAGGAACGGCTGCCGAAGGTCTGCGTAAAAAGGCCCCCCGGGCCAAATGGTTCAACGTGCAAACTTCCCGATGGTGTTATTATGAAACTAGAATATATTTCGCAGATTCTGAAAGTGATTGCGATCGTTAGGCTCTTTTAGTTGCTTGGGAATCGTCGTTTGAAGATGGGCATGTGAAACTCGAAAAAAATTTTCGGAGCGTAGGAACGGCTGCCGAAGGTCTGCGTAAAAAGGCCCCCCGGGCCAAATGGTTCAACGTGCAAACTTCCCGATTGTTTTATTATGCAACTAGAATATATTTGGCAGATTCTGAAAGTGATTGCGATCTTTAGGCTCTTTTAGTTGCTTTGGAATCGTCGTTTGAAGATGGGCATGTGAAACTCGAAAAAAATTTTCGGAGCGTAGGAACGGCTGCCGAAGGTCTGCGTAAAAAGGCCCCCCGGGCCAAATGGTTCAACGTGCAAACTTCCCGATGGTGTTATTATGAAACTAGAATATATTTCGCAGATTCTGAAAGTGATTGCGATCGTTAGGCTCTTTTAGTTGCTTGGGAATCGTCGTGTGAAGATGGGCATGTGAAACTCGAAAAAAATTTTCGGAGCGTAGGAACGGCTGCCGAAGGTCTGCGTAAAAAGGCCCCCCGGGCCAAATGGTTCAACGTGCAAACTTCCCGATGGTGTTATTATGAAACTAGATTATATTTCGCAGATTCTGAAAGTGATTGCGATCGTTAGGCTCTTTTAGTTGCTTGGGAATCGTCGTTTGAAGATGGGCATGTGAAACTCGAAAAAAATTTTCGGAGCGTAGGAACGGCTGCCGAAGGTCTGCGTAAAAAGGCCCCCCGGGCCAAATGGTTCAACGTGCAAACTTCCCGATTGTTTTATTATGAAACTAGAATATATTTGGCAGATTCTGAAAGTGATTGCGATCTTTTGGCTCTTTTAGTTGCTTTGGAATCGTCGTTTGAAGATGGGCATGTGAAACTCGAAAAAAATTTTCGGAGCGTAGGAACGGCTGCCGAAGGTCTGCGTAAAAAGGCCCCCGGGCCAAATGGTTCAACGTGCAAACTTCCCGATGGTGTTATTATGAAACTAGAATATATTTCGCAGATTCTGAAAGTGATTGCGATCGTTAGGCTCTTTTAGTTGCTTGGGAATCGTCGTTTGAAGATGGGCATGTGAAACTCGAAAAAAAATTTCGGAGCGTAGGAACGGCTGCCGAAGGTCTGCGTAAAAAGGCCCCCCGGGCCAAATGGTTCAACGTGCAAACTTCCCGATTGTTTTATTATGAAACTAGAATATATTTGGCAGATTCTGAAAGTGATTGCGATCTTTAGGCTCTTTTAGTTGCTTTGGAATCGTCGTTTGAAGATGGGCATGTGAAACTCGAAAAAAATTTTCGGAGCGTAGGAACGGCTGCCGAAGGTCTGCGTAAAAAGGCCCCCCGGGCCAAATGGTTCAACGTGCAAACTTCCCGATGGTGTTATTATGAAACTAGAATATATTTCGCAGATTCTGAAAGTGATTGCGATCGTTAGGCTCTTTTAGTTGCTTGGGAATCGTCGTTTGAAGATGGGCATGTGAAACTCGAAAAAAATTTTCGGAGCGTAGGAACGGCTGCCGAAGGTCTGCGTAAAAAGGCCCCCCGGGCCAAATGGTTCAACGTGCAAACTTCCCGATGGTGTTATTATGAAACTAGAATATATTTGGCAGATTCTGAAAGTGATTGCGATCGTTAGGCTCTTTTAGTTGCTTGGGAATCGTCGTTTGAAGATGGGCATGTGAAACTCGAAAAAAATTTTCGGAGCGTAGGAACGGCTGCCGAAGGTCTGCGTAAAAAGGCCCCCCGGGCCAAATGGTTCAACGTGCAAACTTCCCGATTGTTTTATTATGAAACTAGAATATATTTGGCAGATTCTGAAAGTGATTGCGATCTTTAGGCTCTTTTAGTTGCTTTGGAATCGTCGTTTGAAGATGGGCATGTGAAACTCGAAAAAAATTTTCGGAGCGTAGGAACGGCTGCCGAAGGTCTGCGTAAAAAGGCCCCCGGGCCAAATGGTTCAACGTGCAAACTTCCCGATGGTGTTATTATGAAACTAGAATATATTTCGCAGATTCTGAAAGTGATTGCGATCGTTAGGCTCTTTTAGTTGCTTGGGAATCGTCGTTTGAAGATGGGCATGTGAAACTCGAAAAAAATTTTCGGAGCGTAGGAACGGCTGCCGAAGGTCTGCGTAAAAAGGCCCCCCGGGCCAAATGGTTCAACGTGCAAACTTCCCGATTGTTTTATTATGAAACTAGAATATATTTGGCAGATTCTGAAAGTGATTGCGATCTTTAGGCTCTTTTAGTTGCTTTGGAATCGTCGTTTGAAGATGGGCATGTGAAACTCGAAAAAAATTTTCGGAGCGTAGGAACGGCTGCCGAAGGTCTGCGTAAAAAGGCCCCCCGGGCCAAATGGTTCAACGTGCAAACTTCCCGATGGTGTTATTATGAAATTAGAATATATTTCGCAGATTCTGAAAGTGATTGCGATCGTTAGGCTCTTTTAGTTGCTTGGGAATCGTCGTTTGAAGATGGGCATGTGAAACTCGAAAAAAATTTTCGGAGCGTAGGAACGGCTGCCGAAGGTCTGCGTAAAAAGGCCCCCCGGGCCAAATGGTTCAACGTGCAAACTTCCCGATGGTGTTATTATGAAACTAGAATATATTTCGCAGATTCTGAAAGTGATTGCGATCGTTAGGCTCTTTTAGTTGCTTGGGAATCGTCGTTTGAAGATGGGCATGTGAAACTCGAAAAAAATTTTCGGAGCGTAGGAACGGCTGCCGAAGGTCTGCGTAAAAAGGCCCCCCGGGCCAAATGGTTCAACGTGCAAACTTCCCGATTGTTTTATTATGAAACTAGAATATATTTGGCAGATTCTGAAAGTGATTGCGATCTTTAGGCTCTTTTAGTTGCTTTGGAATCGTCGTTTGAAGATGGGCATGTGAAACTCGAAAAAAATTTTCGGAGCGTAGGAACGGCTGCCGAAGGTCTGCGTAAAAAGGCCCCCGGGCCAAATGGTTCAACGTGCAAACTTCCCGATGGTGTTATTATGAAACTAGAATATATTTCGCAGATTCTGAAAGTGATTGCGATCGTTAGGCTCTTTTAGTTGCTTGGGAATCGTCGTTTGAAGATGGGCATGTGAAACTCGAAAAAAATTTTCGGAGCGTAGGAACACCTGCCGAAGGTCTGCGTAAAAAGGCCCCCCGGGCCAAATGGTTCAACGTGCAAACTTCCCGATTGTTTTATTATGAAACTAGAATATATTTGGCAGATTCTGAAAGTGATTGCGATCTTTAGGCTCTTTTAGTTGCTTTGGAATCGTCGTTTGAAGATGGGCATGTGAAACTCGAAAAAAATTTTCGGAGCGTAGGAACGGCTGCCGAAGGTCTGCGTAAAAAGGCCCCCCGGGCCAAATGGTTCAACGTGCAAACTTCCCGATGGTGTTATTATGAAACTAGAATATATTTCGCAGATTCTGAAAGTGATTGCGATCGTTAGGCTCTTTTAGTTGCTTGGGAATCGTCGTTTGAAGATGGGCATGTGAAACTCGAAAAAAATTTTCGGAGCGTAGGAACGGCTGCCGAAGGTCTGCGTAAAAAGGCCCCCCGGGCCAAATGGTTCAACGTGCAAACTTCCCGATTGTTTTATTATGCAACTAGAATATATTTGGCAGATTCTGAAAGTGATTGCGATCTTTAGGCTCTTTTAGTTGCTTTGGAATCGTCGTTTGAAGATGGGCATGTGAAACTCGAAAAAAATTTTCGGAGCGTAGGAACGGCTGCCGAAGGTCTGCGTAAAAAGGCCCCCCGGGCCAAATGGTTCAACGTGCAAACTTCCCGATGGTGTTATTATGAAACTAGAATATATTTCGCAGATTCTGAAAGTGATTGCGATCGTTAGGCTCTTTTAGTTGCTTGGGAATCGTCGTGTGAAGATGGGCATGTGAAACTCGAAAAAAATTTTCGGAGCGTAGGAACGGCTGCCGAAGGTCTGCGTAAAAAGGCCCCCCGGGCCAAATGGTTCAACGTGCAAACTTCCCGATGGTGTTATTATGAAACTAGAATATATTTCGCAGATTCTGAAAGTGATTGCGATCGTTAGGCTCTTTTAGTTGCTTGGGAATCGTCGTTTGAAGATGGGCATGTGAAACTCGAAAAAAATTTTCGGAGCGTAGGAACGGCTGCCGAAGGTCTGCGTAAAAAGGCCCCCCGGGCCAAATGGTTCAACGTGCAAACTTCCCGATTGTTTTATTATGAAACTAGAATATATTTGGCAGATTCTGAAAGTGATTGCGATCTTTTGGCTCTTTTAGTTGCTTTGGAATCGTCGTTTGAAGATGGGCATGTGAAACTCGAAAAAAATTTTCGGAGCGTAGGAACGGCTGCCGAAGGTCTGCGTAAAAAGGCCCCCAGGCCAAATGGTTCAACGTGCAAACTTCCCGATGGTGTTATTATGAAACTAGAATATATTTCGCAGATTCTGAAAGTGATTGCGATCGTTAGGCTCTTTTAGTTGCTTGGGAATCGTCGTTTGAAGATGGGCATGTGAAACTCGAAAAAAAATTTCGGAGCGTAGGAACGGCTGCCGAAGGTCTGCGTAAAAAGGCCCCCCGGGCCAAATGGTTCAACGTGCAAACTTCCCGATTGTTTTATTATGAAACTAGAATATATTTGGCAGATTCTGAAAGTGATTGCGATCTTTAGGCTCTTTTAGTTGCTTTGGAATCGTCGTTTGAAGATGGGCATGTGAAACTCGAAAAAAATTTTCGGAGCGTAGGAACGGCTGCCGAAGGTCTGCGTAAAAAGGCCCCCCGGGCCAAATGGTTCAACGTGCAAACTTCCCGATGGTGTTATTATGAAACTAGAATATATTTCGCAGATTCTGAAAGTGATTGCGATCGTTAGGCTCTTTTAGTTGCTTGGGAATCGTCGTTTGAAGATGGGCATGTGAAACTCGAAAAAAATTTTCGGAGCGTAGGAACGGCTGCCGAAGGTCTGCGTAAAAAGGCCCCCCGGGCCAAATGGTTCAACGTGCAAACTTCCCGATGGTGTTATTATGAAACTAGAATATATTTCGCAGATTCTGAAAGTGATTGCGATCGTTAGGCTCTTTTAGTTGCTTGGGAATCGTCGTGTGAAGATGGGCATGTGAAACTCGAAAAAAATTTTCGGAGCGTAGGAACGGCTGCCGAAGGTCTGCGTAAAAAGGCCCCCCGGGCCAAATGGTTCAACGTGCAAACTTCCCGATGGTGTTATTATGAAACTAGAATATATTTCGCAGATTCTGAAAGTGATTGCGATCGTTAGGCTCTTTTAGTTGCTTGGGAATCGTCGTTTGAAGATGGGCATGTGAAACTCGAAAAAAATTTTCGGAGCGTAGGAACGGCTGCCGAAGGTCTGCGTAAAAAGGCCCCCCGGGCCAAATGGTTCAACGTGCAAACTTCCCGATTGTTTTATTATGAAACTAGAATATATTTGGCAGATTCTGAAAGTGATTGCGATCTTTTGGCTCTTTTAGTTGCTTTGGAATCGTCGTTTGAAGATGGGCATGTGAAACTCGAAAAAAATTTTCGGAGCGTAGGAACGGCTGCCGAAGGTCTGCGTAAAAAGGCCCCCGGGCCAAATGGTTCAACGTGCAAACTTCCCGATGGTGTTATTATGAAACTAGAATATATTTCGCAGATTCTGAAAGTGATTGCGATCGTTAGGCTCTTTTAGTTGCTTGGGAATCGTCGTTTGAAGATGGGCATGTGAAACTCGAAAAAAAATTTCGGAGCGTAGGAACGGCTGCCGAAGGTCTGCGTAAAAAGGCCCCCCGGGCCAAATGGTTCAACGTGCAAACTTCCCGATTGTTTTATTATGAAACTAGAATATATTTGGCAGATTCTGAAAGTGATTGCGATCTTTAGGCTCTTTTAGTTGCTTTGGAATCGTCGTTTGAAGATGGGCATGTGAAACTCGAAAAAAATTTTCGGAGCGTAGGAACGGCTGCCGAAGGTCTGCGTAAAAAGGCCCCCCGGGCCAAATGGTTCAACGTGCAAACTTCCCGATGGTGTTATTATGAAACTAGAATATATTTCGCAGATTCTGAAAGTGATTGCGATCGTTAGGCTCTTTTAGTTGCTTGGGAATCGTCGTTTGAAGATGGGCATGTGAAACTCGAAAAAAATTTTCGGAGCGTAGGAACGGCTGCCGAAGGTCTGCGTAAAAAGGCCCCCCGGGCCAAATGGTTCAACGTGCAAACTTCCCGATGGTGTTATTATGAAACTAGAATATATTTCGCAGATTCTGAAAGTGATTGCGATCGTTAGGCTCTTTTAGTTGCTTGGGAATCGTCGTTTGAAGATGGGCATGTGAAACTCGAAAAAAATTTTCGGAGCGTAGGAACGGCTGCCGAAGGTCTGCGTAAAAAGGCCCCCCGGGCCAAATGGTTCAACGTGCAAACTTCCCGATTGTTTTATTATGAAACTAGAATATATTTGGCAGATTCTGAAAGTGATTGCGATCTTTAGGCTCTTTTAGTTGCTTTGGAATCGTCGTTTGAAGATGGGCATGTGAAACTCGAAAAAAATTTTCGGAGCGTAGGAACGGCTGCCGAAGGTCTGCGTAAAAAGGCCCCCGGGCCAAATGGTTCAACGTGCAAACTTCCCGATGGTGTTATTATGAAACTAGAATATATTTCGCAGATTCTGAAAGTGATTGCGATCGTTAGGCTCTTTTAGTTGCTTGGGAATCGTCGTTTGAAGATGGGCATGTGAAACTCGAAAAAAATTTTCGGAGCGTAGGAACGGCTGCCGAAGGTCTGCGTAAAAAGGCCCCCCGGGCCAAATGGTTCAACGTGCAAACTTCCCGATTGTTTTATTATGAAACTAGAATATATTTGGCAGATTCTGAAAGTGATTGCGATCTTTAGGCTCTTTTAGTTGCTTTGGAATCGTCGTTTGAAGATGGGCATGTGAAACTCGAAAAAAATTTTCGGAGCGTAGGAACGGCTGCCGAAGGTCTGCGTAAAAAGGCCCCCCGGGCCAAATGGTTCAACGTGCAAACTTCCCGATGGTGTTATTATGAAACTAGAATATATTTCGCAGATTCTGAAAGTGATTGCGATCGTTAGGCTCTTTTAGTTGCTTGGGAATCGTCGTTTGAAGATGGGCATGTGAAACTCGAAAAAAATTTTCGGAGCGTAGGAACGGCTGCCGAAGGTCTGCGTAAAAAGGCCCCCCAGGCCAAATGGTTCAACGTGCAAACTTCCCGATTGTTTTATTATGCAACTAGAATATATTTGGCAGATTCTGAAAGTGATTGCGATCTTTAGGCTCTTTTAGTTGCTTTGGAATCGTCGTTTGAAGATGGGCATGTGAAACTCGAAAAAAATTTTCGGAGCGTAGGAACGGCTGCCGAAGGTCTGCGTAAAAAGGCCCCCCGGGCCAAATGGTTCAACGTGCAAACTTCCCGATGGTGTTATTATGAAACTAGAATATATTTCGCAGATTCTGAAAGTGATTGCGATCGTTAGGCTCTTTTAGTTGCTTGGGAATCGTCGTGTGAAGATGGGCATGTGAAACTCGAAAAAAATTTTCGGAGCGTAGGAACGGCTGCCGAAGGTCTGCGTAAAAAGGCCCCCCGGGCCAAATGGTTCAACGTGCAAACTTCCCGATGGTGTTATTATGAAACTAGAATATATTTCGCAGATTCTGAAAGTGATTGCGATCGTTAGGCTCTTTTAGTTGCTTGGGAATCGTCGTTTGAAGATGGGCATGTGAAACTCGAAAAAAATTTTCGGAGCGTAGGAACGGCTGCCGAAGGTCTGCGTAAAAAGGCCCCCCGGGCCAAATGGTTCAACGTGCAAACTTCCCGATTGTTTTATTATGAAACTAGAATATATTTGGCAGATTCTGAAAGTGATTGCGATCTTTTGGCTCTTTTAGTTGCTTTGGAATCGTCGTTTGAAGATGGGCATGTGAAACTCGAAAAAAATTTTCGGAGCGTAGGAACGGCTGCCGAAGGTCTGCGTAAAAAGGCCCCCGGGCCAAATGGTTCAACGTGCAAACTTCCCGATGGTGTTATTATGAAACTAGAATATATTTCGCAGATTCTGAAAGTGATTGCGATCGTTAGGCTCTTTTAGTTGCTTGGGAATCGTCGTTTGAAGATGGGCATGTGAAACTCGAAAAAAAATTTCGGAGCGTAGGAACGGCTGCCGAAGGTCTGCGTAAAAAGGCCCCCCGGGCCAAATGGTTCAACGTGCAAACTTCCCGATTGTTTTATTATGAAACTAGAATATATTTGGCAGATTCTGAAAGTGATTGCGATCTTTAGGCTCTTTTAGTTGCTTTGGAATCGTCGTTTGAAGATGGGCATGTGAAACTCGAAAAAAATTTTCGGAGCGTAGGAACGGCTGCCGAAGGTCTGCGTAAAAAGGCCCCCCGGGCCAAATGGTTCAACGTGCAAACTTCCCGATGGTGTTATTATGAAACTAGAATATATTTCGCAGATTCTGAAAGTGATTGCGATCGTTAGGCTCTTTTAGTTGCTTGGGAATCGTCGTTTGAAGATGGGCATGTGAAACTCGAAAAAAATTTTCGGAGCGTAGGAACGGCTGCCGAAGGTCTGCGTAAAAAGGCCCCCCGGGCCAAATGGTTCAACGTGCAAACTTCCCGATGGTGTTATTATGAAACTAGAATATATTTGGCAGATTCTGAAAGTGATTGCGATCGTTAGGCTCTTTTAGTTGCTTGGGAATCGTCGTTTGAAGATGGGCATGTGAAACTCGAAAAAAATTTTCGGAGCGTAGGAACGGCTGCCGAAGGTCTGCGTAAAAAGGCCCCCCGGGCCAAATGGTTCAACGTGCAAACTTCCCGATTGTTTTATTATGAAACTAGAATATATTTGGCAGATTCTGAAAGTGATTGCGATCTTTAGGCTCTTTTAGTTGCTTTGGAATCGTCGTTTGAAGATGGGCATGTGAAACTCGAAAAAAATTTTCGGAGCGTAGGAACGGCTGCCGAAGGTCTGCGTAAAAAGGCCCCCGGGCCAAATGGTTCAACGTGCAAACTTCCCGATGGTGTTATTATGAAACTAGAATATATTTCGCAGATTCTGAAAGTGATTGCGATCGTTAGGCTCTTTTAGTTGCTTGGGAATCGTCGTTTGAAGATGGGCATGTGAAACTCGAAAAAAATTTTCGGAGCGTAGGAACGGCTGCCGAAGGTCTGCGTAAAAAGGCCCCCCGGGCCAAATGGTTCAACGTGCAAACTTCCCGATTGTTTTATTATGAAACTAGAATATATTTGGCAGATTCTGAAAGTGATTGCGATCTTTAGGCTCTTTTAGTTGCTTTGGAATCGTCGTTTGAAGATGGGCATGTGAAACTCGAAAAAAATTTTCGGAGCGTAGGAACGGCTGCCGAAGGTCTGCGTAAAAAGGCCCCCCGGGCCAAATGGTTCAACGTGCAAACTTCCCGATGGTGTTATTATGAAATTAGAATATATTTCGCAGATTCTGAAAGTGATTGCGATCGTTAGGCTCTTTTAGTTGCTTGGGAATCGTCGTTTGAAGATGGGCATGTGAAACTCGAAAAAAATTTTCGGAGCGTAGGAACGGCTGCCGAAGGTCTGCGTAAAAAGGCCCCCCGGGCCAAATGGTTCAACGTGCAAACTTCCCGATGGTGTTATTATGAAACTAGAATATATTTCGCAGATTCTGAAAGTGATTGCGATCGTTAGGCTCTTTTAGTTGCTTGGGAATCGTCGTTTGAAGATGGGCATGTGAAACTCGAAAAAAATTTTCGGAGCGTAGGAACGGCTGCCGAAGGTCTGCGTAAAAAGGCCCCCCGGGCCAAATGGTTCAACGTGCAAACTTCCCGATTGTTTTATTATGAAACTAGAATATATTTGGCAGATTCTGAAAGTGATTGCGATCTTTAGGCTCTTTTAGTTGCTTTGGAATCGTCGTTTGAAGATGGGCATGTGAAACTCGAAAAAAATTTTCGGAGCGTAGGAACGGCTGCCGAAGGTCTGCGTAAAAAGGCCCCCGGGCCAAATGGTTCAACGTGCAAACTTCCCGATGGTGTTATTATGAAACTAGAATATATTTCGCAGATTCTGAAAGTGATTGCGATCGTTAGGCTCTTTTAGTTGCTTGGGAATCGTCGTTTGAAGATGGGCATGTGAAACTCGAAAAAAATTTTCGGAGCGTAGGAACACCTGCCGAAGGTCTGCGTAAAAAGGCCCCCCGGGCCAAATGGTTCAACGTGCAAACTTCCCGATTGTTTTATTATGAAACTAGAATATATTTGGCAGATTCTGAAAGTGATTGCGATCTTTAGGCTCTTTTAGTTGCTTTGGAATCGTCGTTTGAAGATGGGCATGTGAAACTCGAAAAAAATTTTCGGAGCGTAGGAACGGCTGCCGAAGGTCTGCGTAAAAAGGCCCCCCGGGCCAAATGGTTCAACGTGCAAACTTCCCGATGGTGTTATTATGAAACTAGAATATATTTCGCAGATTCTGAAAGTGATTGCGATCGTTAGGCTCTTTTAGTTGCTTGGGAATCGTCGTTTGAAGATGGGCATGTGAAACTCGAAAAAAATTTTCGGAGCGTAGGAACGGCTGCCGAAGGTCTGCGTAAAAAGGCCCCCCGGGCCAAATGGTTCAACGTGCAAACTTCCCGATTGTTTTATTATGCAACTAGAATATATTTGGCAGATTCTGAAAGTGATTGCGATCTTTAGGCTCTTTTAGTTGCTTTGGAATCGTCGTTTGAAGATGGGCATGTGAAACTCGAAAAAAATTTTCGGAGCGTAGGAACGGCTGCCGAAGGTCTGCGTAAAAAGGCCCCCCGGGCCAAATGGTTCAACGTGCAAACTTCCCGATGGTGTTATTATGAAACTAGAATATATTTCGCAGATTCTGAAAGTGATTGCGATCGTTAGGCTCTTTTAGTTGCTTGGGAATCGTCGTGTGAAGATGGGCATGTGAAACTCGAAAAAAATTTTCGGAGCGTAGGAACGGCTGCCGAAGGTCTGCGTAAAAAGGCCCCCCGGGCCAAATGGTTCAACGTGCAAACTTCCCGATGGTGTTATTATGAAACTAGAATATATTTCGCAGATTCTGAAAGTGATTGCGATCGTTAGGCTCTTTTAGTTGCTTGGGAATCGTCGTTTGAAGATGGGCATGTGAAACTCGAAAAAAATTTTCGGAGCGTAGGAACGGCTGCCGAAGGTCTGCGTAAAAAGGCCCCCCGGGCCAAATGGTTCAACGTGCAAACTTCCCGATTGTTTTATTATGAAACTAGAATATATTTGGCAGATTCTGAAAGTGATTGCGATCTTTTGGCTCTTTTAGTTGCTTTGGAATCGTCGTTTGAAGATGGGCATGTGAAACTCGAAAAAAATTTTCGGAGCGTAGGAACGGCTGCCGAAGGTCTGCGTAAAAAGGCCCCCGGGCCAAATGGTTCAACGTGCAAACTTCCCGATGGTGTTATTATGAAACTAGAATATATTTCGCAGATTCTGAAAGTGATTGCGATCGTTAGGCTCTTTTAGTTGCTTGGGAATCGTCGTTTGAAGATGGGCATGTGAAACTCGAAAAAAAATTTCGGAGCGTAGGAACGGCTGCCGAAGGTCTGCGTAAAAAGGCCCCCCGGGCCAAATGGTTCAACGTGCAAACTTCCCGATTGTTTTATTATGAAACTAGAATATATTTGGCAGATTCTGAAAGTGATTGCGATCTTTAGGCTCTTTTAGTTGCTTTGGAATCGTCGTTTGAAGATGGGCATGTGAAACTCGAAAAAAATTTTCGGAGCGTAGGAACGGCTGCCGAAGGTCTGCGTAAAAAGGCCCCCCGGGCCAAATGGTTCAACGTGCAAACTTCCCGATGGTGTTATTATGAAACTAGAATATATTTCGCAGATTCTGAAAGTGATTGCGATCGTTAGGCTCTTTTAGTTGCTTGGGAATCGTCGTTTGAAGATGGGCATGTGAAACTCGAAAAAAATTTTCGGAGCGTAGGAACGGCTGCCGAAGGTCTGCGTAAAAAGGCCCCCCGGGCCAAATGGTTCAACGTGCAAACTTCCCGATGGTGTTATTATGAAACTAGAATATATTTCGCAGATTCTGAAAGTGATTGCGATCGTTAGGCTCTTTTAGTTGCTTGGGAATCGTCGTGTGAAGATGGGCATGTGAAACTCGAAAAAAATTTTCGGAGCGTAGGAACGGCTGCCGAAGGTCTGCGTAAAAAGGCCCCCCGGGCCAAATGGTTCAACGTGCAAACTTCCCGATGGTGTTATTATGAAACTAGAATATATTTCGCAGATTCTGAAAGTGATTGCGATCGTTAGGCTCTTTTAGTTGCTTGGGAATCGTCGTTTGAAGATGGGCATGTGAAACTCGAAAAAAATTTTCGGAGCGTAGGAACGGCTGCCGAAGGTCTGCGTAAAAAGGCCCCCCGGGCCAAATGGTTCAACGTGCAAACTTCCCGATTGTTTTATTATGAAACTAGAATATATTTGGCAGATTCTGAAAGTGATTGCGATCTTTTGGCTCTTTTAGTTGCTTTGGAATCGTCGTTTGAAGATGGGCATGTGAAACTCGAAAAAAATTTTCGGAGCGTAGGAACGGCTGCCGAAGGTCTGCGTAAAAAGGCCCCCGGGCCAAATGGTTCAACGTGCAAACTTCCCGATGGTGTTATTATGAAACTAGAATATATTTCGCAGATTCTGAAAGTGATTGCGATCGTTAGGCTCTTTTAGTTGCTTGGGAATCGTCGTTTGAAGATGGGCATGTGAAACTCGAAAAAAAATTTCGGAGCGTAGGAACGGCTGCCGAAGGTCTGCGTAAAAAGGCCCCCCGGGCCAAATGGTTCAACGTGCAAACTTCCCGATTGTTTTATTATGAAACTAGAATATATTTGGCAGATTCTGAAAGTGATTGCGATCTTTAGGCTCTTTTAGTTGCTTTGGAATCGTCGTTTGAAGATGGGCATGTGAAACTCGAAAAAAATTTTCGGAGCGTAGGAACGGCTGCCGAAGGTCTGCGTAAAAAGGCCCCCCGGGCCAAATGGTTCAACGTGCAAACTTCCCGATGGTGTTATTATGAAACTAGAATATATTTCGCAGATTCTGAAAGTGATTGCGATCGTTAGGCTCTTTTAGTTGCTTGGGAATCGTCGTTTGAAGATGGGCATGTGAAACTCGAAAAAAATTTTCGGAGCGTAGGAACGGCTGCCGAAGGTCTGCGTAAAAAGGCCCCCCGGGCCAAATGGTTCAACGTGCAAACTTCCCGATGGTGTTATTATGAAACTAGAATATATTTCGCAGATTCTGAAAGTGATTGCGATCGTTAGGCTCTTTTAGTTGCTTGGGAATCGTCGTTTGAAGATGGGCATGTGAAACTCGAAAAAAATTTTCGGAGCGTAGGAACGGCTGCCGAAGGTCTGCGTAAAAAGGCCCCCCGGGCCAAATGGTTCAACGTGCAAACTTCCCGATTGTTTTATTATGAAACTAGAATATATTTGGCAGATTCTGAAAGTGATTGCGATCTTTAGGCTCTTTTAGTTGCTTTGGAATCGTCGTTTGAAGATGGGCATGTGAAACTCGAAAAAAATTTTCGGAGCGTAGGAACGGCTGCCGAAGGTCTGCGTAAAAAGGCCCCCGGGCCAAATGGTTCAACGTGCAAACTTCCCGATGGTGTTATTATGAAACTAGAATATATTTCGCAGATTCTGAAAGTGATTGCGATCGTTAGGCTCTTTTAGTTGCTTGGGAATCGTCGTTTGAAGATGGGCATGTGAAACTCGAAAAAAATTTTCGGAGCGTAGGAACGGCTGCCGAAGGTCTGCGTAAAAAGGCCCCCCGGGCCAAATGGTTCAACGTGCAAACTTCCCGATTGTTTTATTATGAAACTAGAATATATTTGGCAGATTCTGAAAGTGATTGCGATCTTTAGGCTCTTTTAGTTGCTTTGGAATCGTCGTTTGAAGATGGGCATGTGAAACTCGAAAAATATTTTCGGAGCGTAGGAACGGCTGCCGAAGGTCTGCGTAAAAAGGCCCCCCGGGCCAAATGGTTCAACGTGCAAACTTCCCGATGGTGTTATTATGAAATTAGAATATATTTCGCAGATTCTGAAAGTGATTGCGATCGTTAGGCTCTTTTAGTTGCTTGGGAATCGTCGTTTGAAGATGGGCATGTGAAACTCGAAAAAAATTTTCGGAGCGTAGGAACGGCTGCCGAAGGTCTGCGTAAAAAGGCCCCCCGGGCCAAATGGTTCAACGTGCAAACTTCCCGATGGTGTTATTATGAAACTAGAATATATTTCGCAGATTCTGAAAGTGATTGCGATCGTTAGGCTCTTTTAGTTGCTTGGGAATCGTCGTTTGAAGATGGGCATGTGAAACTCGAAAAAAATTTTCGGAGCGTAGGAACGGCTGCCGAAGGTCTGCGTAAAAAGGCCCCCCGGGCCAAATGGTTCAACGTGCAAACTTCCCGATTGTTTTATTATGAAACTAGAATATATTTGGCAGATTCTGAAAGTGATTGCGATCTTTAGGCTCTTTTAGTTGCTTTGGAATCGTCGTTTGAAGATGGGCATGTGAAACTCGAAAAAAATTTTCGGAGCGTAGGAACGGCTGCCGAAGGTCTGCGTAAAAAGGCCCCCGGGCCAAATGGTTCAACGTGCAAACTTCCCGATGGTGTTATTATGAAACTAGAATATATTTCGCAGATTCTGAAAGTGATTGCGATCGTTAGGCTCTTTTAGTTGCTTGGGAATCGTCGTTTGAAGATGGGCATGTGAAACTCGAAAAAAATTTTCGGAGCGTAGGAACACCTGCCGAAGGTCTGCGTAAAAAGGCCCCCCGGGCCAAATGGTTCAACGTGCAAACTTCCCGATTGTTTTATTATGAAACTAGAATATATTTGGCAGATTCTGAAAGTGATTGCGATCTTTAGGCTCTTTTAGTTGCTTTGGAATCGTCGTTTGAAGATGGGCATGTGAAACTCGAAAAAAATTTTCGGAGCATAGGAACGGCTGCCGAAGGTCTGCGTAAAAAGGCCCCCCGGGCCAAATGGTTCAACGTGCAAACTTCCCGATGGTGTTATTATGAAACTAGAATATATTTCGCAGATTCTGAAAGTGATTGCGATCGTTAGGCTCTTTTAGTTGCTTGGGAATCGCCGTTTGAAGATGGGCATGTGAAACTCGAAAAAAATTTTCGGAGCGTAGGAACGGCTGCCGAAGGTCTGCGTAAAAAGGCCCCCCGGGCCAAATGGTTCAACGTGCAAACTTCCCGATGGTGTTATTATGAAACTAGAATATATTTCGCAGATTCTGAAAGTGATTGCGATCGTTAGGCTCTTTTGGTTGCTTGGGAATCGTCGTTTGAAGATGGGCATGTGAAACTCGAAAAAAATTTTCGGAGCGTAGGAACGGCTGCCGAAGGTCTGCGTAAAAAGGCCCCCCGGGCCAAATGGTTCAACGTGCAAACTTCCCGATTGTTTTATTATGAAACTAGAATATATTTGGCAGATTCTGAAAGTGATTGCGATCTTTAGGCTCTTTTAGTTGCTTTGGAATCGTCGTTTGAAGATGGGCATGTGAAACTCGAAAAAAATTTTCGGAGCGTAGGAACGGCTGCCGAAGGTCTGCGTAAAAAGGCCCCCGGGCCAAATGGTTCAACGTGCAAACTTCCCGATGGTGTTATTATGAAACTAGAATATATTTCGCAGATTGTGAAAGTGATTGCGATCGTTAGGCTCTTTTAGTTGCTTGGGAATCGTCGTTTGAAGATGGGCATGTGAAACTCGAAAAAAATTTTCGGAGCGTAGGAACGGCTGCCGAAGGTCTGCGTAAAAAGGCCCCCCGGGCCAAATGGTTCAACGTGCAAACTTCCCGATTGTTTTATTATGAAACTAGAATATATTTGGCAGATTCTGAAAGTGATTGCGATCTTTAGGCTCTTTTAGTTGCTTTGGAATCGTCGTTTGAAGATGGGCATGTGAAACTCGAAAAAAAATTTCGGAGCGTAGGAACGGCTGCCGAAGGTCTGCGTAAAAAGGCCCCCCGGGCCAAATGGTTCAACGTGCAAACTTCCCGATGGTGTTATTATGAAACTAGAATATATTTCGCAGATTCTGAAAGTGATTGCGATCGTTAGGCTCTTTTAGTTGCTTGGGAATCGTCGTTTGAAGATGGGCATGTGAAACTCGAAAAAAATTTTCGGAGCGTAGGAACGGCTGCCGAAGGTCTGCGTAAAAAGGCCCCCCGGGCCAAATGGTTCAACGTGCAAACTTCCCGATGGTGTTATTATGAAACTAGAATATATTTCGCAGATTCTGAAAGTGATTGCGATCGTTAGGCTCTTTTAGTTGCTTGGGAATCGTCGTTTGAAGATGGGCATGTGAAACTCGAAAAAAATTTTCGGAGCGTAGGAACGGCTGCCGAAGGTCTGCGTAAAAAGGCCCCCCGGGCCAAATGGTTCAACGTGCAAACTTCCCGATTGTTTTATTATGCAACTAGAATATATTTGGCAGATTCTGAAAGTGATTGCGATCTTTAGGCTCTTTTAGTTGCTTTGGAATCGTCGTTTGAAGATGGGCATGTGAAACTCGAAAAAAATTTTCGGAGCGTAGGAACGGCTGCCGAAGGTCTGCGTAAAAAGGCCCCCCGGGCCAAATGGTTCAACGTGCAAACTTCCCGATGGTGTTATTATGAAACTAGAATATATTTCGCAGATTCTGAAAGTGATTGCGATCGTTAGGCTCTTTTAGTTGCTTGGGAATCGTCGTGTGAAGATGGGCATGTGAAACTCGAAAAAAATTTTCGGAGCGTAGGAACGGCTGCCGAAGGTCTGCGTAAAAAGGCCCCCCGGGCCAAATGGTTCAACGTGCAAACTTCCCGATGGTGTTATTATGAAACTAGAATATATTTCGCAGATTCTGAAAGTGATTGCGATCGTTAGGCTCTTTTAGTTGCTTGGGAATCGTCGTTTGAAGATGGGCATGTGAAACTCGAAAAAAATTTTCGGAGCGTAGGAACGGCTGCCGAAGGTCTGCGTAAAAAGGCCCCCCGGGCCAAATGGTTCAACGTGCAAACTTCCCGATTGTTTTATTATGAAACTAGAATATATTTGGCAGATTCTGAAAGTGATTGCGATCTTTTGGCTCTTTTAGTTGCTTTGGAATCGTCGTTTGAAGATGGGCATGTGAAACTCGAAAAAAATTTTCGGAGCGTAGGAACGGCTGCCGAAGGTCTGCGTAAAAAGGCCCCCGGGCCAAATGGTTCAACGTGCAAACTTCCCGATGGTGTTATTATGAAACTAGAATATATTTCGCAGATTCTGAAAGTGATTGCGATCGTTAGGCTCTTTTAGTTGCTTGGGAATCGTCGTTTGAAGATGGGCATGTGAAACTCGAAAAAAAATTTCGGAGCGTAGGAACGGCTGCCGAAGGTCTGCGTAAAAAGGCCCCCCGGGCCAAATGGTTCAACGTGCAAACTTCCCGATTGTTTTATTATGAAACTAGAATATATTTGGCAGATTCTGAAAGTGATTGCGATCTTTAGGCTCTTTTAGTTGCTTTGGAATCGTCGTTTGAAGATGGGCATGTGAAACTCGAAAAAAATTTTCGGAGCGTAGGAACGGCTGCCGAAGGTCTGCGTAAAAAGGCCCCCCGGGCCAAATGGTTCAACGTGCAAACTTCCCGATGGTGTTATTATGAAACTAGAATATATTTCGCAGATTCTGAAAGTGATTGCGATCGTTAGGCTCTTTTAGTTGCTTGGGAATCGTCGTTTGAAGATGGGCATGTGAAACTCGAAAAAAATTTTCGGAGCGTAGGAACGGCTGCCGAAGGTCTGCGTAAAAAGGCCCCCCGGGCCAAATGGTTCAACGTGCAAACTTCCCGATGGTGTTATTATGAAACTAGAATATATTTCGCAGATTCTGAAAGTGATTGCGATCGTTAGGCTCTTTTAGTTGCTTGGGAATCGTCGTGTGAAGATGGGCATGTGAAACTCGAAAAAAATTTTCGGAGCGTAGGAACGGCTGCCGAAGGTCTGCGTAAAAAGGCCCCCCGGGCCAAATGGTTCAACGTGCAAACTTCCCGATGGTGTTATTATGAAACTAGAATATATTTCGCAGATTCTGAAAGTGATTGCGATCGTTAGGCTCTTTTAGTTGCTTGGGAATCGTCGTTTGAAGATGGGCATGTGAAACTCGAAAAAAATTTTCGGAGGGTAGGAACGGCTGCCGAAGGTCTGCGTAAAAAGGCCCCCCGGGCCAAATGGTTCAACGTGCAAACTTCCCGATTGTTTTATTATGAAACTAGAATATATTTGGCAGATTCTGAAAGTGATTGCGATCTTTTGGCTCTTTTAGTTGCTTTGGAATCGTCGTTTGAAGATGGGCATGTGAAACTCGAAAAAAATTTTCGGAGCGTAGGAACGGCTGCCGAAGGTCTGCGTAAAAAGGCCCCCGGGCCAAATGGTTCAACGTGCAAACTTCCCGATGGTGTTATTATGAAACTAGAATATATTTCGCAGATTCTGAAAGTGATTGCGATCGTTAGGCTCTTTTAGTTGCTTGGGAATCGTCGTTTGAAGATGGGCATGTGAAACTCGAAAAAAAATTTCGGAGCGTAGGAACGGCTGCCGAAGGTCTGCGTAAAAAGGCCCCCCGGGCCAAATGGTTCAACGTGCAAACTTCCCGATTGTTTTATTATGAAACTAGAATATATTTGGCAGATTCTGAAAGTGATTGCGATCTTTAGGCTCTTTTAGTTGCTTTGGAATCGTCGTTTGAAGATGGGCATGTGAAACTCGAAAAAAATTTTCGGAGCGTAGGAACGGCTGCCGAAGGTCTGCGTAAAAAGGCCCCCCGGGCCAAATGGTTCAACGTGCAAACTTCCCGATGGTGTTATTATGAAACTAGAATATATTTCGCAGATTCTGAAAGTGATTGCGATCGTTAGGCTCTTTTAGTTGCTTGGGAATCGTCGTTTGAAGATGGGCATGTGAAACTCGAAAAAAATTTTCGGAGCGTAGGAACGGCTGCCGAAGGTCTGCGTAAAAAGGCCCCCCGGGCCAAATGGTTCAACGTGCAAACTTCCCGATGGTGTTATTATGAAACTAGAATATATTTCGCAGATTCTGAAAGTGATTGCGATCGTTAGGCTCTTTTAGTTGCTTGGGAATCGTCGTTTGAAGATGGGCATGTGAAACTCGAAAAAAATTTTCGGAGCGTAGGAACGGCTGCCGAAGGTCTGCGTAAAAAGGCCCCCCGGGCCAAATGGTTCAACGTGCAAACTTCCCGATTGTTTTATTATGAAACTAGAATATATTTGGCAGATTCTGAAAGTGATTGCGATCTTTAGGCTCTTTTAGTTGCTTTGGAATCGTCGTTTGAAGATGGGCATGTGAAACTCGAAAAAAATTTTCGGAGCGTAGGAACGGCTGCCGAAGGTCTGCGTAAAAAGGCCCCCGGGCCAAATGGTTCAACGTGCAAACTTCCCGATGGTGTTATTATGAAACTAGAATATATTTCGCAGATTCTGAAAGTGATTGCGATCGTTAGGCTCTTTTAGTTGCTTGGGAATCGTCGTTTGAAGATGGGCATGTGAAACTCGAAAAAAATTTTCGGAGCGTAGGAACGGCTGCCGAAGGTCTGCGTAAAAAGGCCCCCCGGGCCAAATGGTTCAACGTGCAAACTTCCCGATTGTTTTATTATGAAACTAGAATATATTTGGCAGATTCTGAAAGTGATTGCGATCTTTAGGCTCTTTTAGTTGCTTTGGAATCGTCGTTTGAAGATGGGCATGTGAAACTCGAAAAATATTTTCGGAGCGTAGGAACGGCTGCCGAAGGTCTGCGTAAAAAGGCCCCCCGGGCCAAATGGTTCAACGTGCAAACTTCCCGATGGTGTTATTATGAAATTAGAATATATTTCGCAGATTCTGAAAGTGATTGCGATCGTTAGGCTCTTTTAGTTGCTTGGGAATCGTCGTTTGAAGATGGGCATGTGAAACTCGAAAAAAATTTTCGGAGCGTAGGAACGGCTGCCGAAGGTCTGCGTAAAAAGGCCCCCCGGGCCAAATGGTTCAACGTGCAAACTTCCCGATGGTGTTATTATGAAACTAGAATATATTTCGCAGATTCTGAAAGTGATTGCGATCGTTAGGCTCTTTTAGTTGCTTGGGAATCGTCGTTTGAAGATGGGCATGTGAAACTCGAAAAAAATTTTCGGAGCGTAGGAACACCTGCCGAAGGTCTGCGTAAAAAGGCCCCCCGGGCCAAATGGTTCAACGTGCAAACTTCCCGATTGTTTTATTATGAAACTAGAATATATTTGGCAGATTCTGAAAGTGATTGCGATCTTTAGGCTCTTTTAGTTGCTTTGGAATCGTCGTTTGAAGATGGGCATGTGAAACTCGAAAAAAATTTTCGGAGCATAGGAACGGCTGCCGAAGGTCTGCGTAAAAAGGCCCCCCGGGCCAAATGGTTCAACGTGCAAACTTCCCGATGGTGTTATTATGAAACTAGAATATATTTCGCAGATTCTGAAAGTGATTGCGATCGTTAGGCTCTTTTAGTTGCTTGGGAATCGCCGTTTGAAGATGGGCATGTGAAACTCGAAAAAAATTTTCGGAGCGTAGGAACGGCTGCCGAAGGTCTGCGTAAAAAGGCCCCCCGGGCCAAATGGTTCAACGTGCAAACTTCCCGATGGTGTTATTATGAAACTAGAATATATTTCGCAGATTCTGAAAGTGATTGCGATCGTTAGGCTCTTTTGGTTGCTTGGGAATCGTCGTTTGAAGATGGGCATGTGAAACTCGAAAAAAATTTTCGGAGCGTAGGAACGGCTGCCGAAGGTCTGCGTAAAAAGGCCCCCCGGGCCAAATGGTTCAACGTGCAAACTTCCCGATTGTTTTATTATGAAACTAGAATATATTTGGCAGATTCTGAAAGTGATTGCGATCTTTAGGCTCTTTTAGTTGCTTTGGAATCGTCGTTTGAAGATGGGCATGTGAAACTCGAAAAAAATTTTCGGAGCGTAGGAACGGCTGCCGAAGGTCTGCGTAAAAAGGCCCCCGGGCCAAATGGTTCAACGTGCAAACTTCCCGATGGTGTTATTATGAAACTAGAATATATTTCGCAGATTCTGAAAGTGATTGCGATCGTTAGGCTCTTTTAGTTGCTTGGGAATCGTCGTTTGAAGATGGGCATGTGAAACTCGAAAAAAATTTTCGGAGCGTAGGAACGGCTGCCGAAGGTCTGCGTAAAAAGGCCCCCCGGGCCAAATGGTTCAACGTGCAAACTTCCCGATTGTTTTATTATGAAACTAGAATATATTTGGCAGATTCTGAAAGTGATTGCGATCTTTAGGCTCTTTTAGTTGCTTTGGAATCGTCGTTTGAAGATGGGCATGTGAAACTCGAAAAAAAATTTCGGAGCGTAGGAACGGCTGCCGAAGGTCTGCGTAAAAAGGCCCCCCGGGCCAAATGGTTCAACGTGCAAACTTCCCGATGGTGTTATTATGAAACTAGAATATATTTCGCAGATTCTGAAAGTGATTGCGATCGTTAGGCTCTTTTAGTTGCTTGGGAATCGTCGTTTGAAGATGGGCATGTGAAACTCGAAAAAAATTTTCGGAGCGTAGGAACGGCTGCCGAAGGTCTGCGTAAAAAGGCCCCCCGGGCCAAATGGTTCAACGTGCAAACTTCCCGATTGTTTTATTATGCAACTAGAATATATCTGGCAGATTCTGAAAGTGATTGCGATCTTTAGGCTCTTTTAGTTGCTTTGGAATCGTCGTTTGAAGATGGGCATGTGAAACTCGAAAAAAATTTTCGGAGCGTAGGAACGGCTGCCGAAGGTCTGCGTAAAAAGGCCCCCCGGGCC
Source organism: Salticus scenicus (assembly GCA_963930645.1). NCBI lineage: Eukaryota > Metazoa > Arthropoda > Arachnida > Araneae > Salticidae > Salticus > Salticus scenicus. The sequence goes on from CAWVNO010002020.1 coordinate 49,555, forward strand.
AAATGGTTCAACGTGCAAACTTCCCGATGGTGTTATTATGAAACTAGAATATATTTCGCAGATTCTGAAAGTGATTGCGATCGTTAGGCTCTTTTAGTTGCTTGGGAATCGTCGTGTGAAGATGGGCATGTGAAACTCGAAAAAAATTTTCGGAGCGTAGGAACGGCTGCCGAAGGTCTGCGTAAAAAGGCCCCCCGGGCCAAATGGTTCAACGTGCAAACTTCCCGATGGTGTTATTATGAAACTAGAATATATTTCGCAGATTCTGAAAGTGATTGCGATCGTTAGGCTCTTTTAGTTGCTTGGGAATCGTCGTTTGAAGATGGGCATGTGAAACTCGAAAAAAATTTTCGGAGCGTAGGAACGGCTGCCGAAGGTCTGCGTAAAAAGGCCCCCCGGGCCAAATGGTTCAACGTGCAAACTTCCCGATTGTTTTATTATGAAACTAGAATATATTTGGCAGATTCTGAAAGTGATTGCGATCTTTTGGCTCTTTTAGTTGCTTTGGAATCGTCGTTTGAAGATGGGCATGTGAAACTCGAAAAAAAATTTCGGAGCGTAGGAACGGCTGCCGAAGGTCTGCGTAAAAAGGCCCCCGGGCCAAATGGTTCAACGTGCAAACTTCCCGATGGTGTTATTATGAAACTAGAATATATTTCGCAGATTCTGAAAGTGATTGCGATCGTTAGGCTCTTTTAGTTGCTTGGGAATCGTCGTTTGAAGATGGGCATGTGAAACTCGAAAAAAAATTTCGGAGCGTAGGAACGGCTGCCGAAGGTCTGCGTAAAAAGGCCCCCCGGGCCAAATGGTTCAACGTTCAAACTTCCCGATTGTTTTATTATGAAACTAGAATATATTTGGCAGATTCTGAAAGTGATTGCGATCTTTAGGCTCTTTTAGTTGCTTTGGAATCGTCGTTTGAAGATGGGCATGTGAAACTCGAAAAAAATTTTCGGAGCGTAGGAACGGCTGCCGAAGGTCTGCGTAAAAAGGCCCCCCGGGCCAAATGGTTCAACGTGCAAACTTCCCGATGGTGTTATTATGAAACTAGAATATATTTCGCAGATTCTGAAAGTGATTGCGATCGTTAGGCTCTTTTAGTTGCTTGGGAATCGTCGTTTGAAGATGGGCATGTGAAACTCGAAAAAAATTTTCGGAGCGTAGGAACGGCTGCCGAAGGTCTGCGTAAAAAGGCCCCCCGGGCCAAATGGTTCAACGTGCAAACTTCCCGATGGTGTTATTATGAAACTAGAATATATTTGGCAGATTCTGAAAGTGATTGCGATCGTTAGGCTCTTTTAGTTGCTTGGGAATCGTCGTTTGAAGATGGGCATGTGAAACTCGAAAAAAATTTTCGGAGCGTAGGAACGGCTGCCGAAGGTCTGCGTAAAAAGGCCCCCCGGGCCAAATGGTTCAACGTGCAAACTTCCCGATTGTTTTATTATGAAACTAGAATATATTTGGCAGATTCTGAAAGTGATTGCGATCTTTAGGCTCTTTTAGTTGCTTTGGAATCGTCGTTTGAAGATGGGCATGTGAAACTCGAAAAAAATTTTCGGAGCGTAGGAACGGCTGCCGAAGGTCTGCGTAAAAAGGCCCCCGGGCCAAATGGTTCAACGTGCAAACTTCCCGATGGTGTTATTATGAAACTAGAATATATTTCGCAGATTCTGAAAGTGATTGCGATCTTTAGGCTCTTTTAGTTGCTTTGGAATCGTCGTTTGAAGATGGGCATGTGAAACTCGAAAAAAATTTTCGGAGCGTAGGAACGGCTGCCGAAGGTCTGCGTAAAAAGGCCCCCCGGGCCAAATGGTTCAACGTGCAAACTTCCCGATGGTGTTATTATGAAATTAGAATATATTTCGCAGATTCTGAAAGTGATTGCGATCGTTAGGCTCTTTTAGTTGCTTGGGAATCGTCGTTTGAAGATGGGCATGTGAAACTCGAAAAAAATTTTCGGAGCGTAGGAACGGCTGCCGAAGGTCTGCGTAAAAAGGCCCCCCGGGCCAAATGGTTCAACGTGCAAACTTCCCGATTGTTTTATTATGAAACTAGAATATATTTGGCAGATTCTGAAAGTGATTGCGATCTTTAGGCTCTTTTAGTTGCTTTGGAATCGTCGTTTGAAGATGGGCATGTGAAACTCGAAAAAAATTTTCGGAGCGTAGGAACGGCTGCCGAAGGTCTGCGTAAAAAGGCCCCCGGGCCAAATGGTTCAACGTGCAAACTTCCCGATGGTGTTATTATGAAACTAGAATATATTTCGCAGATTCTGAAAGTGATTGCGATCTTTAGGCTCTTTTAGTTGCTTTGGAATCGTCGTTTGAAGATGGGCATGTGAAACTCGAAAAAAATTTTCGGAGCGTAGGAACGGCTGCCGAAGGTCTGCGTAAAAAGGCCCCCCGGGCCAAATGGTTCAACGTGCAAACTTCCCGATGGTGTTATTATGAAATTAGAATATATTTCGCAGATTCTGAAAGTGATTGCGATCGTTAGGCTCTTTTAGTTGCTTGGGAATCGTCGTTTGAAGATGGGCATGTGAAACTCGAAAAAAATTTTCGGAGCGTAGGAACGGCTGCCGAAGGTCTGCGTAAAAAGGCCCCCCGGGCCAAATGGTTCAACGTGCAAACTTCCCGATGGTGTTATTATGAAACTAGAATATATTTCGCAGATTCTGAAAGTGATTGCGATCGTTAGGCTCTTTTAGTTGCTTGGGAATCGTCGTTTGAAGATGGGCATGTGAAACTCGAAAAAAATTTTCGGAGCGTAGGAACACCTGCCGAAGGTCTGCGTAAAAAGGCCCCCCGGGCCAAATGGTTCAACGTGCAAACTTCCCGATTGTTTTATTATGAAACTAGAATATATTTGGCAGATTCTGAATGTGATTGCGATCTTTAGGCTCTTTTAGTTGCTTTGGAATCGTCGTTTGAAGATGGGCATGTGAAACTCGAAAAAAATTTTCGGAGCATAGGAACGGCTGCCGAAGGTCTGCGTAAAAAGGCCCCCCGGGCCAAATGGTTCAACGTGCAAACTTCCCGATGGTGTTATTATGAAACTAGAATATATTTCGCAGATTCTGAAAGTGATTGCGATCGTTAGGCTCTTTTAGTTGCTTGGGAATCGCCGTTTGAAGATGGGCATGTGAAACTCGAAAAAAATTTTCGGAGCGTAGGAACGGCTGCCGAAGGTCTGCGTAAAAAGGCCCCCCGGGCCAAATGGTTCAACGTGCAAACTTCCCGATGGTGTTATTATGAAACTAGAATATATTTCGCAGATTCTGAAAGTGATTGCGATCGTTAGGCTCTTTTGGTTGCTTGGGAATCGTCGTTTGAAGATGGGCATGTGAAACTCGAAAAAAATTTTCGGAGCGTAGGAACGGCTGCCGAAGGTCTGCGTAAAAAGGCCCCCCGGGCCAAATGGTTCAACGTGCAAACTTCCCGATTGTTTTATTATGAAACTAGAATATATTTGGCAGATTCTGAAAGTGATTGCGATCTTTAGGCTCTTTTAGTTGCTTTGGAATCGTCGTTTGAAGATGGGCATGTGAAACTCGAAAAAAATTTTCGGAGCGTAGGAACGGCTGCCGAAGGTCTGCGTAAAAAGGCCCCCGGGCCAAATGGTTCAACGTGCAAACTTCCCGATGGTGTTATTATGAAACTAGAATATATTTCGCAGATTCTGAAAGTGATTGCGATCGTTAGGCTCTTTTAGTTGCTTGGGAATCGTCGTTTGAAGATGGGCATGTGAAACTCGAAAAAAATTTTCGGAGCGTAGGAACGGCTGCCGAAGGTCTGCGTAAAAAGGCCCCCCGGGCCAAATGGTTCAACGTGCAAACTTCCCGATTGTTTTATTATGAAACTAGAATATATTTGGCAGATTCTGAAAGTGATTGCGATCTTTAGGCTCTTTTAGTTGCTTTGGAATCGTCGTTTGAAGATGGGCATGTGAAACTCGAAAAAAAATTTCGGAGCGTAGGAACGGCTGCCGAAGGTCTGCGTAAAAAGGCCCCCCGGGCCAAATGGTTCAACGTGCAAACTTCCCGATGGTGTTATTATGAAACTAGAATATATTTCGCAGATTCTGAAAGTGATTGCGATCGTTAGGCTCTTTTAGTTGCTTGGGAATCGTCGTTTGAAGATGGGCATGTGAAACTCGAAAAAAATTTTCGGAGCGTAGGAACGGCTGCCGAAGGTCTGCGTAAAAAGGCCCCCCGGGCCAAATGGTTCAACGTGCAAACTTCCCGATTGTTTTATTATGCAACTAGAATATATCTGGCAGATTCTGAAAGTGATTGCGATCTTTAGGCTCTTTTAGTTGCTTTGGAATCGTCGTTTGAAGATGGGCATGTGAAACTCGAAAAAAATTTTCGGAGCGTAGGAACGGCTGCCGAAGGTCTGCGTAAAAAGGCCCCCCGGGCCAAATGGTTCAACGTGCAAACTTCCCGATGGTGTTATTATGAAACTAGAATATATTTCGCAGATTCTGAAAGTGATTGCGATCGTTAGGCTCTTTTAGTTGCTTGGGAATCGTCGTGTGAAGATGGGCATGTGAAACTCGAAAAAAATTTTCGGAGCGTAGGAACGGCTGCCGAAGGTCTGCGTAAAAAGGCCCCCCGGGCCAAATGGTTCAACGTGCAAACTTCCCGATGGTGTTATTATGAAACTAGAATATATTTCGCAGATTCTGAAAGTGATTGCGATCGTTAGGCTCTTTTAGTTGCTTGGGAATCGTCGTTTGAAGATGGGCATGTGAAACTCGAAAAAAATTTTCGGAGCGTAGGAACGGCTGCCGAAGGTCTGCGTAAAAAGGCCCCCCGGGCCAAATGGTTCAACGTGCAAACTTCCCGATTGTTTTATTATGAAACTAGAATATATTTGGCAGATTCTGAAAGTGATTGCGATCTTTTGGCTCTTTTAGTTGCTTTGGAATCGTCGTTTGAAGATGGGCATGTGAAACTCGAAAAAAATTTTCGGAGCGTAGGAACGGCTGCCGAAGGTCTGCGTAAAAAGGCCCCCGGGCCAAATGGTTCAACGTGCAAACTTCCCGATGGTGTTATTATGAAACTAGAATATATTTCGCAGATTCTGAAAGTGATTGCGATCGTTAGGCTCTTTTAGTTGCTTGGGAATCGTCGTTTGAAGATGGGCATGTGAAACTCGAAAAAAAATTTCGGAGCGTAGGAACGGCTGCCGAAGGTCTGCGTAAAAAGGCCCCCCGGGCCAAATGGTTCAACGTGCAAACTTCCCGATTGTTTTATTATGAAACTAGAATATATTTGGCAGATTCTGAAAGTGATTGCGATCTTTAGGCTCTTTTAGTTGCTTTGGAATCGTCGTTTGAAGATGGGCATGTGAAACTCGAAAAAAATTTTCGGAGCGTAGGAACGGCTGCCGAAGGTCTGCGTAAAAAGGCCCCCCGGGCCAAATGGTTCAACGTGCAAACTTCCCGATGGTGTTATTATGAAACTAGAATATATTTCGCAGATTCTGAAAGTGATTGCGATCGTTAGGCTCTTTTAGTTGCTTGGGAATCGTCGTTTGAAGATGGGCATGTGAAACTCGAAAAAAATTTTCGGAGCGTAGGAACGGCTGCCGAAGGTCTGCGTAAAAAGGCCCCCCGGGCCAAATGGTTCAACGTGCAAACTTCCCGATGGTGTTATTATGAAACTAGAATATATTTGGCAGATTCTGAAAGTGATTGCGATCGTTAGGCTCTTTTAGTTGCTTGGGAATCGTCGTTTGAAGATGGGCATGTGAAACTCGAAAAAAATTTTCGGAGCGTAGGAACGGCTGCCGAAGGTCTGCGTAAAAAGGCCCCCCGGGCCAAATGGTTCAACGTGCAAACTTCCCGATTGTTTTATTATGAAACTAGAATATATTTGGCAGATTCTGAAAGTGATTGCGATCTTTAGGCTCTTTTAGTTGCTTTGGAATCGTCGTTTGAAGATGGGCATGTGAAACTCGAAAAAAATTTTCGGAGCGTAGGAACGGCTGCCGAAGGTCTGCGTAAAAAGGCCCCCGGGCCAAATGGTTCAACGTGCAAACTTCCCGATGGTGTTATTATGAAACTAGAATATATTTCGCAGATTCTGAAAGTGATTGCGATCGTTAGGCTCTTTTAGTTGCTTGGGAATCGTCGTTTGAAGATGGGCATGTGAAACTCGAAAAAAATTTTCGGAGCGTAGGAACGGCTGCCGAAGGTCTGCGTAAAAAGGCCCCCCGGGCCAAATGGTTCAACGTGCAAACTTCCCGATTGTTTTATTATGAAACTAGAATATATTTGGCAGATTCTGAAAGTGATTGCGATCTTTAGGCTCTTTTAGTTGCTTTGGAATCGTCGTTTGAAGATGGGCATGTGAAACTCGAAAAAATTTCGGAGCGTAGGAACGGCTGCCGAAGGTCTGCGTAAAAAGGCCCCCCGGGCCAAATGGTTCAACGTGCAAACTTCCCGATGGTGTTATTATGAAATTAGAATATATTTCGCAGATTCTGAAAGTGATTGCGATCGTTAGGCTCTTTTAGTTGCTTGGGAATCGTCGTTTGAAGATGGGCATGTGAAACTCGAAAAAAATTTTCGGAGCGTAGGAACGGCTGCCGAAGGTCTGCGTAAAAAGGCCCCCCGGGCCAAATGGTTCAACGTGCAAACTTCCCGATGGTGTTATTATGAAACTAGAATATATTTCGCAGATTCTGAAAGTGATTGCGATCGTTAGGCTCTTTTAGTTGCTTGGGAATCGTCGTTTGAAGATGGGCATGTGAAACTCGAAAAAAATTTTCGGAGCGTAGGAACGGCTGCCGAAGGTCTGCGTAAAAAGGCCCCCCGGGCCAAATGGTTCAACGTGCAAACTTCCCGATTGTTTTATTATGAAACTAGAATATATTTGGCAGATTCTGAAAGTGATTGCGATCTTTAGGCTCTTTTAGTTGCTTTGGAATCGTCGTTTGAAGATGGGCATGTGAAACTCGAAAAAAATTTTCGGAGCGTAGGAACGGCTGCCGAAGGTCTGCGTAAAAAGGCCCCCGGGCCAAATGGTTCAACGTGCAAACTTCCCGATGGTGTTATTATGAAACTAGAATATATTTCGCAGATTCTGAAAGTGATTGCGATCGTTAGGCTCTTTTAGTTGCTTGGGAATCGTCGTTTGAAGATGGGCATGTGAAACTCGAAAAAAATTTTCGGAGCGTAGGAACACCTGCCGAAGGTCTGCGTAAAAAGGCCCCCCGGGCCAAATGGTTCAACGTGCAAACTTCCCGATTGTTTTATTATGAAACTAGAATATATTTGGCAGATTCTGAAAGTGATTGCGATCTTTAGGCTCTTTTAGTTGCTTTGGAATCGTCGTTTGAAGATGGGCATGTGAAACTCGAAAAAAATTTTCGGCAGCCGTTAACGGCTGCCGAAAATTTTTTTCGAGTTTCACATGCCCATCTTCAAACGACGATTCCAAAGCAACTAAAAGAGCCTAAAGATCGCAATCACTTTCAGAATCTGCCAAATATATTCTAGTTTCATAATAAAACAATCGGGAAGTTTGCACGTTGAACCATTTGGCCCGGGGGGCCTTTTTACGCAGACCTTCGGCAGGTGTTCCTACGCTCCGAAAATTTTTTTCGAGTTTCACATGCCCATCTTCAAACGACGATTCCCAAGCAACTAAAAGAGCCTAACGATCGCAATCACTTTCAGAATCTGCGAAATATATTCTAGTTTCATAATAACACCATCGGGAAGTTTGCACGTTGAACCATTTGGCCCGGGGGCCTTTTTACGCAGACCTTCGGCAGCCGTTCCTACGCTCCGAAAATTTTTTTCGAGTTTCACATGCCCATCTTCAAACGACGATTCCAAAGCAACTAAAAGAGCCTAAAGATCGCAATCACTTTCAGAATCTGCCAAATATATTCTAGTTTCATAATAAAACAATCGGGAAGTTTGCACGTTGAACCATTTGGCCCGGGGGGCCTTTTTACGCAGACCTTCGGCAGCCGTTCCTACGCTCCGAAAATTTTTTTCGAGTTTCACATGCCCATCTTCAAACGACGATTCCCAAGCAACTAAAAGAGCCTAACGATCGCAATCACTTTCAGAATCTGCGAAATATATTCTAGTTTCATAATAACACCATCGGGAAGTTTGCACGTTGAACCATTTGGCCCGGGGGGCCTTTTTACGCAGACCTTCGGCAGCCGTTCCTACGCTCCGAAAATTTTTTTCGAGTTTCACATGCCCATCTTCAAACGACGATTCCCAAGCAACTAAAAGAGCCTAACGATCGCAATCACTTTCAGAATCTGCGAAATATATTCTAATTTCATAATAACACCATCGGGAAGTTTGCACGTTGAACCATTTGGCCCGGGGGGCCTTTTTACGCAGACCTTCGGCAGCCGTTCCTACGCTCCGAAAATTTTTTTCGAGTTTCACATGCCCATCTTCAAACGACGATTCCAAAGCAACTAAAAGAGCCTAAAGATCGCAATCACTTTCAGAATCTGCCAAATATATTCTAGTTTCATAATAAAACAATCGGGAAGTTTGCACGTTGAACCATTTGGCCCGGGGGGCCTTTTTACGCAGACCTTCGGCAGCCGTTCCTACGCTCCGAAAATTTTTTTCGAGTTTCACATGCCCATCTTCAAACGACGATTCCCAAGCAACTAAAAGAGCCTAACGATCGCAATCACTTTCAGAATCTGCGAAATATATTCTAGTTTCATAATAACACCATCGGGAAGTTTGCACGTTGAACCATTTGGCCCGGGGGCCTTTTTACGCAGACCTTCGGCAGCCGTTCCTACGCTCCGAAAATTTTTTTCGAGTTTCACATGCCCATCTTCAAACGACGATTCCAAAGCAACTAAAAGAGCCTAAAGATCGCAATCACTTTCAGAATCTGCCAAATATATTCTAGTTTCATAATAAAACAATCGGGAAGTTTGCACGTTGAACCATTTGGCCCGGGGGGCCTTTTTACGCAGACCTTCGGCAGCCGTTCCTACGCTCCGAAAATTTTTTTCGAGTTTCACATGCCCATCTTCAAACGACGATTCCCAAGCAACTAAAAGAGCCTAACGATCGCAATCACTTTCAGAATCTGCCAAATATATTCTAGTTTCATAATAACACCATCGGGAAGTTTGCACGTTGAACCATTTGGCCCGGGGGGCCTTTTTACGCAGACCTTCGGCAGCCGTTCCTACGCTCCGAAAATTTTTTTCGAGTTTCACATGCCCATCTTCAAACGACGATTCCCAAGCAACTAAAAGAGCCTAACGATCGCAATCACTTTCAGAATCTGCGAAATATATTCTAGTTTCATAATAACACCATCGGGAAGTTTGCACGTTGAACCATTTGGCCCGGGGGGCCTTTTTACGCAGACCTTCGGCAGCCGTTCCTACGCTCCGAAAATTTTTTTCGAGTTTCACATGCCCATCTTCAAACGACGATTCCAAAGCAACTAAAAGAGCCTAAAGATCGCAATCACTTTCAGAATCTGCCAAATATATTCTAGTTTCATAATAAAACAATCGGGAAGTTTGCACGTTGAACCATTTGGCCCGGGGGGCCTTTTTACGCAGACCTTCGGCAGCCGTTCCTACGCTCCGAAATTTTTTTCGAGTTTCACATGCCCATCTTCAAACGACGATTCCCAAGCAACTAAAAGAGCCTAACGATCGCAATCACTTTCAGAATCTGCGAAATATATTCTAGTTTCATAATAACACCATCGGGAAGTTTGCACGTTGAACCATTTGGCCCGGGGGCCTTTTTACGCAGACCTTCGGCAGCCGTTCCTACGCTCCGAAAATTTTTTTCGAGTTTCACATGCCCATCTTCAAACGACGATTCCAAAGCAACTAAAAGAGCCAAAAGATCGCAATCACTTTCAGAATCTGCCAAATATATTCTAGTTTCATAATAAAACAATCGGGAAGTTTGCACGTTGAACCATTTGGCCCGGGGGGCCTTTTTACGCAGACCTTCGGCAGCCGTTCCTACGCTCCGAAAATTTTTTTCGAGTTTCACATGCCCATCTTCAAACGACGATTCCCAAGCAACTAAAAGAGCCTAACGATCGCAATCACTTTCAGAATCTGCGAAATATATTCTAGTTTCATAATAACACCATCGGGAAGTTTGCACGTTGAACCATTTGGCCCGGGGGGCCTTTTTACGCAGACCTTCGGCAGCCGTTCCTACGCTCCGAAAATTTTTTTCGAGTTTCACATGCCCATCTTCACACGACGATTCCCAAGCAACTAAAAGAGCCTAACGATCGCAATCACTTTCAGAATCTGCGAAATATATTCTAGTTTCATAATAACACCATCGGGAAGTTTGCACGTTGAACCATTTGGCCCGGGGGGCCTTTTTACGCAGACCTTCGGCAGCCGTTCCTACGCTCCGAAAATTTTTTTCGAGTTTCACATGCCCATCTTCAAACGACGATTCCAAAGCAACTAAAAGAGCCTAAAGATCGCAATCACTTTCAGAATCTGCCAGATATATTCTAGTTGCATAATAAAACAATCGGGAAGTTTGCACGTTGAACCATTTGGCCCGGGGGGCCTTTTTACGCAGACCTTCGGCAGCCGTTCCTACGCTCCGAAAATTTTTTTCGAGTTTCACATGCCCATCTTCAAACGACGATTCCCAAGCAACTAAAAGAGCCTAACGATCGCAATCACTTTCAGAATCTGCGAAATATATTCTAGTTTCATAATAACACCATCGGGAAGTTTAACCATTTGGCCCGGGGGGCCTTTTTACGCAGACCTTCGGCAGCCGTTCCTACGCTCCGAAAATTTTTTTCGAGTTTCACATGCCCATCTTCAAACGACGATTCCCAAGCAACTAAAAGAGCCTAACGATCGCAATCACTTTCAGAATCTGCGAAATATATTCTAGTTTCATAATAACACCATCGGGAAGTTTGCACGTTGAACCATTTGGCCCGGGGGGCCTTTTTACGCAGACCTTCGGCAGCCGTTCCTACGCTCCGAAAATTTTTTTCGAGTTTCACATGCCCATCTTCAAACGACGATTCCAAAGCAACTAAAAGAGCCTAAAGATCGCAATCACTTTCAGAATCTGCCAAATATATTCTAGTTTCATAATAAAACAATCGGGAAGTTTGCACGTTGAACCATTTGGCCCGGGGGGCCTTTTTACGCAGACCTTCGGCAGCCGTTCCTACGCTCCGAAAATTTTTTTCGAGTTTCACATGCCCATCTTCAAACGACGATTCCAAAGCAACTAAAAGAGCCTAACGATCGCAATCACTTTCAGAATCTGCGAAATATATTCTAGTTTCATAATAACACCATCGGGAAGTTTGCACGTTGAACCATTTGGCCCGGGGGGCCTTTTTACGCAGACCTTCGGCAGCCGTTCCTACGCTCCGAAAATTTTTTTCGAGTTTCACATGCCCATCTTCAAACGACGATTCCAAAGCAACTAAAAGAGCCTAAAGATCGCAATCACTTTCAGAATCTGCCAAATATATTCTAGTTTCATAATAAAACAATCGGGAAGTTTGCACGTTGAACCATTTGGCCCGGGGGGCCTTTTTACGCAGACCTTCGGCAGCCGTTCCTACGCTCCGAAAATTTTTTTCGAGTTTCACATGCCCATCTTCAAACGACGATTCCCAAGCAACTAAAAGAGCCTAACGATCGCAATCACTTTCAGAATCTGCGAAATATATTCTAGTTTCATAATAACACCATCGGGAAGTTTGCACGTTGAACCATTTGGCCCGGGGGGCCTTTTTACGCAGACCTTCGGCAGCCGTTCCTACGCTCCGAAAATTTTTTTCGAGTTTCACATGCCCATCTTCAAACGACGATTCCAAAGCAACTAAAAGAGCCTAAAGATCGCAATCACTTTCAGAATCTGCCAAATATATTCTAGTTTCATAATAAAACAATCGGGAAGTTTGCACGTTGAACCATTTGGCCCGGGGGGCCTTTTTACGCAGACCTTCGGCAGCCGTTCCTACGCTCCGAAAATTTTTTTCGAGTTTCACATGCCCATCTTCAAACGACGATTCCCAAGCAACTAAAAGAGCCTAACGATCGCAATCACTTTCAGAATCTGCGAAATATATTCTAGTTTCATAATAACACCATCGGGAAGTTTGCACGTTGAACCATTTGGCCCGGGGGGCCTTTTTACGCAGACCTTCGGCAGCCGTTCCTACGCTCCGAAAATTTTTTTCGAGTTTCACATGCCCATCTTCAAACGACGATTCCAAAGCAACTAAAAGAGCCTAAAGATCGCAATCACTTTCAGAATCTGCCAAATATATTCTAGTTTCATAATAAAACAATCGGGAAGTTTGCACGTTGAACCATTTGGCCCGGGGGGCCTTTTTACGCAGACCTTCGGCAGCCGTTCCTACGCTCCGAAAATTTTTTTCGAGTTTCACATGCCCATCTTCAAACGACGATTCCCAAGCAACTAAAAGAGCCTAACGATCGCAATCACTTTCAGAATCTGCGAAATATATTCTAGTTTCATAATAACACCATCGGGAAGTTTGCACGTTGAACCATTTGGCCCGGGGGGCCTTTTTACGCAGACCTTCGGCAGCCGTTCCTACGCTCCGAAAATTTTTTTCGAGTTTCACATGCCCATCTTCAAACGACGATTCCAAAGCAACTAAAAGAGCCTAAAGATCGCAATCACTTTCAGAATCTGCCAAATATATTCTAGTTTCATAATAAAACAATCGGGAAGTTTGCACGTTGAACCATTTGGCCCGGGGGGCCTTTTTACGCAGACCTTCGGCAGCCGTTCCTACGCTCCGAAAATTTTTTTCGAGTTTCACATGCCCATCTTCAAACGACGATTCCAAAGCAACTAAAAGAGCCTAACGATCGCAATCACTTTCAGAATCTGCGAAATATATTCTAGTTTCATAATAACACCATCGGGAAGTTTGCACGTTGAACCATTTGGCCCGGGGGGCCTTTTTACGCAGACCTTCGGCAGCCGTTCCTACGCTCCGAAAATTTTTTTCGAGTTTCACATGCCCATCTTCAAACGACGATTCCAAAGCAACTAAAAGAGCCTAAAGATCGCAATCACTTTCAGAATCTGCCAAATATATTCTAGTTTCATAATAAAACAATCGGGAAGTTTGCACGTTGAACCATTTGGCCCGGGGGGCCTTTTTACGCAGACCTTCGGCAGCCGTTCCTACGCTCCGAAAATTTTTTTCGAGTTTCACATGCCCATCTTCAAACGACGATTCCCAAGCAACTAAAAGAGCCTAACGATCGCAATCACTTTCAGAATCTGCGAAATATATTCTAGTTTCATAATAACACCATCGGGAAGTTTGCACGTTGAACCATTTGGCCCGGGGGGCCTTTTTACGCAGACCTTCGGCAGCCGTTCCTACGCTCCGAAAATTTTTTTCGAGTTTCACATGCCCATCTTCAAACGACGATTCCAAAGCAACTAAAAGAGCCTAAAGATCGCAATCACTTTCAGAATCTGCCAAATATATTCTAGTTTCATAATAAAACAATCGGGAAGTTTGCACGTTGAACCATTTGGCCCGGGGGGCCTTTTTACGCAGACCTTCGGCAGCCGTTCCTACGCTCCGAAAATTTTTTTCGAGTTTCACATGCCCATCTTCAAACGACGATTCCCAAGCAACTAAAAGAGCCTAACGATCGCAATCACTTTCAGAATCTGCGAAATATATTCTAGTTTCATAATAACACCATCGGGAAGTTTGCACGTTGAACCATTTGGCCCGGGGGGCCTTTTTACGCAGACCTTCGGCAGCCGTTCCTACGCTCCGAAAATTTTTTTCAAGTTTCACATGCCCATCTTCAAACGACGATTCCAAAGCAACTAAAAGAGCCTAAAGATCGCAATCACTTTCAGAATCTGCCAAATATATTCTAGTTTCATAATAAAACAATCGGGAAGTTTGCACGTTGAACCATTTGGCCCGGGGGGCCTTTTTACGCAGACCTTCGGCAGCCGTTCCTACGCTCCGAAAATTTTTTTCGAGTTTCACATGCCCATCTTCAAACGACGATTCCCAAGCAACTAAAAGAGCCTAACGATCGCAATCACTTTCAGAATCTGCGAAATATATTCTAGTTTCATAATAACACCATCTGGAAGTTTGCACGTTGAACCATTTGGCCCGGGGGGCCTTTTTACGCAGACCTTCGGCAGCCGTTCCTACGCTCCGAAAATTTTTTTCGAGTTTCACATGCCCATCTTCAAACGACGATTCCAAAGCAACTAAAAGAGCCTAAAGATCGCAATCACTTTCAGAATCTGCCAAATATATTCTAGTTTCATAATAAAACAATCGGGAAGTTTGCACGTTGAACCATTTGGCCCGGGGGGCCTTTTTACGCAGACCTTCGGCAGCCGTTCCTACGCTCCGAAAATTTTTTTCGAGTTTCACATGCCCATCTTCAAACGACGATTCCAAAGCAACTAAAAGAGCCTAAAGATCGCAATCACTTTTAGAATCTGCGAAATATATTCTAGTTTCATAATAACACCATCGGGAAGTTTGCACGTTGAACCATTTGGCCCGGGGGGCCTTTTTACGCAGACCTTCGGCAGCCGTTCCTACGCTCCGAAAATTTTTTTCGAGTTTCACATGCCCATCTTTAAACGACGATTCCAAAGCAACTAAAAGAGCCTAACGATCGCAATCACTTTCAGAATCTGCGAAATATATTCTAGTTTCATAATAACACCATCGGGAAGTTTGCACGTTGAACCATTTGGCCCGGGGGGCCTTTTTACGCAGACATTCGGCAGCCGTTCCTACGCTCCGAAAATTTTTTTCGAGTTTCACATGCCCATCTTCAAACGACGATTCCAAAGCAACTAAAAGAGCCTAAAGATCGCAATCACTTTCAGAATCTGCCAAATATATTCTAGTTTCATAATAAAACAATCGGGAAGTTTGCACGTTGAACCATTTGGCCCGGGGGGCCTTTTTACGCAGACCTTCGGCAGCCGTTCCTACGCTCCGAAAATTTTTTTCGAGTTTCACATGCCCATCTTCAAACGACGATTCCCAAGCAACTAAAAGAGCCTAACGATCGCAATCACTTTCAGAATCTGCGAAATATATTCTAGTTTCATAAAAACACCATCGGGAAGTTTGCACGTTGAACCATTTGGCCCGGGGGGCCTTTTTACGCAGACCTTCGGCAGCCGTTCCTACGCTCCGAAAATTTTTTTCGAGTTTCACATGCCCATCTTCAAACGACGATTCCAAAGCAACTAAAAGAGCCTAAAGATCGCAATCACTTTCAGAATCTGCCAAATATATTCTAGTTTCATAATAAAACAATCGGGAAGTTTGCACGTTGAACCATTTGGCCCGGGGGGCCTTTTTACGCAGACCTTCGGCAGCCGTTCCTACGCTCCGAAAATTTTTTTCGAGTTTCACATGCCCATCTTCAAACGACGATTCCCAAGCAACTAAAAGAGCCTAACGATCGCAATCACTTTCAGAATCTGCGAAATATATTCTAGTTTCATAATAACACCATCGGGAAGTTTGCACGTTGAACCATTTGGCCCGGGGGGCCTTTTTACGCAGACCTTCGGCAGCCGTTCCTACGCTCCGAAAATTTTTTTCGAGTTTCACATGCCCATCTTCAAACGACGATTCCAAAGCAACTAAAAGAGCCTAAAGATCGCAATCACTTTCAGAATCTGCCAAATATATTCTAGTTTCATAATAAAACAATCGGGAAGTTTGCACGTTGAACCATTTGGCCCGGGGGGCCTTTTTACGCAGACCTTCGGCAGCCGTTCCTACGCTCCGAAAATTTTTTTCGAGTTTCACATGCCCATCTTCAAACGACGATTCCAAAGCAACTAAAAGAGCCTAAAGATCGCAATCACTTTCAGAATCTGCGAAATATATTCTAGTTTCATAATAACACCATCGGGAAGTTTGCACGTTGAACCATTTGGCCCGGGGGGCCTTTTTACGCAGACCTTCGGCAGCCGTTCCTACGCTCCGAAAATTTTTTTCGAGTTTCACATGCCCATCTTCAAACGACGATTCCAAAGCAACTAAAAGAGCCTAACGATCGCAATCACTTTCAGAATCTGCGAAATATATTCTAGTTTCATAATAACACCATCGGGAAGTTTGCACGTTGAACCATTTGGCCCGGGGGGCCTTTTTACGCAGACCTTCGGCAGCCGTTCCTATGCTCCGAAAATTTTTTTCGAGTTTCACATGCCCATCTTCAAACGACGATTCCAAAGCAACTAAAAGAGCCTAAAGATCGCAATCACTTTCAGAATCTGCCAAATATATTCTAGTTTCATAATAAAACAATCGGGAAGTTTGCACGTTGAACCATTTGGCCCGGGGGGCCTTTTTACGCAGACCTTCGGCAGCCGTTCCTACGCTCCGAAAATTTTTTTCGAGTTTCACATGCCCATCTTCAAACGACGATTCCCAAGCAACTAAAAGAGCCTAACGATCGCAATCACTTTCAGAATCTGCGAAATATATTCTAGTTTCATAATAACACCATCGGGAAGTTTGCACGTTGAACCATTTGGCCCGGGGGGCCTTTTTACGCAGACCTTCGGCAGCCGTTCCTACGCTCCGAAAAATTTTTTCGAGTTTCACATGCCCATCTTCAAACGACGATTCCAAAGCAACTAAAAGAGCCTAAAGATCGCAATCACTTTCAGAATCTGCCAAATATATTCTAGTTTCATAATAAAACAATCGGGAAGTTTGCACGTTGAACCATTTGGCCCGGGGGGCCTTTTTACGCAGACCTTCGGCAGCCGTTCCTACGCTCCGAAAATTTTTTTCGAGTTTCACATGCCCATCTTCAAACGACGATTCCCAAGCAACTAAAAGAGCCTAACGATCGCAATCACTTTCAGAATCTGCGAAATATATTCTAGTTTCATAATAACACCATCGGGAAGTTTGCACGTTGAACCATTTGGCCCGGGGGGCCTTTTTACGCAGACCTTCGGCAGCCGTTCCTACGCTCCGAAAATTTTTTTCGAGTTTCACATGCCCATCTTCAAACGACGATTCCAAAGCAACTAAAAGAGCCTAAAGATCGCAATCACTTTCAGAATCTGCCAAATATATTCTAGTTTCATAATAAAACAATCGGGAAGTTTGCACGTTGAACCATTTGGCCCGGGGGGCCTTTTTACGCAGACCTTCGGCAGCCGTTCCTACGCTCCGAAAATTTTTTTCGAGTTTCACATGCCCATCTTCAAACGACGATTCCCAAGCAACTAAAAGAGCCTAACGATCGCAATCACTTTCAGAATCTGCGAAATATATTCTAGTTTCATAATAACACCATCGGGAAGTTTGCACGTTGAACCATTTGGCCCGGGGGGCCTTTTTACGCAGACCTTCGGCAGCCGTTCCTACGCTCCGAAAATATTTTTCGAGTTTCACATGCCCATCTTCAAACGACGATTCCAAAGCAACTAAAAGAGCCTAAAGATCGCAATCACTTTCAGAATCTGCCAAATATATTCTAGTTTCATAATAAAACAATCGGGAAGTTTGCACGTTGAACCATTTGGCCCGGGGGGCCTTTTTACGCAGACCTTCGGCAGCCGTTCCTACGCTCCGAAAATTTTTTTCGAGTTTCACATGCCCATCTTCAAACGACGATTCCGAAGCAACTAAAAGAGCCTAACGATCGCAATCACTTTCAGAATCTGCGAAATATATTCTAGTTTCATAATAACACCATCGGGAAGTTTGCACGTTGAACCATTTGGCCCGGGGGGCCTTTTTACGCAGACCTTCGGCAGCCGTTCCTACGCTCCGAAAATTTTTTTCGAGTTTCACATGCCCATCTTCAAACGACGATTCCAAAGCAACTAAAAGAGCCTAACGATCGCAATCACTTTCAGAATCTGCGAAATATATTCTAGTTTCATAATAACACCATCGGGAAGTTTGCACGTTGAACCATTTGGCCCGGGGGGCCTTTTTACGCAGACCTTCGGCAGCCGTTCCTACGCTCCGAAATTTTTTTTCGAGTTTCACATGCCCATCTTCAAACGACGATTCCAAAGCAACTAAAAGAGCCTAAAGATCGCAATCACTTTCAGAATCTGCCAAATATATTCTAGTTTCATAATAAAACAATCGGGAAGTTTGCACGTTGAACCATTTGGCCCGGGGGGCCTTTTTACGCAGACCTTCGGCAGCCGTTCCTACGCTCCGAAAATTTTTTTCGAGTTTCACATGCCCATCTTCAAACGACGATTCCCAAGCAACTAAAAGAGCCGAACGATCGCAATCACTTTCAGAATCTGCGAAATATATTCTAGTTTCATAATAACACCATCGGGAAGTTTGCACGTTGAACCATTTGGCCCGGGGGGCCTTTTTACGCAGACCTTCGGCAGCCGTTCCTACGCTCCGAAAATTTTTTTCGAGTTTCACATGCCCATCTTCAAACGACGATTCCAAAGCAACTAAAAGAGCCTAACGATCGCAATCACTTTCAGAATCTGCGAAATATATTCTAGTTTCATAATAACACCATCGGGAAGTTTGCACGTTGAACCATTTGGCCCGGGGGGCCTTTTTACGCAGACCTTCGGC
This sequence comes from Salticus scenicus, assembly GCA_963930645.1. Lineage (NCBI taxonomy): Eukaryota > Metazoa > Arthropoda > Arachnida > Araneae > Salticidae > Salticus > Salticus scenicus. Next base: position 68,180 of record CAWVNO010002020.1, read on the forward strand.
AGCCGTTCCTACGCTCCGAAATTTTTTTTCGAGTTTCACATGCCCATCTTCAAACGACGATTCCAAAGCAACTAAAAGAGCCTAAAGATCGCAATCACTTTCAGAATCTGCCAAATATATTCTAGTTTCATAATAAAACAATCGGGAAGTTTGCACGTTGAACCATTTGGCCCGGGGGGCCTTTTTACGCAGACCTTCGGCAGCCGTTCCTACGCTCCGAAAATTTTTTTCGAGTTTCACATGCCCATCTTCAAACGACGATTCCCAAGCAACTAAAAGAGCCTAACGATCGCAATCACTTTCAGAATCTGCGAAATATATTCTAGTTTCATAATAACACCATCGGGAAGTTTGCACGTTGAACCATTTGGCCCGGGGGGCCTTTTTACGCAGACCTTCGGCAGCCGTTCCTACGCTCCGAAAATTTTTTTCGAGTTTCACATGCCCATCTTCAAACGACGATTCCAAAGCAACTAAAAGAGCCTAACGATCGCAATCACTTTCAGAATCTGCGAAATATATTCTAGTTTCATAATAACACCATCGGGAAGTTTGCACGTTGAACCATTTGGCCCGGGGGGCCTTTTTACGCAGACCTTCGGCAGCCGTTCCTACGCTCCGAAAATTTTTTTCGAGTTTCACATGCCCATCTTCAAACGACGATTCCAAAGCAACTAAAAGAGCCTAAAGATCGCAATCACTTTCAGAATCTGCCAAATATATTCTAGTTTCATAATAAAACAATCGGGAAGTTTGCACGTTGAACCATTTGGCCCGGGGGGCCTTTTTACGCAGACCTTCGGCAGCCGTTCCTACGCTCCGAAATTTTTTTTCGAGTTTCACATGCCCATCTTCAAACGACGATTCCCAAGCAACTAAAAGAGCCTAACGATCGCAATCACTTTCAGAATCTGCGAAATATATTCTAGTTTCATAATAACACCATCGGGAAGTTTGCACGTTGAACCATTTGGCCCGGGGGGCCTTTTTACGCAGACCTTCGGCAGCCGTTCCTACGCTCCGAAAATTTTTTTCGAGTTTCACATGCCCATCTTCAAACGACGATTCCAAAGCAACTAAAAGAGCCTAAAGATCGCAATCACTTTCAGAATCTGCCAAATATATTCTAGTTTCATAATAAAACAATCGGGAAGTTTGCACGTTGAACCATTTGGCCCGGGGGGCCTTTTTACGCAGACCTTCGGCAGCCGTTCCTACGCTCCGAAAATTTTTTTCGAGTTTCACATGCCCATCTTCAAACGACGATTCCCAAGCAACTAAAAGAGCCTAACGATCGCAATCACTTTCAGAATCTGCGAAATATATTCTAGTTTCATAATAACACCATCGGGAAGTTTGCACGTTGAACCATTTGGCCCGGGGGGCCTTTTTACGCAGACCTTCGGCAGCCGTTCCTACGCTCCGAAATTTTTTTTCGAGTTTCACATGCCCATCTTCAAACGACGATTCCAAAGCAACTAAAAGAGCCTAAAGATCGCAATCACTTTCAGAATCTGCCAAATATATTCTAGTTTCATAATAAAACAATCGGAAAGTTTGCACGTTGAACCATTTGGCCCGGGGGGCCTTTTTACGCAGACCTTCGGCAGCCGTTCCTACGCTCCGAAAATTTTTTTCGAGTTTCACATGCCCATCTTCAAACGACGATTCCCAAGCAACTAAAAGAGCCTAACGATCGCAATCACTTTCAGAATCTGCGAAATATATTCTAGTTTCATAATAACACCATCGGGAAGTTTGCACGTTGAACCATTTGGCCCGGGGGGCCTTTTTACGCAGACCTTCGGCAGCCGTTCCTACGCTCCGAAAATTTTTTTCGAGTTTCACATGCCCATCTTCTAATGACGATTCCAAAGCAACTAAAAGAGCCTAAAGATCGCAATCACTTTCAGAATCTGCCAAATATATTCTAGTTTCATAATAAAACAATCGGGAAGTTTGCACGTTGAACCATTTGGCCCGGGGGGCCTTTTTACGCAGACCTTCGGCAGCCGTTCCTACGCTCCGAAAATTTTTTTCGAGTTTCACATGCCCATCTTCAAACGACGATTCCCAAGCAACTAAAAGAGCCTAACGATCGCAATCACTTTCAGAATCTGCGAAATATATTCTAGTTTCATAATAACACCATCGGGAAGTTTGCACGTTGAACCATTTGGCCCGGGGGGCCTTTTTACGCAGACCTTCGGCAGCCGTTCCTACGCTCCGAAAATTTTTTTCGAGTTTCACATGCCCATCTTCAAACGACGATTCCAAAGCAACTAAAAGAGCCTAAAGATCGCAATCACTTTCAGAATCTGCCAAATATATTCTAGTTTCATAATAAAACAATCGGGAAGTTTGCACGTTGAACCATTTGGCCCGGGGGGCCTTTTTACGCAGACCTTCGGCAGCCGTTCCTACGCTCCGAAATTTTTTTTCGAGTTTCACATGCCCATCTTCAAACGACGATTCCCAAGCAACTAAAAGAGCCTAACGATCGCAATCACTTTCAGAATCTGCGAAATATATTCTAGTTTCATAATAACACCATCGGGAAGTTTGCACGTTGAACCATTTGGCCCGGGGGGCCTTTTTACGCAGACCTTCGGCAGCCGTTCCTACGCTCCGAAAATTTTTTTCGAGTTTCACATGCCCATCTTCAAACGACGATTCCAAAGCAACTAAAAGAGCCTAAAGATCGCAATCACTTTCAGAATCTGCCAAATATATTCTAGTTTCATAATAAAACAATCGGGAAGTTTGCACGTTGAACCATTTGGCCCGGGGGGCCTTTTTACGCAGACCTTCGGCAGCCGTTCCTACGCTCCGAAAATTTTTTTCGAGTTTCACATGCCCATCTTCAAACGCCGATTCCCAAGCAACTAAAAGAGCCTAACGATCGCAATCACTTTCAGAATCTGCGAAATATATTCTAGTTTCATAATAACACCATCGGGAAGTTTGCACGTTGAACCATTTGGCCCGGGGGGCCTTTTTACGCAGACCTTCGGCAGCCGTTCCTACGCTCCGAAAATTTTTTTCGAGTTTCACATGCCCATCTTCAAACGACGATTCCAAAGCAACTAAAAGAGCCTAAAGATCGCAATCACTTTCAGAATCTGCCAAATATATTCTAGTTTCATAATAAAACAATCGGGAAGTTTGCACGTTGAACCATTTGGCCCGGGGGGCCTTTTTACGCAGACCTTCGGCAGCCGTTCCTACGCTCCGAAAATTTTTTTCGAGTTTCACATGCCCATCTTCAAACGACGATTCCCAAGCAACTAAAAGAGCCTAACGATCGCAATCACTTTCAGAATCTGCGAAATATATTCTAGTTTCATAATAACACCATCGGGAAGTTTGCACGTTGAACCATTTGGCCCGGGGGGCCTTTTTACGCAGACCTTCGGCAGCCGTTCCTACGCTCCGAAAATTTTTTTCGAGTTTCACATGCCCATCTTCAAACGACGATTCCAAAGCAACTAAAAGAGCCTAAAGATCGCAATCACTTTCAGAATCTGCCAAATATATTCTAGTTTCATAATAAAACAATCGGGAAGTTTGCACGTTGAACCATTTGGCCCGGGGGGCCTTTTTACGCAGACCTTCGGCAGCCGTTCCTACGCTCCGAAAATTTTTTTCGAGTTTCACATGCCCATCTTCAAACGACGATTCCCAAGCAACTAAAAGAGCCTAACGATCGCAATCACTTTCAGAATCTGCGAAATATATTCTAGTTTCATAATAACACCATCGGGAAGTTTGCACGTTGAACCATTTGGCCCGGGGGGCCTTTTTACGCAGACCTTCGGCAGCCGTTCCTACGCTCCGAAAATTTTTTTCGAGTTTCACATGCCCATCTTCAAACGACGATTCCAAAGCAACTAAAAGAGCCTAAAGATCGCAATCACTTTCAGAATCTGCCAAATATATTCTAGTTTCATAATAAAACAATCGGGAAGTTTGCACGTTGAACCATTTGGCCCGGGGGGCCTTTTTACGCAGACCTTCGGCAGCCGTTCCTACGCTCCGAAAATTTTTTTCGAGTTTCACATGCCCATCTTCAAACGACGATTCCCAAGCAACTAAAAGAGCCTAACGATCGCAATCACTTTCAGAATCTGCGAAATATATTCTAGTTTCATAATAACACCATCGGGAAGTTTGCACGTTGAACCATTTGGCCCGGGGGGCCTTTTTACGCAGACCTTCGGCAGCCGCTCCTACGCTCCGAAAATTTTTTTCGAGTTTCACATGCCCATCTTCAAACGACGATTCCAAAGCAACTAAAAGAGCCTAAAGATCGCAATCACTTTCAGAATCTGCCAAATATATTCTAGTTTCATAATAAAACAATCGGGAAGTTTGCACGTTGAACCATTTGGCCCGGGGGGCCTTTTTACGCAGACCTTCGGCAGCCGTTCCTACGCTCCGAAAATTTTTTTCGAGTTTCACATGCCCATCTTCAAACGACGATTCCCAAGCAACTAAAAGAGCCTAACGATCGCAATCACTTTCAGAATCTGCGAAATATATTCTAGTTTCATAATAACACCATCGGGAAGTTTGCACGTTGAACCATTTGGCCCGGGGGGCCTTTTTACGCAGACCTTCGGCAGCCGTTCCTACGCTCCGAAAATTTTTTTCGAGTTTCACATGCCCATCTTCAAACGACGATTCCAAAGCAACTAAAAGAGCCTAAAGATCGCAATCACTTTCAGAATCTGCCAAATATATTCTAGTTTCATAATAAAACAATCGGGAAGTTTGCACGTTGAACCATTTGGCCCGGGGGGCCTTTTTACGCAGACCTTCGGCAGCCGTTCCTACGCTCCGAAAATTTTTTTCGAGTTTCACATGCCCATCTTCAAACGACGATTCCAAAGCAACTAAAAGAGCCTAAAGATCGCAATCACTTTCAGAATCTGCCAAATATATTCTAGTTTCATAATAAAACAATCGGGAAGTTTGCACGTTGAACCATTTGGCCCGGGGGGCCTTTTTACGCAGACCTTCGGCAGCCGTTCCTACGCTCCGAAAATTTTTTTCGAGTTTCACATGCCCATCTTCAAACGACGATTCCCAAGCAACTAAAAGAGCCAAACGATCGCAATCACTTTCAGAATCTGCGAAATATATTCTAGTTTCATAATAACACCATCGGGAAGTTTGCACGTTGAACCATTTGGCCCGGGGGGCCTTTTTACGCAGACCTTCGGCAGCCGTTCCTACGCTCCGAAAATTTTTTTCGAGTTTCACATGCCCATCTTCAAACGACGATTCCAAAGCAACTAAAAGAGCCTAAAGATCGCAATCACTTTCAGAATCTGCCAAATATATTCTAGTTTCATAATAAAACAATCGGGAAGTTTGCACGTTGAACCATTTGGCCCGGGGGGCCTTTTTACGCAGACCTTCGGCAGCCGTTCCTACGCTCCGAAAATTTTTTTCGAGTTTCACATGCCCATCTTCAAACGACGATTCCCAAGCAACTAAAAGAGCCTAACGATCGCAATCACTTTCAGAATCTGCGAAATATATTCTAGTTTCATAATAACACCATCGGGAAGTTTGCACGTTGAACCATTTGGCCCGGGGGGCCTTTTTACGCAGACCTTCGGCAGCCGTTCCTACGCTCCGAAAATTTTTTTCGAGTTTCACATGCCCATCTTCAAACGACGATTCCAAATCAACTAAAAGAGCCTAAAGATCGCAATCACTTTCAGAATCTGCCAAATATATTCTAGTTTCATAATAAAACAATCGGGAAGTTTGCACGTTGAACCATTTGGCCCGGGGGGCCTTTTTACGCAGACCTTCGGCAGCCGTTCCTACGCTCCGAAAATTTTTTTCGAGTTTCACATGCCCATCTTCAAACGACGATTCCCAAGCAACTAAAAGAGCCTAACGATCGCAATCACTTTCAGAATCTGCGAAATATATTCTAGTTTCATAATAACACCATCGGGAAGTTTGCACGTTGAACCATTTGGCCCGGGGGGCCTTTTTACGCAGACCTTCGGCAGCCGTTCCTACGCTCCGAAAATTTTTTTCGAGTTTCACATGCCCATCTTCAAACGACGATTCCAAAGCAACTAAAAGAGCCTAAAGATCGCAATCACTTTCAGAATCTGCCAAATATATTCTAGTTTCATAATAAAACAATCGGGAAGTTTGCACGTTGAACCATTTGGCCCGGGGGGCCTTTTTACGCAGACCTTCGGCAGCCGTTCCTACGCTCCGAAAATTTTTTTCGAGTTTCACATGCCCATCTTCAAACGACGATTCCCAAGCAACTAAAAGAGCCTAACGATCGCAATCACTTTCAGAATCTGCGAAATATATTCTAGTTTCATAATAACACCATCGGGAAGTTTGCACGTTGAACCATTTGGCCCGGGGGGCCTTTTTACGCAGACCTTCGGCAGCCGTTCCTACGCTCCGAAAATTTTTTTCGAGTTTCACATGCCCATCTTCAAACGACGATTCCCAAGCAACTAAAAGAGCCTAACGATCGCAATCACTTTCAGAATCTGCGAAATATATTCTAGTTTCATAATAACACCATCGGGAAGTTTGCACGTTGAACCATTTGGCCCGGGGGGCCTTTTTACGCAGACCTTCGGCAGCCGTTCCTACGCTCCGAAAATTTTTTTCGAGTTTCACATGCCCATCTTCAAACGACGATTCCAAAGCAACTAAAAGAGCCTAAAGATCGCAATCACTTTCAGAATCTGCCAAATATATTCTAGTTTCATAATAAAACAATCGGGAAGTTTGCACGTTGAACCATTTGGCCCGGGGGGCCTTTTTACGCAGACCTTCGGCAGCCGTTCCTACGCTCCGAAAATTTTTTTCGAGTTTCACATGCCCATCTTCAAACGACGATTCCAAAGCAACTAAAAGAGCCTAAAGATCGCAATCACTTTCAGAATCTGCCAAATATATTCTAGTTTCATAATAAAACAATCGGGAAGTTTGCACGTTGAACCATTTGGCCCGGGGGGCCTTTTTACGCAGACCTTCGGCAGCCGTTCCTACGCTCCGAAAAATTTTTTTCGAGTTTCACATGCCCATCTTCAAACGACGATTCCAAAGCAACTAAAAGAGCCTAAAGATCGCAATCACTTTCAGAATCTGCCAAATATATTCTAGTTTCATAATAAAACAATCGGGAAGTTTGCACGTTGAACCATTTGGCCCGGGGGCCTTTTTACGCAGACCTTCGGCAGCCGTTCCTACGCTCCGAAAATTTTTTTCGAGTTTCACATGCCCATCTTCAAACGACGATTCCCAAGCAACTAAAAGAGCCTAACGATCGCAATCACTTTCAGAATCTGCGAAATATATTCTAGTTTCATAATAACACCATCGGGAAGTTTGCACGTTGAACCATTTGGCCCGGGGGGCCTTTTTACGCAGACCTTCGGCAGCCGTTCCTACGCTCCGAAAATTTTTTTCGAGTTTCACATGCCCATCTTCAAACGACGATTCCAAATCAACTAAAAGAGCCTAAAGATCGCAATCACTTTCAGAATCTGCCAAATATATTCTAGTTTCATAATAAAACAATCGGGAAGTTTGCACGTTGAACCATTTGGCCCGGGGGGCCTTTTTACGCAGACCTTCGGCAGCCGTTCCTACGCTCCGAAAATTTTTTTCGAGTTTCACATGCCCATCTTCAAACGACGATTCCCAAGCAACTAAAAGAGCCTAACGATCGCAATCACTTTCAGAATCTGCGAAATATATTCTAGTTTCATAATAACACCATCGGGAAGTTTGCACGTTGAACCATTTGGCCCGGGGGGCCTTTTTACGCAGACCTTCGGCAGCCGTTCCTACGCTCCGAAAATTTTTTTCGAGTTTCACATGCCCATCTTCAAACGACGATTCCAAAGCAACTAAAAGAGCCTAAAGATCGCAATCACTTTCAGAATCTGCCAAATATATTCTAGTTTCATAATAAAACAATCGGGAAGTTTGCACGTTGAACCATTTGGCCCGGGGGGCCTTTTTACGCAGACCTTCGGCAGCCGTTCCTACGCTCCGAAAATTTTTTTCGAGTTTCACATGCCCATCTTCAAACGACGATTCCCAAGCAACTAAAAGAGCCTAACGATCGCAATCACTTTCAGAATCTGCGAAATATATTCTAGTTTCATAATAACACCATCGGGAAGTTTGCACGTTGAACCATTTGGCCCGGGGGGCCTTTTTACGCAGACCTTCGGCAGCCGTTCCTACGCTCCGAAAATTTTTTTCGAGTTTCACATGCCCATCTTCAAACGACGATTCCCAAGCAACTAAAAGAGCCTAACGATCGCAATCACTTTCAGAATCTGCGAAATATATTCTAGTTTCATAATAACACCATCGGGAAGTTTGCACGTTGAACCATTTGGCCCGGGGGGCCTTTTTACGCAGACCTTCGGCAGCCGTTCCTACGCTCCGAAAATTTTTTTCGAGTTTCACATGCCCATCTTCAAACGACGATTCCAAAGCAACTAAAAGAGCCTAAAGATCGCAATCACTTTCAGAATCTGCCAAATATATTCTAGTTTCATAATAAAACAATCGGGAAGTTTGCACGTTGAACCATTTGGCCCGGGGGGCCTTTTTACGCAGACCTTCGGCAGCCGTTCCTACGCTCCGAAAATTTTTTTCGAGTTTCACATGCCCATCTTCAAACGACGATTCCAAAGCAACTAAAAGAGCCTAAAGATCGCAATCACTTTCAGAATCTGCCAAATATATTCTAGTTTCATAATAAAACAATCGGGAAGTTTGCACGTTGAACCATTTGGCCCGGGGGGCCTTTTTACGCAGACCTTCGGCAGCCGTTCCTACGCTCCGAAAATTTTTTTTGAGTTTCACATGCCCATCTTCAAACGACGATTCCCAAGCAACTAAAAGAGCCTAACGATCGCAATCACTTTCAGAATCTGCGAAATATATTCTAGTTTCATAATAACACCATCGGGAAGTTTGCACGTTGAACCATTTGGCCCGGGGGGCCTTTTTACGCAGACCTTCGGCAGCCGTTCCTACGCTCCGAAAATTTTTTTCGAGTTTCACATGCCCATCTTCAAACGACGATTCCAAATCAACTAAAAGAGCCTAAAGATCGCAATCACTTTCAGAATCTGCCAAATATATTCTAGTTTCATAATAAAACAATCGGGAAGTTTGCACGTTGAACCATTTGGCCCGGGGGGCCTTTTTACGCAGACCTTCGGCAGCCGTTCCTACGCTCCGAAATTTTTTTTCGAGTTTCACATGCCCATCTTCAAACGACGATTCCCAAGCAACTAAAAGAGCCTAACGATCGCAATCACTTTCAGAATCTGCGAAATATATTCTAGTTTCATAATAACACCATCGGGAAGTTTGCACGTTGAACCATTTGGCCCGGGGGGCCTTTTTACGCAGACCTTCGGCAGCCGTTCCTACGCTCCGAAAATTTTTTTCGAGTTTCACATGCCCATCTTCAAACGACGATTCCAAAGCAACTAAAAGAGCCTAAAGATCGCAATCACTTTCAGAATCTGCCAAATATATTCTAGTTTCATAATAAAACAATCGGGAAGTTTGCACGTTGAACCATTTGGCCCGGGGGGCCTTTTTACGCAGACCTTCGGCAGCCGTTCCTACGCTCCGAAAATTTTTTTCGAGTTTCACATGCCCATCTTCAAACGACGATTCCCAAGCTACTAAAAGAGCCTAACGATCGCAATCACTTTCAGAATCTGCGAAATATATTCTAGTTTCATAATAACACCATCGGGAAGTTTGCACGTTGAACCATTTGGCCCGGGGGGCCTTTTTACGCAGACCTTCGGCAGCCGTTCCTACGCTCCGAAAATTTTTTTCGAGTTTCACATGCCCATCTTCAAACGACGATTCCCAAGCAACTAAAAGAGCCTAAAGATCGCAATCACTTTCAGAATCTGCGAAATATATTCTAGTTTCATAATAACACCATCGGGAAGTTTGCACGTTGAACCATTTGGCCCGGGGGGCCTTTTTACGCAGACCTTCGGCAGCCGTTCCTACGCTCCGAAAATTTTTTTCGAGTTTCACATGCCCATCTTCAAACGACGATTCCCAAGCAACTAAAAGAGCCTAACGATCGCAATCACTTTCAGAATCTGCGAAATATATTCTAGTTTCATAATAACACCATCGGGAAGTTTGCACGTTGAACCATTTGGCCCGGGGGGCCTTTTTACGCAGACCTTCGGCAGCCGTTCCTACGCTCCGAAAATTTTTTTCGAGTTTCACATGCCCATCTTCAAACGACGATTCCAAAGCAACTAAAAGAGCCTAAAGATCGCAATCACTTTCAGAATCTGCCAAATATATTCTAGTTTCATAATAAAAGAATCGGGAAGTTTGCACGTTGAACCATTTGGCCCGGGGGGCGTTTTTACGCAGACCTTCGGCAGCCGTTCCTACGCTCCGAAAATTTTTTTCGAGTTTCACATGCCCATCTTCAAACGACGATTCCCAAGCAACTAAAAGAGCCTAACGATCGCAATCACTTTCAGAATCTGCGAAATATATTCTAGTTTCATAATAACACCATCGGGAAGTTTGCACGTTGAACCATTTGGCCCGGGGGGCCTTTTTACGCAGACCTTCGGCAGCCGTTCCTACGCTCCGAAAATTTTTTTCGAGTTTCACATGCCCATCTTCAAACGACGATTCCAAAGCAACTAAAAGAGCCTAAAGATCGCAATCACTTTCAGAATCTGCCAAATATATTCTAGTTTCATAATAAAACAATCGGGAAGTTTGCACGTTGAACCATTTGGCCCGGGGGGCCTTTTTACGCAGACCTTCGGCAGCCGTTCCTACGCTCCGAAAATTTTTTTCGAGTTTCACATGCCCATCTTCAAACGACGATTCCCAAGCAACTAAAAGAGCCTAACGATCGCTAATCACTTTCAGAATCTGCGAAATATATTCTAGTTTCATAATAACACCATCGGGAAGTTTGCACGTTGAACCATTTGGCCCGGGGGGCCTTTTTACGAAGACCTTCGGCAGCCGTTCCTACGCTCCGAAAATTTTTTTCGAGTTTCACATGCCCATCTTCAAACGACGATTTCAAAGCAACTAAAAGAGCCTAAAGATCGCAATCACTTTCAGAATCTGCCAAATATATTCTAATTTCATAATAAAACAATCGGGAAGTTTGCACGTTGAACCATTTGGCCCGGGGGGCCTTTTTACGCAGACCATCGGCAGCCGTTCCTACGCTCCGAAAATTTTTTTCGAGTTTCACATGCCCATCTTCAAACGACGATTCCAAAGCAACTAAAAGAGCCTAAAGATCGCAATCACTTTCAGAATCTGCCAAATATATTCTAGTTTCATAATAAAACAATCGGGAAGTTTGCACGTTGAACCATTTGGCCCGGGGGGCCTTTTTACGCAGACCTTCGGCAGCCGTTCCTACGCTCCTAAAATTTTTTTCGAGTTTCACATGCCCATCTTCAAACGACGATTCCCAAGCAACTAAAAGAGCCTAACGATCGCAATCACTTTCAGAATCTGCGAAATATATTCTAGTTTCATAATAACACCATCGGGAAGTTTGCACGTTGAACCATTTGGCCCGGGGGGCCTTTTTACGCAGACCTTCGGCAGCCGTTCCTACGCTCCGAAAATTTTTTTCGAGTTTCACATGCCCATCTTCAAACGACGATTCCAAAGCAACTAAAAGAGCCTAAAGATCGCAATCACTTTCAGAATCTGCCAAATATATTCTAGTTTCATAATAAAACAATCGGGAAGTTTGCACGTTGAACCATTTGGCCCGGGGGGCCTTTTTACGCAGACCTTCGGCAGCCGTTCCTACGCTCCGAAAATTTTTTTCGAGTTTCACATGCCCATCTTCAAACGACGATTCCCAAGCAACTAAAAGAGCCTAACGATCGCAATCACTTTCAGAATCTGCGAAATATATTCTAGTTTCATAATAACACCATCGGGAAGTTTGCACGTTGAACCATTTGGCCCGGGGGGCCTTTTTACGCAGACCTTCGGCAGCCGTTCCTACGCTCCGAAAATTTTTTTCGAGTTTCACATGCCCATCTTCAAACGACGATTCCAAAGCAACTAAAAGAGCCTAAAGATCGCAATCACTTTCAGAATCTGCCAAATATATTCTAGTTTCATAATAAAACAATCGGGAAGTTTGCACGTTGAACCATTTGGCCCGGGGGGCCTTTTTACGCAGACCTTCGGCAGCCGTTCCTACGCTCCGAAAATTTTTTTCGAGTTTCACATGCCCATCTTCAAACGACGATTCCAAAGCAACTAAAAGAGCCTAAAGATCGCAATCACTTTCAGAATCTGCCAAATATATTCTAGTTTCATAATAAAACAATCGGGAAGTTTGCACGTTGAACCATTTGGCCCGGGGGGCCTTTTTACGCAGACCTTCGGCAGCCGTTCCTACGCTCCGAAAATTTTTTTCGAGTTTCACATGCCCATCTTCAAACGACGATTCCCAAGCAACTAAAAGAGCCTAACGATCGCTAATCACTTTCAGAATCTGCGAAATATATTCTAGTTTCATAATAACACCATCGGGAAGTTTGCACGTTGAACCATTTGGCCCGGGGGGCCTTTTTACGAAGACCTTCGGCAGCCGTTCCTACGCTCCGAAAATTTTTTTCGAGTTTCACATGCCCATCTTCAAACGACGATTTCAAAGCAACTAAAAGAGCCTAAAGATCGCAATCACTTTCAGAATCTGCCAAATATATTCTAATTTCATAATAAAACAATCGGGAAGTTTGCACGTTGAACCATTTGGCCCGGGGGGCCTTTTTACGCAGACCATCGGCAGCCGTTCCTACGCTCCGAAAATTTTTTTCGAGTTTCACATGCCCATCTTCAAACGACGATTCCAAAGCAACTAAAAGAGCCTAAAGATCGCAATCACTTTCAGAATCTGCCAAATATATTCTAGTTTCATAATAAAACAATCGGGAAGTTTGCACGTTGAACCATTTGGCCCGGGGGGCCTTTTTACGCAGACCTTCGGCAGCCGTTCCTACGCTCCTAAAATTTTTTTCGAGTTTCACATGCCCATCTTCAAACGACGATTCCCAAGCAACTAAAAGAGCCTAACGATCGCAATCACTTTCAGAATCTGCGAAATATATTCTAGTTTCATAATAACACCATCGGGAAGTTTGCACGTTGAACCATTTGGCCCGGGGGGCCTTTTTACGCAGACCTTCGGCAGCCGTTCCTACGCTCCGAAAATTTTTTTCGAGTTTCACATGCCCATCTTCAAACGACGATTCCAAAGCAACTAAAAGAGCCTAAAGATCGCAATCACTTTCAGAATCTGCCAAATATATTCTAGTTTCATAATAAAACAATCGGGAAGTTTGCACGTTGAACCATTTGGCCCGGGGGGCCTTTTTACGCAGACCTTCGGCAGCCGTTCCTACGCTCCGAAAATTTTTTCGAGTTTCACATGCCCATCTTCAAACGACGATTCCCAAGCAACTAAAAGAGCCTAACGATCGCAATCACTTTCAGAATCTGCGAAATATATTCTAGTTTCATAATAACACCATCGGGAAGTTTGCACGTTGAACCATTTGGCCCGGGGGGCCTTTTTACGCAGACCTTCGGCAGCCGTTCCTACGCTCCGAAAATTTTTTTCGAGTTTCACATGCCCATCTTCAAACGACGATTCCAAAGCAACTAAAAGAGCCTAAAGATCGCAATCACTTTCAGAATCTGCCAAATATATTCTAGTTTCATAATAAAACAATCGGGAAGTTTGCACGTTGAACCATTTGGCCCGGGGGGCCTTTTTACGCTGACCTTCGGCAGCCGTTCCTACGCTCCGAAAATTTTTTTCGAGTTTCACATGCCCATCTTCAAACGACGATTCCCAAGCAACTAAAAGAGCCTAACGATCGCAATCACTTTCAGAATCTGCGAAATATATTCTAGTTTCATAATAACACCATCGGGAAGTTTGCACGTTGAACCATTTGGCCCGGGGGGCCTTTTTACGCAGACCTTCGGCAGCCGTTCCTACGCTCCGAAAATTTTTTTCGAGTTTCACATGCCCATCTTCAAACGACGATTCCAAAGCAACTAAAAGAGCCTAAAGATCGCAATCACTTTCAGAATCTGCCAAATATATTCTAGTTTCATAATAAAACAATCGGGAAGTTTGCACGTTGAACCATTTGGCCCGGGGGGCCTTTTTACGCAGACCTTCGGCAGCCGTTCCTACGCTCCGAAAATTTTTTTCGAGTTTCACATGCCCATCTTCAAACGACGATTCCCAAGCAACTAAAAGAGCCTAACGATCGCTAATCACTTTCAGAATCTGCGAAATATATTCTAGTTTCATAATAACACCATCGGGAAGTTTGCACGTTGAACCATTTGGCCCGGGGGGCCTTTTTACGAAGACCTTCGGCAGCCGTTCCTACGCTCCGAAAATTTTTTCGAGTTTCACATGCCCATCTTCAAACGACGATTTCAAAGCAACTAAAAGAGCCTAAAGATCGCAATCACTTTCAGAATCTGCCAAATATATTCTAGTTTCATAATAAAACAATCGGGAAGTTTGCACGTTGAACCATTTGGCCCGGGGGGCCTTTTTACGCAGACCATCGGCAGCCGTTCCTACGCTCCGAAAATTTTTTTCGAGTTTCACATGCCCATCTTCAAACGACGATTCCAAAGCAACTAAAAGAGCCTAAAGATCGCAATCACTTTCAGAATCTGCCAAATATATTCTAGTTTCATAATAAAACAATCGGGAAGTTTGCACGTTGAACCATTTGGCCCGGGGGGCCTTTTTACGCAGACCTTCGGCAGCCGTTCCTACGCTCCTAAAATTTTTTTCGAGTTTCACATGCCCATCTTCAAACGACGATTCCCAAGCAACTAAAAGAGCCTAACGATCGCAATCACTTTCAGAATCTGCGAAATATATTCTAGTTTCATAATAACACCATCGGGAAGTTTGCACGTTGAACCATTTGGCCCGGGGGGCCTTTTTACGCAGACTTTCGGCAGCCGTTCCTACGCTCCGAAAATTTTTTTCGAGTTTCACATGCCCATCTTCAAACGACGATTCCAAAGCAACTAAAAGAGCCTAAAGATCGCAATCACTTTCAGAATCTGCCAAATATATTCTAGTTTCATAATAAAACAATCGGGAAGTTTGCACGTTGAACCATTTGGCCCGGGGGGCCTTTTTACGCAGACCTTCGGCAGCCGTTCCTACGCTCCGAAAATTTTTTTCGAGTTTCACATGCCCATCTTCAAACGACGATTCCCAAGCAACTAAAAGAGCCTAACGATCGCAATCACTTTCAGAATCTGCGAAATATATTCTAGTTTCATAATAACACCATCGGGAAGTTTGCACGTTGAACCATTTGGCCCGGGGGGCCTTTTTACGCAGACCTTCGGCAGCCGTTCCTACGCTCCGAAAATTTTTTTCGAGTTTCACATGCCCATCTTCAAACGACGATTCCAAAGCAACTAAAAGAGCCTAAAGATCGCAATCACTTTCAGAATCTGCCAAATATATTCTAGTTTCATAATAAAACAATCGGGAAGTTTGCACGTTGAACCATTTGGCCCGGGGGGCCTTTTTACGCAGACCTTCGGCAGCCGTTCCTACGCTCCGAAAATTTTTTTCGAGTTTCACATGCCCATCTTCAAACGACGATTCCCAAGCAACTAAAAGAGCCTAACGATCGCAATCACTTTCAGAATCTGCGAAATATATTCTAGTTTCATAATAACACCATCGGGAAGTTTGCACGTTGAACCATTTGGCCCGGGGGGCCTTTTTACGCAGACCTTCGGCAGCCGTTCCTACGCTCCGAAAATTTTTTTCGAGTTTCACATGCCCATCTTCAAACGACGATTCCAAAGCAACTAAAAGAGCCTAAAGATCGCAATCACTTTCAGAATCTGCCAAATATATTCTAGTTTCATAATAAAACAATCGGGAAGTTTGCACGTTGAACCATTTGGCCCGGGGGGCCTTTTTACGCAGACCTTCGGCAGCCGTTCCTACGCTCCGAAAATTTTTTTCGAGTTTCACATGCCCATCTTCAAACGACGATTCCCAAGCAACTAAAAGAGCCTAACGATCGCAATCACTTTCAGAATCTGCGAAATATATTCTAGTTTCATAATAACACCATCGGGAAGTTTGCACGTTGAACCATTTGGCCCGGGGGGCCTTTTTACGCAGACCTTCGGCAGCCGTTCCTACGCTCCGAAAATTTTTTTCGAGTTTCACATGCCCATCTTCAAACGACGATTCCAAAGCAACTAAAAGAGCCTAAAGATCGCAATCACTTTCAGAATCTGCCAAATATATTCTAGTTTCATAATAAAACAATCGGGAAGTTTGCACGTTGAACCATTTGGCCCGGGGGGCCTTTTTACGCAGACCTTCGGCAGCCGTTCCTACGCTCCGAAAATTTTTTTCGAGTTTCACATGCCCATCTTCAAACGACGATTCCCAAGCAACTAAAAGAGCCTAACGATCGCAATAACTTTCAGAATTTGCGAAATATATTCTAGTTTCATAATAACACCATCGGGAAGTTTGCACGTTGAACCATTTGGCCCGGGGGGCCTTTTTACGCAGACCTTCGGCGGCCGTTCCTACGCTCCGAAAATTTTTTTCGAGTTTCACATGCCCATCTTCAAACGACGATTCCAAAGCAACTAAAAGAGCCTAAAGATCGCAATCACTTCCAGAATCTGCCAAATATATTCTAGTTTCATAATAAAACAATCGGGAAGTTTGCACGTTGAACCATTTGGCCCGGGGGGCCTTTTTACGCAGACCTTCGGCAGCCGTTCCTACGCTCCGAAAATTTTTTTCGAGTTTCACATGCCCATCTTCAAACGACGATTCCCAAGCAACTAAAAGAGCCTAACGATCGCAATCACTTTCAGAATCTGCGATATATATTCTAGTTTCATAATAACACCATCGGGAAGTTTGCACGTTGAACCATTTGGCCCGGGGGGCCTTTTTACGCAGACCTTCGGCAGCCGTTCCTACGCTCCGAAAATTTTTTTCGAGTTTCACATGCCCATCTTCAAACGACGATTCCAAAGCAACTAAAAGAGCCTAAAGATCGCAATCACTTTCAGAATCTGCCAAATATATTCTAGTTTCATAATAAAACAATCGGGAAGTTTGCACGTTGAACCATTTGGCCCGGGGGGCCTTTTTACGCAGACCTTCGGCAGCCGTTCCTACGCTCCGAAAATTTTTTTCGAGTTTCACATGCCCATCTTCAAACGACGATTCCCAAGCAACTAAAAGAGCCTAACGATCGCAATCACTTTCAGAATCTGCGAAATATATTCTAGTTTCATAATAACACCATCGGGAAGTTTGCACGTTGAACCATTTGGCCCGGGGGGCCTTTTTACGCAGACCTTCGGCAGCCGTTCCTACGCTCCGAAAATTTTTTTCGAGTTTCACATGCCCATCTTCAAACGACGATTCCAAAGCAACTAAAAGAGCCTAAAGATCGCAATCACTTTCAGAATCTGCCAAATATATTCTAGTTTCATAATAAAACAATCGGGAAGTTTGCACGTTGAACCATTTGGCCCGGGGGGCCTTTTTACGCAGACCTTCGGCAGCCGTTCCTACGCTCCGAAAATTTTTTTCGAGTTTCACATGCCCATCTTCAAACGACGATTCCCAAGCAACTAAAAGAGCCTAACGATCGCAATCACTTTCAGAATCTGCGAAATATATTCTAGTTTCATAATAACACCATCGGGAAGTTTGCACGTTGAACCATTTGGCCCGGGGGGCCTTTTTACGCAGACCTTCGGCAGCCGTTCCTACGCTCCGAAAATTTTTTTCGAGTTTCACATGCCCATCTTCAAACGACGATTCCAAAGCAACTAAAAGAGCCTAAAGATCGCAATCACTTTCAGAATCTGCCAAATATATTCTAGTTTCATAATAAAACAATCGGGAAGTTTGCACGTTGAACCATTTGGCCCGGGGGGCCTTTTTACGCAGACCTTCGGCAGCCGTTCCTACGCTCCGAAAATTTTTTTCGAGTTTCACATGCCCATCTTCAAACGACGATTCCCAAGCAACTAAAAGAGCCAAACGATCGCAATCACTTTCAGAATCTGCGAAATATATTCTAGTTTCATAATAACACCATCGGGAAGTTTGCACGTTGAACCATTTGGCCCGGGGGGCCTTTTTACGCAGACCTTCGGCAGCCGTTCCTACGCTCCGAAAATTTTTTTCGAGTTTCACATGCCCATCTTCAAACGACGATTCCAAAGCAACTAAAAGAGCCTAAAGATCGCAATCACTTTCAGAATCTGCCAAATATATTCTAGTTTCATAATAAAACAATCGGGAAGTTTGCACGTTGAACCATTTGGCCCGGGGGGCCTTTTTACGCAGACCTTCGGCAGCCGTTCCTACGCTCCGAAAATTTTTTTCGAGTTTCACATGCCCATCTTCAAACGACGATTCCCAAGCAACTAAAAGAGCCTAACGATCGCAATCACTTTCAGAATCTGCGAAATATATTCTAGTTTCATAATAACACCATCGGGAAGTTTGCACGTTGAACCATTTGGCCCGGGGGGCCTTTTTACGCAGACCTTCGGCAGCCGTTCCTACGCTCCGAAAATTTTTTTCGAGTTTCACATGCCCATCTTCAAACGACGATTCCAAAGCAACTAAAAGAGCCTAAAGATCGCAATCACTTTCAGAATCTGCCAAATATATTCTAGTTTCATAATAAAAGAATCGGGAAGTTTGCACGTTGAACCATTTGGCCCGGGGGGCCTTTTTACGCAGACCTTCGGCAGCCGTTCCTACGCTCCGAAAATTTTTTTCGAGTTTCACATGCCCATCTTCAAACGACGATTCCCAAGCAACTAAAAGAGCCTAACGATCGCAATCACTTTCAGAATCTGCGAAATATATTCTAGTTTCATAATAACACCATCGGGAAGTTTGCACGTTGAACCATTTGGCCCGGGGGGCCTTTTTACGCAGACCTTCGGCAGCCGTTCCTACGCTCCGAAAATTTTTTTCGAGTTTCACATGCCCATCTTCAAACGACGATTCCAAAGCAACTAAAAGAGCCTAAAGATCGCAATCACTTTCAGAATCTGCCAAATATATTCTAGTTTCATAATAAAACAATCGGGAAGTTTGCACGTTGAACCATTTGGCCCGGGGGGCCTTTTTACGCAGACCTTCGGCAGCCGTTCCTACGCTCCGAAAATTTTTTTCGAGTTTCACATGCCCATCTTCAAACGACGATTCCCAAGCAACTAAAAGAGCCTAACGATCGCAATCACTTTCAGAATCTGCGAAATATATTCTAGTTTCATAATAACACCATCGGGAAGTTTGCACGTTGAACCATTAGGCCCGGGGGGCCTTTTTACGCAGACCTTCGGCAGCCGTTCCTACGCTCCGAAAATTTTTTTCGAGTTTCACATGCCCATCTTCAAACGACGATTCCAAAGCAACTAAAAGAGCCTAAAGATCGCAATCACTTTCAGAATCTGCCAAATATATTCTAGTTTCATAATAAAACAATCGGGAAGTTTGCACGTTGAACCATTTGGCCCGGGGGGCCTTTTTACGCAGACCATCGGCAGCCGTTTCCTACGCTCCGAAAATTTTTTTCGAGTTTCACATGCCCATCTTCAAACGACGATTCCAAAGCAACTAAAAGAGCCTAAAGATCGCAATCACTTTCAGAATCTGCCAAATATATTCTAGTTTCATAATAAAACAATCGGGAAGTTTGCACGTTGAACCATTTGGCCCGGGGGGCCTTTTTACGCAGACCTTCGGCAGCCGTTCCTACGCTCCTAAAATTTTTTTCGAGTTTCACATGCCCATCTTCAAACGACGATTCCCAAGCAACTAAAAGAGCCTAACGATCGCAATCACTTTCAGAATCTGCGAAATATATTCTAGTTTCATAATAACACCATCGGGAAGTTTGCACGTTGAACCATTTGGCCCGGGGGGCCTTTTTACGCAGACCTTCGGCAGCCGTTCCTACGCTCCGAAAATTTTTTTCGAGTTTCACATGCCCATCTTCAAACGACGATTCCAAAGCAACTAAAAGAGCCTAAAGATCGCAATCACTTTCAGAATCTGCCAAATATATTCTAGTTTCATAATAAAACAATCGGGAAGTTTGCACGTTGAACCATTTGGCCCGGGGGGCCTTTTTACGCAGACCTTCGGCAGCCGTTCCTACGCTCCGAAAATTTTTTTTGAGTTTCATATGCCCATCTTCAAACGACGATTCCCAAGCAACTAAAAGAGCCTAACGATCGCAATCACTTTCAGAATCTGCGAAATATATTCTAGTTTCATAATAACACCATCGGGAAGTTTGCACGTTGAACCATTTGGCCCGGGGGGCCTTTTTACGCAGACCTTCGGCAGCCGTTCCTACGCTCCGAAAATTTTTTTCGAGTTTCACATGCCCATCTTCAAACGACGATTCCAAAGCAACTAAAAGAGCCTAAAGATCGCAATCACTTTCAGAATCTGCCAAATATATTCTAGTTTCATAATAAAACAATCGGGAAGTTTGCACGTTGAACCATTTGGCCCGGGGGGCCTTTTTACGCAGACCTTCGGCAGCCGTTCCTACGCTCCGAAAATTTTTTTCGAGTTTCACATGCCCATCTTCAAACGACGATTCCCAAGCAACTAAAAGAGCCTAACGATCGCAATCACTTTCAGAATCTGCGAAATATATTCTAGTTTCATAATAACACCATCGGGAAGTTTGCACGTTGAACCATTTGGCCCGGGGGGCCTTTTTACGCAGACCTTCGGCAGCCGTTCCTACGCTCCGAAAATTTTTTTCGAGTTTCACATGCCCATCTTCAAACGACGATTCCAAAGCAACTAAAAGAGCCTAAAGATCGCAATCACTTTCAGAATCTGCCAAATATATTCTAGTTTCATAATAAAACAATCGGGAAGTTTGCACGTTGAACCATTTGGCCCGGGGGGCCTTTTTACGCAGACCTTCGGCAGCCGTTCCTACGCTCCGAAAATTTTTTTCGAGTTTCACATGCCCATCTTCAAACGACGATTCCCAAGCAACTAAAAGAGCCTAACGATCGCAATCACTTTCAGAATTTGCGAAATATATTCTAGTTTCATAATAACACCATCGGGAAGTTTGCACGTTGAACCATTTGGCCCGGGGGGCCTTTTTACGCAGACCTTCGGCAGCCGTTCCTACGCTCCGAAAATTTTTTTCGAGTTTCACATGCCCATCTTCAAACGACGATTCCAAAGCAACTAAAAGAGCCTAAAGATCGCAATCACTTTCAGAATCTGCCAAATATATTCTAGTTTCATAATAAAACAATCGGGAAGTTTGCACGTTGAACCATTTGGCCCGGGGGGCCTTTTTACGCAGACCTTCGGCAGCCGTTCCTACGCTCCGAAAATTTTTTTCGAGTTTCACATGCCCATCTTCAAACGACGATTCCCAAGCAACTAAAAGAGCCTAACGATCGCAATAACTTTCAGAATTTGCGAAATATATTCTAGTTTCATAATAACACCATCGGGAAGTTTGCACGTTGAACCATTTGGCCCGGGGGGCCTTTTTACGCAGACCTTCGGCAGCCGTTCCTACGCTCCGAAAATTTTTTTCGAGTTTCACATGCCCATCTTCAAACGACGATTCCAAAGCAACTAAAAGAGCCTAAAGATCGCAATCACTTTCAGAATCTGCCAAATATATTCTAGTTTCATAATAAAACAATCGGGAAGTTTGCACGTTGAACCATTTGGCCCGGGGGGCCTTTTTACGCAGACCTTCGGCAGCCGTTCCTACGCTCCGAAAATTTTTTTCGAGTTTCACATGCCCATCTTCAAACGACGATTCCCAAGCAACTAAAAGAGCCTAACGATCGCAATCACTTTCAGAATCTGCGATATATATTCTAGTTTCATAATAACACCATCGGGAAGTTTGCACGTTGAACCATTTGGCCCGGAGGGCCTTTTTACGCAGACCTTCGGCAGCCGTTCCTACGCTCCGAAAATTTTTTTCGAGTTTCACATGCCCATCTTCAAACGACGATTCCAAAGCAACTAAAAGAGCCTAAAGATCGCAATTACTTTCAGAATCTGCCAAATATATTCTAGTTTCATAATAAAACAATCGGGAAGTTTGCACGTTGAACCATTTGGCCCGGGGGGCCTTTTTACGCAGACCTTCGGCAGCCGTTCCTACGCTCCGAAAATTTTTTTCGAGTTTCACATGCCCATCTTCAAACGACGATTCCCAAGCAACTAAAAGAGCCTAACGATCGCAATCACTTTCAGAATCTGCGAAATATATTCTAGTTTCATAATAACACCATCGGGAAGTTTGCACGTTGAACCATTTGGCCCGGGGGCCTTTTTACGCAGACCTTCGGCAGCCGTTCCTACGCTCCGAAAATTTTTTTCGAGTTTCACATGCCCATCTTCAAACGACGATTCCAAAGCAACTAAAAGAGCCTAAAGATCGCAATCACTTTCAGAATCTGCCAAATATATTCTAGTTTCATAATAAAACAATCGGGAAGTTTGCACGTTGAACCATTTGGCCCGGGGGCCTTTTTACGCAGACCTTCGGCAGCCGTTCCTACGCTCCGAAAATTTTTTTCGAGTTTCACATGCCCATCTTCAAACGACGATTCCAAAGCAACTAAAAGAGCCTAAAGATCGCAATCACTTTCAGAATCTGCCAAATATATTCTAGTTTCATAATAAAACAATCGGGAAGTTTGCACGTTGAACCATTTGGCCCGGGGGGCCTTTTTACGCAGACCTTCGGCAGCCGTTCCTATGCTCCGAAAATTTTTTTCGAGTTTCACATGCCCATCTTCAAACGACGATTCCCAAGCAACTAAAAGAGCCTAACGATCGCAATCACTTTCAGAATCTGCGAAATATATTCTAGTTTCATAATAACACCATCGGGAAGTTTGCACGTTGAACCATTTGGCCCGGGGGGCCTTTTTACGCAGACCTTCGGCAGCCGTTCCTACGCTCCGAAAATTTTTTTCGAGTTTCACATGCCCATCTTCAAACGACGATTCCAAAGCAACTAAAAGAGCCTAAAGATCGCAATCACTTTCAGAATCTGCCAAATATATTCTAGTTTCATAATAAAACAATCGGGAAGTTTGCACGTTGAACCATTTGGCCCGGGGGGCCTTTTTACGCAGACCTTCGGCAGCCGTTCCTACGCTCCGAAAATTTTTTTCGAGTTTCACATGCCCATCTTCAAACGACGATTCCCAAGCAACTAAAAGAGCCTAACGATCGCAATCACTTTCAGAATCTGCGAAATATATTCTAGTTTCATAATAACACCATCGGGAAGTTTGCACGTTGAACCATTTGGCCCGGGGGGCCTTTTTACGCAGACCTTCGGCAGCCGTTCCTACGCTCCGAAAATTTTTTTCGAGTTTCACATGCCCATCTTCAAACGACGATTCCAAAGCAACTAAAAGAGCCTAAAGATCGCAATCACTTTCAGAATCTGCCAAATATATTCTAGTTTCATAATAAAACAATCGGGAAGTTTGCACGTTGAACCATTTGGCCCGGGGGGCCTTTTTACGCAGACCTTCGGCAGCCGTTCCTACGCTCCGAAAATTTTTTTCGAGTTTCACATGCCCATCTTCAAACGACGATTCCCAAGCAACTAAAAGAGCCTAACGATCGCAATCACTTTCAGAATCTGCGAAATATATTCTAGTTTCATAATAACACCATCGGGAAGTTTGCACGTTGAACCATTTGGCCCGGGGGGCCTTTTTACGCAGACCTTCGGCAGCCGTTCCTACGCTCCGAAAATTTTTTTCGAGTTTCACATGCCCATCTTCAAACGACGATTCCAAAGCAACTAAAAGAGCCTAAAGATCGCAATCACTTTCAGAATCTGCCAAATATATTCTAGTTTCATAATAAAACAATCGGGAAGTTTGCACGTTGAACCATTTGGCCCGGGGGGCCTTTTTACGCAGACCTTCGGCAGCCGTTCCTACGCTCCGAAAATTTTTTTCGAGTTTCACATGCCCATCTTCAAACGACGATTCCCAAGCAACTAAAAGAGCCTAACGATCGCAATCACTTTCAGAATCTGCGAAATATATTCTAGTTTCATAATAACACCATCGGGAAGTTTGCACGTTGAACCATTTGGCCCGGGGGGCCTTTTTACGCAGACCTTCGGCAGCCGTTCCTACGCTCCGAAAATTTTTTTCGAGTTTCACATGCCCATCTTCAAACGACGATTCCAAAGCAACTAAAAGAGCCTAAAGATCGCAATCACTTTCAGAATCTGCCAAATATATTCTAGTTTCATAATAAAACAATCGGGAAGTTTGCACGTTGAACCATTTGGCCCGGGGGGCCTTTTTACGCAGACCTTCGGCAGCCGTTCCTACGCTCCGAAAATTTTTTTCGAGTTTCACATGCCCATCTTCAAACGACGATTCCCAAGCAACTAAAAGAGCCTAACGATCGCAATCACTTTCAGAATCTGCGAAATATATTCTAGTTTCATAATAACACCATCGGGAAGTTTGCACGTTGAACCATTTGGCCCGGGGGGCCTTTTTACGCAGACCTTCGGCAGCCGTTCCTACGCTCCGAAAATTTTTTTCGAGTTTCACATGCCCATCTTCAAACGACGATTCCAAAGCAACTAAAAGAGCCTAAAGATCGCAATCACTTTCAGAATCTGCCAAATATATTCTAGTTTCATAATAAAACAATCGGGAAGTTTGCACGTTGAACCATTTGGCCCGGGGGGCCTTTTTACGCAGACCTTCGGCAGCCGTTCCTACGCTCCGAAAATTTTTTTCGAGTTTCACATGCCCATCTTCAAACGACGATTCCCAAGCAACTAAAAGAGCCTAACGATCGCAATCACTTTCAGAATCTGCGAAATATATTCTAGTTTCATAATAACACCATCGGGAAGTTTGCACGTTGAACCATTTGGCCCGGGGGGCCTTTTTACGCAGACCTTCGGCAGCCGTTCCTACGCTCCGAAAATTTTTTTCGAGTTTCACATGCCCATCTTCAAACGACGATTCCAAAGCAACTAAAAGAGCCTAAAGATCGCAATCACTTTCAGAATCTGCCAAATATATTCTAGTTTCATAATAAAACAATCGGGAAGTTTGCACGTTGAACCATTTGGCCCGGGGGGCCTTTTTACGCAGACCTTCGGCAGCCGTTCCTACGCTCCGAAAATTTTTTTCGAGTTTCACATGCCCATCTTCAAACGACGATTCCCAAGCAACTAAAAGAGCCTAACGATCGCAATCACTTTCAGAATCTGCGAAATATATTCTAGTTTCATAATAACACCATCGGGAAGTTTGCACGTTGAACCATTTGGCCCGGGGGGCCTTTTTACGCAGACCTTCGGCAGCCGTTCCTACGCTCCGAAAATTTTTTTCGAGTTTCACATGCCCATCTTCAAACGACGATTCCAAAGCAACTAAAAGAGCCTAAAGATCGCAATCACTTTCAGAATCTGCCAAATATATTCTAGTTTCATAATAAAACAATCGGGAAGTTTGCACGTTGAACCATTTGGTCCGGGGGGCCTTTTTACGCAGACCTTCGGCAGCCGTTCCTACGCTCCGAAAATTTTTTTCGAGTTTCACATGCCCATCTTCAAACGACGATTCCCAAGCAACTAAAAGAGCCTAACGATCGCAATCACTTTCAGAATCTGCGAAATATATTCTAGTTTCATAATAACACCATCGGGAAGTTTGCACGTTGAACCATTTGGCCCGGGGGGCCTTTTTACGCAGACCTTCGGCAGCCGTTCCTACGCTCCGAAAATTTTTTTCGAGTTTCACATGCCCATCTTCAAACGACGATTCCAAAGCAACTAAAAGAGCCTAAAGATCGCAATCACTTTCAGAATCTGCCAAATATATTCTAGTTTCATAATAAAACAATCGGGAAGTTTGCACGTTGAACCATTTGGCCCGGGGGGCCTTTTTACGCAGACCTTCGGCAGCCGTTCCTACGCTCCGAAAATTTTTTTCGAGTTTCACATGCCCATCTTCAAACGACGATTCCCAAGCAACTAAAAGAGCCTAACGATCGCAATCACTTTCAGAATCTGCGAAATATATTCTAGTTTCATAATAACACCATCGGGAAGTTTGCACGTTGAACCATTTGGCCCGGGGGGCCTTTTTACGCAGACCTTCGGTAGCCGTTCCTACGCTCCGAAAATTTTTTTCGAGTTTCACATGCCCATCTACAAACGACGATTCCAAAGCAACTAAAAGAGCCTAAAGATCGCAATCACTTTCAGAATCTGCCAAATATATTCTAGTTTCATAATAAAACAATCGGGAAGTTTGCACGTTGAACCATTTGGCCCGGGGGGCCTTTTTACGCAGACCTTCGGCAGCCGTTCCTACGCTCCGAAATTTTTTTTCGAGTTTCACATGCCCATCTTCAAACGACGATTCCCAAGCAACTAAAAGAGCCTAACGATCGCAATCACTTTCAGAATCTGCGAAATATATTCTAGTTTCATAATAACACCATCGGGAAGTTTGCACGTTGAACCATTTGGCCCGGGGGGCCTTTTTACGCAGACCTTCGGCAGCCGTTCCTACGCTCCGAAAATTTTTTTCGAGTTTCACATGCCCATCTTCAAACGACGATTCCAAAGCAACTAAAAGAGCCTAAAGATCGCAATCACTTTCAGAATCTGCCAAATATATTCTAGTTTCATAATAAAACAATCGGGAAGTTTGCACGTTGAACCATTTGGCCCGGGGGGCCTTTTTACGCAGACCTTCGGCAGCCGTTCCTACGCTCCGAAAATTTTTTTCGAGTTTCACATGCCCATCTTCAAACGACGATTCCCAAGCAACTAAAAGAGCCTAACGATCGCAATCACTTTCAGAATCTGCGAAATATATTCTAGTTTCATAATAACACCATCGGGAAGTTTGCACGTTGAACCATTTGGCCCGGGGGGCCTTTTTACGCAGACCTTCGGCAGCCGTTCCTACGCTCCGAAAATTTTTTTCGAGTTTCACATGCCCATCTTCAAACGACGATTCCAAAGCAACTAAAAGAGCCTAAAGATCGCAATCACTTTCAGAATCTGCCAAATATATTCTAGTTTCATAATAAAACAATCGGGAAGTTTGCACGTTGAACCATTTGGCCCGGGGGGCCTTTTTACGCAGACCTTCGGCAGCCGTTCCTACGCTCCGAAAATTTTTTTCGAGTTTCACATGCCCATCTTCAAACGACGATTCCCAAGCAACTAAAAGAGCCTAACGATCGCAATCACTTTCAGAATCTGCGAAATATATTCTAGTTTCATAATAACACCATCGGGAAGTTTGCACGTTGAACCATTTGGCCCGGGGGGCCTTTTTACGCAGACCTTCGGCAGCCGTTCCTACGCTCCGAAAATTTTTTTCGAGTTTCACATGCCCATCTTCAAACGACGATTCCAAAGCAACTAAAAGAGCCTAAAGATCGCAATCACTTTCAGAATCTGCCAAATATATTCTAGTTTCATAATAAAACAATCGGGAAGTTTGCACGTTGAACCATTTGGCCCGGGGGGCCTTTTTACGCAGACCTTCGGCAGCCGTTCCTACGCTCCGAAAATTTTTTTCGAGTTTCACATGCCCATCTTCAAACGACGATTCCCAAGCAACTAAAAGAGCCTAACGATCGCAATCACTTTCAGAATCTGCGAAATATATTCTAGTTTCATAATAACACCATCGGGAAGTTTGCACGTTGAACCATTTGGCCCGGGGGGCCTTTTTACGCAGACCTTCGGCAGCCGTTCCTACGCTCCGAAAATTTTTTTCGAGTTTCACATGCCCATCTTCAAACGACGATTCCAAAGCAACTAAAAGAGCCTAAAGATCGCAATCACTTTCAGAATCTGCCAAATATATTCTAGTTTCATAATAAAACAATCGGGAAGTTTGCACGTTGAACCATTTGGCCCGGGGGGCCTTTTTACGCAGACCTTCGGCAGCCGTTCCTACGCTCCGAAAATTTTTTTCGAGTTTCACATGCCCATCTTCAAACGACGATTCCCAAGCAACTAAAAGAGCCTAACGATCGCAATCACTTTCAGAATCTGCGAAATATATTCTAGTTTCATAATAACACCATCGGGAAGTTTGCACGTTGAACCATTTGGCCCGGGGGGCCTTTTTACGCAGACCTTCGGCAGCCGTTCCTACGCTCCGAAAATTTTTTTCGAGTTTCACATGCCCATCTTCAAACGACGATTCCAAAGCAACTAAAAGAGCCTAAAGATCGCAATCACTTTCAGAATCTGCCAAATATATTCTAGTTTCATAATAAAACAATCGGGAAGTTTGCACGTTGAACCATTTGGCCCGGGGGGCCTTTTTACGCAGACCTTCGGCAGCCGTTCCTACGCTCCGAAAATTTTTTTCGAGTTTCACATGCCCATCTTCAAACGACGATTCCCAAGCAACTAAAAGAGCCTAACGATCGCAATCACTTTCAGAATCTGCGAAATATATTCTAGTTTCATAATAACACCATCGGGAAGTTTGCACGTTGAACCATTTGGCCCGGGGGGCCTTTTTACGCAGACCTTCGGCAGCCGTTCCTACGCTCCGAAAATTTTTTTCGAGTTTCACATGCCCATCTTCAAACGACGATTCCAAAGCAACTAAAAGAGCCTAAAGATCGCAATCACTTTCAGAATCTGCCAAATATATTCTAGTTTCATAATAAAACAATCGGGAAGTTTGCACGTTGAACCATTTGGCCCGGGGGGCCTTTTTACGCAGACCTTCGGCAGCCGTTCCTACGCTCCGAAAATTTTTTTCGAGTTTCACATGCCCATCTTCAAACGACGATTCCCAAGCAACTAAAAGAGCCTAACGATCGCAATCACTTTCAGAATCTGCGAAATATATTCTAGTTTCATAATAACACCATCGGGAAGTTTGCACGTTGAACCATTTGGCCCGGGGGGCCTTTTTACGCAGACCTTCGGCAGCCGTTCCTACGCTCCGAAAATTTTTTTCGAGTTTCACATGCCCATCTTCAAACGACGATTCCAAAGCAACTAAAAGAGCCTAAAGATCGCAATCACTTTCAGAATCTGCCAAATATATTCTAGTTTCATAATAAAACAATCGGGAAGTTTGCACGTTGAACCATTTGGTCCGGGGGGCCTTTTTACGCAGACCTTCGGCAGCCGTTCCTACGCTCCGAAAATTTTTTTCGAGTTTCACATGCCCATCTTCAAACGACGATTCCCAAGCAACTAAAAGAGCCTAACGATCGCAATCACTTTCAGAATCTGCGAAATATATTCTAGTTTCATAATAACACCATCGGGAAGTTTGCACGTTGAACCATTTGGCCCGGGGGGCCTTTTTACGCAGACCTTCGGCAGCCGTTCCTACGCTCCGAAAATTTTTTTCGAGTTTCACATGCCCATCTTCAAACGACGATTCCAAAGCAACTAAAAGAGCCTAAAGATCGCAATCACTTTCAGAATCTGCCAAATATATTCTAGTTTCATAATAAAACAATCGGGAAGTTTGCACGTTGAACCATTTGGCCCGGGGGGCCTTTTTACGCAGACCTTCGGCAGCCGTTCCTACGCTCCGAAAATTTTTTTCGAGTTTCACATGCCCATCTTCAAACGACGATTCCCAAGCAACTAAAAGAGCCTAACGATCGCAATCACTTTCAGAATCTGCGAAATATATTCTAGTTTCATAATAACACCATCGGGAAGTTTGCACGTTGAACCATTTGGCCCGGGGGGCCTTTTTACGCAGACCTTCGGTAGCCGTTCCTACGCTCCGAAAATTTTTTTCGAGTTTCACATGCCCATCTACAAACGACGATTCCAAAGCAACTAAAAGAGCCTAAAGATCGCAATCACTTTCAGAATCTGCGAAATATATTCTAGTTTCATAATAACACCATCGGGAAGTTTGCACGTTGAACCATTTGGCCCGGGGGGCCTTTTTACGCAGACCTTCGGCAGCCGTTCCTACGCTCCGAAAATTTTTTTCGAGTTTCACATGCCCATCTTCAAACGACGATTCCAAAGCAACTAAAAGAGCCTAAAGATCGCAATCACTTTCAGAATCTGCCAAATATATTCTAGTTTCATAATAAAACAATCGGGAAGTTTGCACGTTGAACCATTTGGCCCGGGGGGCCTTTTTACGCAGACCTTCGGCAGCCGTTCCTACGCTCCGAAAATTTTTTTCGAGTTTCACATGCCCATCTTCAAACGACGATTCCCAAGCAACTAAAAGAGCCTAACGATCGCAATCACTTTCAGAATCTGCGAAATATATTCTAGTTTCATAATAACACCATCGGGAAGTTTGCACGTTGAACCATTTGGCCCGGGGGGCCTTTTTACGCAGACCTTCGGCAGCCGTTCCTACGCTCCGAAAATTTTTTTCGAGTTTCACATGCCCATCTTCAAACGACGATTCCAAAGCAACTAAAAGAGCCTAAAGATCGCAATCACTTTCAGAATCTGCCAAATATATTCTAGTTTCATAATAAAACAATCGGGAAGTTTGCACGTTGAACCATTTGGCCCGGGGGGCCTTTTTACGCAGACCTTCGGCAGCCGTTCCTACGCTCCGAAAATTTTTTTCGAGTTTCACATGCCCATCTTCAAACGACGATTCCCAAGCAACTAAAAGAGCCTAACGATCGCAATCACTTTCAGAATCTGCGAAATATATTCTAGTTTCATAATAACACCATCGGGAAGTTTGCACGTTGAACCATTTGGCCCGGGGGGCCTTTTTACGCAGACCTTCGGCAGCCGTTCCTACGCTCCGAAAATTTTTTTCGAGTTTCACATGCCCATCTTCAAACGACGATTCCAAAGCAACTAAAAGAGCCTAAAGATCGCAATCACTTTCAGAATCTGCCAAATATATTCTAGTTTCATAATAAAACAATCGGGAAGTTTGCACTTTGAACCATTTGGTCCGGGGGGCCTTTTTACGCAGACCTTCGGCAGCCGTTCCTACGCTCCGAAAATTTTTTTCGAGTTTCACATGCCCATCTTCAAACGACGATTCCCAAGCAACTAAAAGAGCCTAACGATCGCAATCACTTTCAGAATCTGCGAAATATATTCTAGTTTCATAATAACAC
>CAWVNO010002021.1:0-43000 GCA_963930645.1 Salticus scenicus
TATTAGACACACTATATTTCAGCATTGTATATATAACATATTTAAATTGTATCTTAAAGATTTGCTACTCAAATGAGGTTCTAAGATGTAAATAAAAGAAATTACTCTAAAATCTGCAAAATTCAGAAATCCGCAAAACACTTCGTTTTAAGCTGTGCGGATTTTTGAGAGTGTACTGTATTAGGTACATGGTAAAGTATGTACATTTTTAACCGTTTGAGTCCCAGGGGGTATTGAAAAAACACTGTCGAAGAATCCCAAACAGCACAACCGCGCTTTCTCTAAGTACGAAAAGACCCAAGCAGCGCGATAGCATTTGTTTTATTTTATATCGAGAAATACCAAACGGCGCGATAGCACTTTGTTTATTTTACATTGATGAATCCCAATTGGAGCAATAGCGCTTCTTGTATTTGTTAGGTAACGTGATTCTCGTCTTTTTCTCATCGCTCCGTCATGTTTATTGCAGTTTGCAAAGCGATCGGACATTTTCTTGCGCAAGTGTTTCTCATTGTTAATAATTGTGTGTTTCAAAATGATTTGGCAAAGGAATTTGTGTTCTCAATTTCGATTACAAGAATTCACTACTTTATGCATACAAATGTACTGGGTTTTCTCGACATAAAATCTCAACAGCGCAATCACGCTGCTTGGAACTCAAACGGTTAAATTGATTTATCAGGCATTTAAGGGTTAATCATCAGATAAATAAACTCTTTATGTTAATGGTTTTTTTCCAGCCACCCACACATATATAGTTCAAAACTGATTGATGTCACATATTGCTAGATATATATATATTTCTTTTAGGTTGATTTCTTTAGAAATCGACCTATTGCAATCACTTCGTTTATCTATATATATATATATATATATATCTATCTATCTATAATGAAAATATTGTCATCACGATAACTCCCAAAATAATACTCGAAATCGAACCAAATTTGGACAGTGAACTGATCTTATAAATATCTTGGATGAGTTCATTAACCAAGTTGCTCCGACTTTTTGTTTTCAAGTGGCAGCCACTTGAAAATTTCAAACCGACATTGTAAAAAGCATATTTAAAGCATGATTTGCTTGAATTTTGATGTAAATACAGGCCACATAAAGGTCTCAATGAAGTTTATTAATGAAGTTTATCCACCATTTTTAATAAAGTGGCAGATATTTTAAGTTAAGCGGGACCACTTGAAAATTTAAAATCACTATAACTTCCGAAATAATGCTCCAAATCGAACCAAATTTGGACAGTGTCTTAACTTATTTTATACATATCTTAGATGAGTTTATTAACCAAGTTGTTCCGCCATTTTGTTTTCAAGTGGAGACCACTTGAAAATTTCAAATTCAAATTGTAAAAAGCGTATTCCGAATTTGTTTTAAATTTGATGTAAATATAGACCATATAAATGTCTCAATAATGTTTATTAATGAAATTTATCCGTCATTTTTAATAAAGTGTAGATATCTTAAATTAAGTGGGACCACTTGAAACACGCTGCCACTTGAAAATTTAAAATCACAATAACTTCTGAAATAATACTCCAAATTGAACCATATTTGGACAGTGTCTTAACCTATCTTATAAATAACTTAGATGAATTTGTTAACCAAGTTGCTCCATCATTTTGTTTTCAAGTGGAGACCACTTGAAAATTTCAAATTCAAATTGTAAAAAGCGTATCCCGATATTTTTTTAATTTTGATGTACACGTAGATTATACAAGTGTCTCAAATAACTTTATTAATGAACTTTATCCGCCATTTTTATTAAAGTGGCGGATATCTTAAGTTAAGCGGAACCACTTGAAATCAGGCCTCCACTTGAAAATTTTAAACCATGATAATCTCCGAAATAATAGTCCAAAGGGAACCAAATTTTGACAGTGATATTATCATATAATTACCTTGAATGTTTTCACTGGGCAACTTGTCCCGACATCTTGTTTTTAAGTTCCAGGCACTTGAAATCACACTGCCACTTCAAAATATGCCAAACGATAAATTTTAAAATACTAAACTGATTCAAATAAAAGTTGGATAGTGAACTTATGGAATGGTTCAAATACCTAGGATAAGTTCACTTGGTGATTTGATCCGCAATTTTATTTCCAAGTGGCGGCCACTTGAAAATTTGTCATTATGGTAACTTTAGTAATACAGAATCAATTCGCATCAAATTTGGGTAGTAGATTTATCATTCAAATATCTCACTTAAGTTCGCTGGGCGTCACACTCCACTTTTTTTTACAAGTGGTGCCGCCTGAAAATTTCTTATGACGATAATTTTTGAAATACTGATTAAATTTAAACTAGAACTGGACAATGAACTTATCATACAAATATACTGGATGATTTTGATGGGCAAGTTGTTTTATCATTTTGTTTCTAAGTCGCAGCCACTTAGATTGCCACTTGAAAATTTGCCATAATAATAACTTTTAAAACACGGCACTGATTTAAACCACAGTTGGACAGTGATCCTATGCTTCAAATATCTTGGATGTGTTTGCTGGGCAACTTGTTCCACTGCATTGTTTCCAAGTGGCGGCCACTTGAAAATTTGTTATCACGGTAACTTTAGAAATACTTAATCAATTGAAATCAAATTTGAAAATTGGATTTATCATTCAAACAACAAAAATCTAGGAAATGCACGTAACTTGTGAACCAATCACGTTATTGCATCCATCTTTGGTATATTGATAATAAGTATTTTCTCGCCAAACGTCGCCAAAAAAAGTCGCCATAGTAGAAAAGTCGCCAAATTTGGCGCCAAATCTATTTCCTTATTATCTTTTTAATGCGTTTTTAAGGAAAAATTAGGCTATTTTAATGTAAAACAAACTAGAAATGCAGAAAACTAACATTTTTATCGACTTACTAAGCCTCTTTGAAAGAATTTCTACAAAGAAAAAAAAAATATTTTAAAATTTACAACGATATCTTAGATGAGCAACTTTCTCTGCCATTTTGATTGAAGTGGCAGTCACTTAATTTTTCAACACGATGACTTTTGAGATTTTGAATTAATTCGAACTACATGTGTACAGTAGACTTATCTCACAAATACATTTCATATATTTGTCACCTTATCTCACCATTTTGCTTCCAAGCGCCGGCCACTTGAAAATTTTAAATTCACATAAAAAGGTATTTATGAACCGATTTGCTTAAAAATCCATATGTGCATAGCGTACATCAATATTTCTACCAAATGCATTAATAATTTGTAGCCGCCATTTTCAAACAAAATGACGGCTACTTGATAAGGAAAAAGAAATCAACCTACCCTTCCGAATAAGCCGGAAGGTCTTGTTTTTTATGTATTTTGTGTGGTTCTGTGTATAAGTGACTAATGATTTGCTAGGCAAAACAACAGAGTTGATATACTAACAAAAATGAAGAAGACTTTAATATTAAAACCCGAATAAACTACTACGTCAGAAACGCCAAAGAAAAATACTTGAGATGCATACAGCTGTTTCGGTAGCCTTAAGCATACAGTCTTCAGTGCAAAAAGAATTCTGGATCTGGAGAAGTGCTCGTATATATAGGAGAGGGACTGAATTTAGTTCAACCAATAGGATTATGGGAAAGGGGGGAATGACGTAGTAGTTTATTCAGGTTTTAATATTCCAACGCCAAGTCTCCTGTTATTATAAGACTTAAATACTTTAACACCGCTTTAAAGGGGATACATGGGTTCAAAGACTAAAGCATATTTTGTCTTTTTTTTTTTTTAATGTAATAAATAAGATTTTTTGTTTATAATTTTGAGCAGTTAAAAGAGCAATATTTAAACAATACAGTCTAAATTTTGTATTAAAAAATTTGGAAAATTCAGCCGACATGTCCTGATTTCCATTCACCCTTCAGGAAAGTAGTCAACAAAATTTCCTAAAACCTGAAGCACTGATCTTATTCAAATTTTGTACATTTTTTCAAATCAGAATTGACTAGGGCTTGAACGAACAATTTTATTATTATTAAAATTGATCTTATAAGGATATATGTGGGGTAAAATGCATCAAAAATGTATTGTTTTTGCATAGAACTTCTCTAAAAATTTAAATGCCTTTTTAAAAGAAAAAAAAAATGTTCAAGAACATTTTATTCCGAAGAAGTGTACAAAATTTCAATAAGACTGATACATTAGTTTTTGTGAAATCATGTCAAGTGCTTTTCTAAAAGTCTCCGAAAACCAGAACCTGCTGCCTGAATTTTTATAAAATTTTTTAAAGAAAATTTTACATGATATTATTTAAATGTTGTTCTTTTATGTGCTCAAAATTTTAATTTTTTTTTTTTTAAATAAACATATAGAGAAAATACTTTTTTTAGCCTTTGAAACTATACTTATCACTGAAAGCTAAAGCCAATGTTATTCTATGGGGAATTAATCGCTATTACAACCCTAACTAATACAGGTTTTTAAATTCATTTTTCACATTCAGGAAATTCACAACTGTTGAAACTGGTTATCATTTTCTAAAAACTGATTTTTCAAAATTTTCTTTACCGTGAAACCCCGATCTATCATTCCCACATTGATTTTTTTATTTTTATGGTCCCTGCACAAATATTATTTAAATAATGTTAACAAAACCCACATGTATCGTGCTTAAAAAAGTCATTTTCCCACATTCATTGTTGTAAAAATTTTCTCCTGACTTCGTAAACATTTTCTCCTGAAGCTCAAGCGTTTCCATATGGCATACAAACTGGAATTACTTTTTTCTTCCAAAAATAACTTTTTCCCCCCATTACCATTGAGGATCAAAATTGGGATGCTTTTGTCTCTGGACCATCTATTCATTTTGCAATTTCAGCATGGCGGGAAATAACCACTTTAGTAAACCAGAAAATTGTTTTGTGAAATGCTGTTACATGCGAAAAAATGATGAATATCAAACAGAAGAGCAATTTAATCTTACAACGTAAAAACTAGCAGATCGTCCGCATTCGCATATGAACCGCATCAACACAATCTTAGATAATGAAATAAGTTTTTCAGAAGTGCCACACCTTCGTGAGAGCTGCACTATTTTATTTCGGCCCTTATGAAGGTGCGATGCCAGAAATTCGCTCCTGCTCTTTCATAATAAAAATAATATATAAGAAATATAAAGATTGTTTAAATGAAAACAAATTCATTTTTAATTTATACTAGCCGCCTTCGGTGACCAGCTGTTTCGTGATCCTTGAAAAATCATATTTTACAAAATTCCCGCTCGGTGGCAAGTGCGGCACCTTTTTTCCGTTTCAGGTCCTGACACCCCCGTACTGAATTTAACGACTTATATAAGTTTAAAAGTCT
Organism: Salticus scenicus; assembly: GCA_963930645.1. Lineage (NCBI taxonomy): Eukaryota > Metazoa > Arthropoda > Arachnida > Araneae > Salticidae > Salticus > Salticus scenicus. The sequence continues at coordinate 5,327 of CAWVNO010002021.1, forward strand.
TCAAAATTTTAAATGATGTGTTATAAATAATTTAATCATAATTAGAATTCTAAATATTGAATTATTAAAACATTAAAGCGCCCTCTGGCGACAGAGATTTACAACATACACTCTTCAATTTCAATTCAAATAACTTTTAAAATGATATTTATAATGGTATTTATAATAAAAGCTCAACATGTTTATATATATATATGTGTGTGTGTGGTATAAACAGAGATGACAAGTTATTGCTAAAAGAAAAGATCAATTTCATACCACTATAAAGACAATATATTGAAATTCTATAACAAACTTGGAAATTGGTTTTTAAAAAAAAGGCACCACTATATATATTTTTTTTTTAACTCGCTATATAAGTTCTATTTAAAGTCTATCAGCTTTCTCTTACAGGAAAATTTTTAGGCGTCAACTTTGTTAGGTCAATTTTATATCTTCTGATCACATCATCTTAGAAAAAAATAAAAAATACTTCTAATACGTGCAATAGTGGATTATGGAAGTCGTGTGGTTATTTCACACCAGATTTTTTACTTTCCGAACACTATAGTGAGGAAAGTATTGTAATCATGTCAAAAATCCGAATTTGAGATTTTGATGTTTCTATACGTTTCAAGGTCCAATGAGTCCGTTTTCACTATTTTTGCGATGATGTGTGTATGTATATGTGTATGTCTGTGAGTGAACACGCTAGCGTCTAAACGCTTTGTTCGAATAAGCTGAAAGTTGGTACGTATATTGTACGTCACCATAGTACGAACCCTATAGATTTTGGTGAATCTAGCACTTATAGTTTTTTTACAGGGACACAAAGAAAAATTCTTTATCATTATGGCCTATGGGACCAAAATCTTAAAAGTGCGATAGCATCTAAACGCCTTATTCAATTGAGCAAAAAATTTATACACATATTATAGGTCACAGATACTCAACCTGTATGGATTTTGGAGAATCTAGGACTTATAGTTTTCTTACAGGGACATAAAGAAAAATTTTTTATCATTATGGCCAATGGGGCCAAATTTTTAAATGTGTGATAGCGTCTAAACACCTTATTAATATAAACAAAAAATTTGTACACATGTTATAGGTCACAGTTGCAGAAACTGTATAGGTTTTGGTGAATCTAGCACTTACAGTTTTTTTACAGGGACACAAAGAAAAAATCTTTATCATTATGGCCTATGGGACTAAATTTTTAAAAGTGCGATAGCATCTAAATGCCTTATTCAATTGAGCTGAAAATTTATATGAATATTATAAATAACTTTTGCACTAACTATAAGCATTTTGGTGAATCTAGCATTTATAGGTTTTTACAAGGACACAACGAAAAATTCTTTATCATTATGATCTATGGGCTCAAAGATCAGTAGCGTTAAATAAAACATCGTGTAATATATGGAGAAAAATACTCAAACACTCTATTATGGTTTTCTCCCTTTTGTTTGTTTAACAACTCCTTTTTCTTTACTTTATCTACAAAACTGTTAATTATTCAATGTTCGGAAAGTCGAGTGGAGTCACTCCAGATTTTTTTTTCTTTTTGTATGTATGTATTGTATAAATAACATTAAATATCAGATATGAAAATTCAATAACAAACTTTACATTTCTGCATAGGAAAATGTATCAATTGTAACGTGAGATTCTAGATATATTTGTCATTGGCCAATTAACTACATGAAAGTCTTAATACTACCCTTGTGGGGGTTTTCCTAAAGAGTATTAACTTGTGTTCAAGGTTTGATTAAAGAAAAAAAAAAAAAAAAAAACTATAGATAATTTCAAAGGGCTATGTTGATGAGTGTGATCTGGTACTTTTTGTTTAGAACCTTGTTCAGGATAAGAAACTCAGCTACTCAAAATCCTAGAGAAAACACAATTACAGAATATATCTAGAATTTTTTTTTTCATGACATTGTAAGATGAGTACATTCCTTAAAATACATTTCTTACCTCACATTCCCTCTTAAAAATAATAAATGAAATTTCTGAGAAGAATAAATTATAGTTAAGTTGTATTTCTCAATTTTTTGTTTTGTTTTTTATATAAAAGAAGATATATAAATTTTTTTTAGGTATTCATTATACACACGTTAGTTACAGTTCATATCAATTTCAATACATAGATATCAATTCATGTTTTAATTTATGTGCAGGGGGTAGAACATTTAAGTAGCCAGGGTTTACTTCTAGCTCATAATACAGGAAGTCATTGATAACTTATTTATTATCATAGATCTTAATTAAATTTCTGATGTTTGTACTGAATTTCAAAATATGTAAAAATAAAAAGATTGAAAACGGAAGCGATATCCATGTTTTTTTTTATATGCTTATTTGTTTGAAATTATAGAGTGGGCAGCAAAATTATTGAAGCACACATACACAAATTTCATATACATTTTTTTTAAAACATGATCGCTAGTTTTTATCATATTGCATTTTTAGAAACAGCATAAGATTAAGTTAATGAACTCGACAAATATTTACCTAACAAAACAGTATTAGGTGCCAATCTTTTCCATAAGAATTATGTTAGCGCTTCAATAATTTTGCTGCCGAATGTACAGTTTGGAAAGAAAAAAAAAATACATGTTTTAAATTACATTAACTTTTACAATAATTATTTCAATTGTATTTAGGATCTTTCACATATATTCAACAATTTCCTGAATTGATTATTAATATTTTTCATCATTCATTTGATTTGCAACAAAAAATTGCAAGTTTTATGGAATATTTATTTAGAACCATACAGTTGCTACCGCTACTAAGATCGCGGCTCGCAGGCAGCCATGTTTGTTTAGAAATATGTTTTCTATTGCTAGCGACAGGCGGCGCTTCAGACGTTACTTATGACGGAAGCGTAGCTGAAAACTCGATTTTAGGTACCATATTTCTAATATGGCGATACTATACCTTACCCTCTAATACCATGATTACGCCTATGGGGGAAATTGCAGGTAAGTAGTATTTAGCATCTATAGCCTGCATCCAAATGAAACGAATATACATATTTTATATGTAAGATCTGCTATGTTGGACAGAACTTGATATTGAAGCACTAGTGGATCTGGAGAGTCACATACTATTATTTTCCGACGATAAGAAATAAGGAAAAGCGTTTGATTTAACTATCAATAAGAGGCTGTGAAATGTATTTGTTGTTGAATTTACTAACTATTACTATCAGGATTATCAAAAATATAAATTTGAATGCCAAAAATTTTGTATAGAAATTTTAATTACATATCGAAAATTAATAAAGTACTAAGTCAGTGTTGTTAAAAATTGTGGTAGTCAAAGCGTTCTTACATATAATTCTAAATGAAATAGTTTATGTACCAAAATAGTAAAATGTAACCTTTAAACCTGCCGATTATTCTAATTTATTCAGTAATAGTGTTTGGTCCGTCCTTTTTCTCACGCCAGTATCTTTGTATAGTAATACTCTTCTTATTTAATCGTAAGTACATATTGCTGAATGCTACTTAAAAAATATACTTGTGTGTGAAAAAAAAAAAAAAAAAAAAAAAAAAAAAAAAAAATGAGGCCTGACACTATTACAAAATAAATTAGAATAATTGGCAGAGTTACTTCTTTGAATTTTCAGAAGAGGATCATATACGTGATGACTGTTTTGAAAAAATTACTTCGTTTCGAGTTTAATGGACCATCGCTTGGTGTGCGTTTCAGACCATCGCTAATTATCCATTGCGCAGTACTAGTTCAATGTAAAATCTAACCAACTAACCAACCTTTCAAGTTTAAATATCTTATACATTTTCATATTGCGTCTTTACAATTTCAATACCTCTGTGGATTACATTTATTATGTATTATAGTACTGAACAAATGGAATTTAGCTGATACTTTATATCAAGATTGCTTTTTAATTTCAACACAGTTACTACAAATGTATTTAAAGTACCTCCCTGTACATTTAATGCAGTAAAATAAATTCTTGTCGCAACTTCATAGGTATATACTTTGAATTACTTCCAATTATATCTTTATATATATATATATACATTTATTCTTCTTATAAATGAATGATGAAGGATTTTATTACCAGATTTAATTGAAAACACATTGCTGTGCTGAAAATTCACCAATGATGGAATATCTCTACTTTATAATGATAATTTCTAAAACATACCTCTCTCTTTACTCTGCAAATGTTTTTTTGAGCGATTTCAAATGAAGCTCGGTCATCCAGATATTCTTTAACCACATTTCTTGAGACCATGGAAGCCTTTGCGCAAATGCGGATTGAACGAGTCCAGTGTTAAAATAGGGGTGACTGAAAGAAAACAAGCGATAAGGGAACACCGAATAACTGCATGTTTGCCAAATAACTATCTCTCGACCAATTGTTTATCCCTTCAAACTTTTGGACTCGGCCTCACTGCTAGTCGTAGGAAACGTGGTCGCACTATACTACACATATCCATGGGAAACAAACAGATGTGACCTTTCTAATTAAGTCGTTTTGCCGAATATTTAGCGAAATACTTGTTGGAACTTCTTGGGTGTAAATAACATGTTGTACCACATATATTTTATGAAACTGAACGTCTAGTTTTGTCCCGAACGTAAAAATGAGACCGCTAATAAATTTAAGAAAACACTAAGATGAGGTTCTTTACCCTAGCTGTTTGAAATTTTTGTGGTTTTCAACGAAATTCGAAGCATATGTGCTAGAGTGTTTTAGAAAGACCCCCAAAAGAAGTCGTTTATCCAAGGTTTATGCGCTTCGTTTAGGTAACACTTTTCTGAAAAAAAAAATAATAAGAGAGAGAGATCTGATACCCTTCTTGCTGATTTTTATGTAAAATGACCTCCTGAATCCGAATAGGACTCCCATTTTGCCCAGTCATCCACCGTTTTCTTGATACACTACACCCTCCCTCAGTTTCTTTCTCTGTTCGACAATTTTATGACCATGAATTGGATTTGTAGAATGAAAAAATATTAATTTAACACATATGTATGTATATATATATATATATATAATGTTTAAAAAATAACATTAATAACTAATTAAAAAAAATATAAGATATACAATGCATAATGGTGGGCAAATCCCTCCAAAAATTTTCTTTGTTGCAAATGCCCATGTTTTAGAATTTTCCAACTCTGTAGCTCCTCAGAATATATTTAACGGTTAAAATAATCCTTCCTTCCTCTTTCTAAAAATAAAATCTTATAGCCATAAAATCACCGAAAAATAATAAAAATAGGGGCCTATTCCTAAAAAACGATGGATGATAGGGCAAAATGGGCGTCCTATTCGAATTCAGGTGGTCATTTTACATAAGAATATGCTGAAATGGTATCAGAGGCAATTTTCATGCCGAGCAGTGTAAACAGCCCTAACCAAAAACTACACTACGCACGTTCAGTTACAACCTCTTTCCTTTCGCTAAATAAATGTCGTTTTAGCCGTTTATCTACTGCATTATGAAACAGACAAAAAATATTTGAAACATATTTTTTTTTTATTTACTTGAGAGTTTCTCTTAAAGATATATGCAGTAGAAATTATTCATATCGCCCCGCCGCAGTAATTAATGAGGATTTTGGAAGGTGGTACTTTAGGGTACCATTCGTACACGGAGGTCGAAAATGATATTTAAACCTTAAAAATGTGTAAAAAGGTATTTACTTTACATGCTCATTATATTTTTTCTAAAACCGATGGAAGAAAAACTATATATATAAAATCGTCTCTCATGAGTCAGTGAGTGATTCATCATCGCCCAGCTCAAATCCCTGGATTTAGAAATTTGAAATTTTGTGACAATTTTCCTTCTATGAAACGGGAGGAGGGGGGGGGGGTATCGGGAAAAATAGAAATACCGTTAGACCTTTAAAAACTGCTACAAATAGATTTTAGAGGCCTGCAAGTTTAATGAGGATACTTTCGAAAGTGTAAAGTTATTAGGAGGGGCGGGGAGGGGGCTTAATGGACAAAAAAAAAAAAAAAAATAAGAGTTTGATCGTTCAAAATTGATACATAGAGATTTTTTGATTCTTATAAATCGGTTGCGGATATTTTCGAATTTGTAAAGTGATTAGGAGGGGCAGCAAGAGAGAGCGGAGGAGCAAAAAAATAAAAATGGAGTTAGGTCGTTCGGAATTGGCACATAGAAGTTTTTGATACTACAAATCGATTGCAGATATTTTCATATTTGTAAAATTATTGGGATAGACGAGAAGGGGGAAGTACGAAAGGGCAAAAATATAGAAATAAGAGTTAGAGTGTGAAAATTAATATTATTAGGTTTTAAGACCCGAGAAATTGATTGCGGATATTTTCGAAAGTGTAGAATTATTACGAAGAGCGAGAAGGCAGCGGGCGCAGAAGCAAAAATAATCAGATTCAGATACAACGTTGAAAATTAGTATTATTAGGTTTAAAAGCCCGAGGAAACGATTGCGGAAAAATTTTGAAGGTAAAATAATTAGGAGGAGCGGGAACTGTGGGCGAAGGAACTTTACACATCACAAATTCATCATGCAGTCTAAGTTTATTGAACACTCATATACATGGCTGAAGCGAAACACTTAAGCAAGCAACATTTTGCAAATCAAGATTACTTTATGACTTGACAACAGATACCATAACATAAATTTGTAACAGAACACAGATGGGTGGAAACATTTTCCTTTCGTGACACAAAATATGTTGACATATAATGATTTACATTCAATACATTTAATTTGACATAAAAGTGTATAGCTTGCGGATAGTCAAAGTAGAAGTGACATATAGTAAATTCTGTAATTTTATAATGGTAATTATTGTTATTTCTGCAGTGAAACAATGAGCCTATTTATTTATCAGTTTTAAAACTTTAAAGTGTGTATTTTTAAATTCATTATATACGTTCTATAGAATAGATCACGATAATATTCTTCGCTTTTTCTCTACTCTACATACGTACGTGCTTATACATGAACAGGCACAAATATATATGTATACACAAACAATGAAACCATAGCTATCTGTAAAATAGGATTTCAACCATCACCAGTGTCCCAAAGTTACTGTACACTTCTTTTAAAAAATAAAAATTCCTGTTTTAACATGTATTTTTTCTTAGGAAATATTTTGAAACTATTTATTTAAGAACTTTTATGTTAAGTCTTTTATTATAAAGTTCTTCCAAGAACTTTTACATCAGAACTCTTAAAAAAAGAGCTCTTTTAAAATACTTTGAAACTTATTTTTAAAATGAAAGTTCTTCCAAAAAGTGCTTGGTCAAGATGTCTATAAATGAATTCCTAATTACAAAAGCCCTCCGAAGTTATTCTGTTATTTATAGATGTGTGGTATAAAAAGTAAAGATGACAATATATAAGAAATATATAATTATATTTGACCCTGTAGGAAGGAGGGAGTGGTAAAATTATTAACCATTGAGTAAAATATATAGCATTTTGTTTCGTTTCTTTATGAATGTGTGCATAAAAGTATTTGATTTTTTTTTTTTTTTACAGTCTGTGAAACAGTACTGCTTTTAGCAAATCCTTGCATCAAGAGTAAGGAGACTAACCCCCATTTCATCGCAATGCAAAACATAATAAGTGTATAATTAAAGTTTAGATTTGGATATTAAAGCCAGTAGCTGAAGTTGATTATTTTATCGCTAATACATTTATTTCATTTCAATTTCTAAATTGTAAAATAAGAAACATTACCTTTATTCATAGAAATATGTTTTGAGAGGCTTAGAACAAAGTTTGGTACATTAGGGGAAAGTGTAAAATAAGAAAAAATACTTTTATACAGGGAAATATATTTTGAGAGGCTTAGAACAAAGTTTGGTACATTAAGGGAAGTAATAGAGATATTTAAATAGAAATAATAATAATAATAAATAAATAATAATAAACAAAGGTAACTTGTACCTTTATTTGGGTGTTTATTACACACTTTGAGCACTAGAAGATTACGTCACTGAAACCACTGTCTCCTGAGGTTTCTGAGAAAACTTGTGGTTATAACGCTGCTGTAGCATGAACTTCTGTTTTTAGAACTTTCATTAAAAAGTTTTGACGAGAATTCCACCGAAAAGTTCGGTCAGTTTTTTGACCGAACTTTTATAAAAAAAGTTCTTTTGATATAAATTCTCTGAAACGTTTTATCGCCAAGTTATTTTGATAAAAATTATTTTACCTTTATTTTTATTTATTTATTTATTTTTCTTTTATTTATTAATTTATTTATTTTTTGTTGGAATTTTCATTGTAAAAGTTCTTATGAAACTGTTAAGCTTGAACTCTTTCAGGTTAGTTCAAAAACTGTTTTTCGAACTCTAATCCTCACGTTTCTGAACTTATTTTACTCTATAAATGTGTCTCCACGACAGAATACTACGTTACATATTATGTTAAGCGGTATTACTAATTTTACTTTTTCTTGTGCTTTATTGAAAGAGAATAATAAAAATAAATAAATAAATAAAGAGAGAGAGAGAGAGAAAGAGAGAAAGAGAGAACATGACTAAAAAATATAAATAATCTCAATATTCTTTAGTATTTGTTTATGCTATTATTAAATTAGTATTATAGTTTTTAATTTGATATTTATAGAGTGTTAAATTACGTTCTAACTGCGTTACTGTTTTCAAAATGTTTACTTTTGTCATATAATGGGATTAAATCAACAGAATTCGAAATTCTTGGTCTTTGGTTAACAAAGTTGATAACAGAGAAGTTTTGTATAGTTTTGTATTTGTTAGTTTTCATACGCTTAAAGAAATCTTTTAACGCTTTAACGTTTTTGGTTTCGCACTAAAACCTTAAACCTTTAGAATTTATTTTATGCAAAAATTTATCAATACTTTTATGGCGGTTTTAATCGAATTTTAAACTTTTGGTTCTCTTCTGATTGGTAAACAGCAGCACCAGTACGAAATTTCACAAACGACGCTTCAGAGAAAGGCAAATGCAGAACTCACTTTAAAACACAGCTGTTCTGTTTGAGTCTGACCCAAAATGTTTTTCAATTCTTTGTAAAGAAAGGACAGTTTAGAAATATTTTCCAGCTACTTTGTGACTATGTTAGTCTGAAACATATATTAATATCCTAAAAACAGTTTTATTTTATTTATATAATTTTATATATTTAAAAAATGCACAAATGTAACGTATAGTAAATGGGAACAGAACAGCAGGGTTAAATTTCTTGGTAGGCACTAGTGCGTAGTTGCTGCTTTAGGGATGCATTCTTGCCTAGATTTTCTCATACGGTGAAAGGTGTGCAGTTATTTTGAATTGAAACAACTGCTATGAGCTTTTTGCAATTTAAAGTACTTATTTGCAGATGTATTTATTTGCTAGATTAATTAATATTTGGTTTAAATCAAATGAAAAACAGATGTTTCGGAATAAAAATTTGCCGAAAATTGAGAGTGCTAAATTTTTCTTTATATTTATTTATGATCATCTGTGTGTCTAATAACAATTTTTAAAAATTAGTTGAGTAATTAAAAAAAATCTGTTGTGAAACTGCCACACGACTTCCATTACCCAGTATATTACTCATATTATATGCATTTTTTTCATTTTTTTTTTTAAATAATGTGAGCACAAGATATAAAAGTGACCTAAAGCTGTGGAAACCTAACATTTTTCTAGTAAGATAAACTTTATACACATGTAAAGACATATAAAATGAAGCTTACATATAGTGAAGTAAAAATAAATAAATAAATAAATAAATAAATAATAATAATATATAAATAATGATAGAGTTATTTTTTGAAACACCAGTTTTCGAAAGCTCCTAAACTTCTGACCTACCTAAACAGGGTAACTGTTAATATTCCTCTAATAACTATGTGATTAGAGCATATGAAAGTCTTCTATGTCATAAGAAAGAAATGAATTAAAATAACAATTTTCAAGAAAATCGTTAGAGCCGTTTTTGAGATACCAACTTTTACCAAAACTCAATTATTGACAGGAAAACAATAATTACATATAAAATCATATTTAAAAGTGTGTCAATAGGGCGAGTTTGAAAAAAATACGAAAAGCCATTTTTAAAGGAACGAAATTGCGAGTTCTGAAATTTAGCTATTTATACAGGACGCCAATCAATTTTCCTGAACTAACCAACTATATAAATCGAAAGGACATCTAATAGAGTGTTTATATAGCAAATTGGAAGAAAATCGTAAGAGCCCTTTTTGAGATACGGAATTACGGTCACACTTCCGGTTTCCGATGCCCTACTTCTGTTTTTCCAGTTTTCACCAAAATTTGGAAATTCATTTGTATACCAGACTTGCTTCAATCCTAAAGTTTCGTAGTTCTTTCTTTATTAGTTTCCGAGATGTAATAGCCAGAAGATCCCCCTCCACACACACATACACACTGACCAAAAAAATCATCAGGGTAATGTCCTAAGAACAAAAAAAAAAAAAAAAAAAAAAAAAAAAATTCAGAATGACACTGCAGAAGTTATTTTCCACACATTTCTTCAATTTCTCTTTTCAGTTTTCTTAAGCTTGTTTTTCATGCGACCTAAGTAAAATTCTCAAAGAAAGACCAGAAACAATATAAAGTCGCCACACAAGTGGAATATAGGCGCTGGAGCAACGTCTGTGAGAGTCAACTTTAGGTTAAAAGCTTTTGACTCCGAGATATAGGAGAAAATCGTAAGGTGAGTCGAAAGCAAAGTTTTTCAACAGCTTGAAGCCATTATACGATGCCTGAAGCAATTGTACGATGCACATATCCCAGATAGCAAAGGACATCGAAATCACATTGGCCGCTCATCAGAATCGTTGGGAAATGATTGGTAATCATTTGAGGACATTCTCAAGATCTTGTTTCGATCTTTTGGATCGGTTTCTTATACTGGCTTTGAAATCAATCATCGATAGAATATCCAAATAATGTGCCATATCAATTAGTCGACAAATAATTCATGCGTGATGTCGGCCCATACTCCAAAGAGAGCGAAATTCGAACCATTTTTTCCCGCTTTAAACACCCCGCTTGCTCATGGAATTACCCCCCCGTGTTGCTACACTTCCGGACAAATGTCACCCTCGCTTTCACCTCGGCGATAATTTACATGTCTTGGCAAAATAGCAAAAGCGATAAGTAACATATTATTGGAAACATCGTAAGAAATTGGAGGCTATTAAGGTTAAAGGGAAAGATATAATTGCTCTTTGCTTTTAACTATTTGAAACTCCTATTGGGGGTTAACAATAGTCTACAGCAATTAAAAAATAGTTCGAGGCTTCAATTACGATTAATATATTTACATGATTTATTTCGAATGAAATCTCTGTAAAAATAATTATTTTTATATATTTTTCTTTATGTTTTATTACTATTATAAAGAAAAATTTATAGGGTCAAATACTTGAAATAAGAAATGTACTATAAGTTTGATATTAAGTCTGATCAAATGGATCCTTAAAGCTGAATAAGCATATAAATATTTATCTAACCTCTTTTTTATTGTTAAATATCGTTTATATATGTCATCGTTTATATATATATCTATATATTTATGTATATATATATATATACTATCTGTGTTTCCATTTGCAAACATTTATTACTTATTTATTTTACAATATTTACTAAACATTATGCGATTACACATGTTAAAATTTGTATTTGTATACACATATATACCTTAATGAGTGAGATAAATTTAAAAACGAAAAATCTAATCATACAATGTTCGTACACCATTATTTCATTTTCTAATATTCAATTTAAAATGCCAAGAGTATGCAAATGTATAAATACAAACAAAAGATTTCTCTTCAAAGGAAGCAATTCGGATTTATTTTATAAACAGTGGACGAAATGCTATGCTCTCCAAACTGATAGAAGCGAGATCCTGAGTTCCATCCAAAGTCATGCTCGTCGCCCTACCGGAGTTTTTTTTTTTTTTTTAAATTTTCTTTGAAACTTGCGTGAATGAAAACTATGATTCCTTAGAAAGACTCCCACTTATGGCTTTTTATCCACGGCTACGTCCTTCTCATACATAATCTGCCTGAATCTTAAGTACCTACATCCTAACTCAAAAAATCCATTAAAATAGAGGATATATTTTCTCCGTAGAATTTTCCACAAAATGTTTGAATTATGTCAGTGCAGGAAATCTTAGACCGGCCACATCAATATTTTAAAAGTAATAAATATGTAATATTAAGATGCCTTAGAAAGAACTCCTTCTCAGACATTCCTCTTAATCTAGATCCTTATCGTAGAAAATCGATCTTTCATATTATTTCAGAAAATCCCTTTGGTTTAATATAACAATATGCTGAACCATTGTCTTATTGTAAAACAGAACATCCTCAAATACTCTATAAATTTGGTAATGAAACCTAATTCTGAACATAACATTTTTTATTGCACTCAAAATTTAATTTTTTGACGAAAATTATAACTTACTTTTTTTATTCTTAAGCTATTACGTAATGGTGAATGCGCGGTACATTCCTCCCGTTCATTATACGATATTTATATATATATAAAGCTGAAAATTTATCAGCCTGTACCAATTTTTAGTTTGCTATGCAAAGCTACGTTATTCAACTAATAACTATGAAAAGTGGTATATTTATTAGTAAGGACAAAAATCTAGCTAACATTTTAGTTCCATCAGATAGTTAGTTGAAAAGATATTAAATAAAAACTCCATTTTAACTTTAAAATTATTAAAAAGAAAAATAAATTGATGCCAAAAATAAATAAATAAGTGAATACAGTCGGCTGCAAAATTATTCGAGCACTAGCAATAATCCTTGCCAAAAAAAAGTACACTTAATACAGCTTTGTTAAATAAATCCTTGTCGAGTCATGTTCTTAATCAGTCTAAAAACATGATTCGACAAGGATTTACTTAGCAAAACAGTCTTAAGTGTACTTTTTAAATATAGGAATTATTGGCTAGTGCTCGAATAATTTTGCAGCCGACTGTATATTATGTCGATTTTGTATGTCGGGGAAAAAAAAAAAAAAAAAAAAAAAAAAAAAAAAAACTGAACGTGCAAACATTTTTTGTATTTTTTATTTAAATTAATTGTTTATGTGTAGTTCTTTTCCTTTTTTTTTATTTTCACAATGAATTCGAATTGTTATAATTATAATTTTATTGAGATAGTACATGTAGGGATTCATTCTACTGCTTTTATTTTATTCCATTAAATATTTCTCTCAATTTTAAAGTTTAAGTAATTTTGATACTAAAACTCAACGGTAATAGAGATAACCAAGTTCGTAATATTATAAAGCTAAAAGGTTTTAATTTAATTTCATTTCCTCTGATACTTTCTTTGCTTTATTAGGTTGATTTCTTTAGAAATCGACCTATTGCAATCACTTCGTTTATATATATATATATATATACATATCTATCTATCTATCTATCTATAATGAAAATTTTGTCATCACGATAACTCCCGAAATAATACTCGAAATCGAACCAAATTTGGACTGTGAACTGATCTTATAAATATCTTGGATGAGTTCGTTAACCAAGTTGCTCGGACTTTTAGTTTTCAAGTGGCAGCCACTTGAAAATTTCATACCGACATTGTAAAAAGCATACTTAAAGCAAGCTTTCCTTCAATTTTGATGTAAATACAGGCCACATAAGGGTATGAAGGAAGTTTATTACTGAAGTTTATCCACTATTTTTAATAAAGTGGCGGATATCTTAAGTTAAGTGGGGCCACTTGAAATCAGGCTACCACCCTAAAATTTAAAATCACGATAACTTCCGAAATAATACTCCAAATCGAACCAAATTTGGACAGCGTCTTAACTTGTGTTATGAATATCTCGGATGAGTTTCTTAACCAAGTTGCTCCACCATTTTGTTTTCAAGTGGAGAGCACTTGAAATTTCCAAATTCAAATTGTAAAAAGCGTATTCCGAATTTGTTTGAATTTTGATGGATACATAGACTATATAAGTGTCTCTGTTACCGCTAAAGTGCAGAAATCAGTTAATCTGCAGATTAGCTAGGTAATCTGCACATTAACTAGGGTGATCCGATAAAGTGAGGAAAATTGTTTCATTTCTCAAATTACCTAGGTAATCTGCGATTTACCTAGATAATCTGCACATTACCTACTAGGCACTAGTTAAAGTGAAAATAAGATATCTGGTGTTGTAATTTTACAGTAGGCTGTGTTGTATTTGTTTTTGTTTTTTTTCATTTGGGAAAAAAACAATAAGTTTTCTTTTCTTTTTTATTTCTTTCTTTACTTATTTTAATCTGTATGTGTTTTGATTTTTATAGCTTTTAAAGTTATATTTAATTTTTTTTTATTTATTTCATCTTTTTTATTCTGTCAATATAAGTTTGAAGATGTTATGCATTTGTAATATGAAATATAATAGCTTTAATAGCTTTCAATAAATTCTATTTTATAAATGAATGTTAGAATTGTAATATAGTAACGATTTCTTTTCAAAATAAAAATATTTAACCATTTAAATAAATAAATAAATAAAAATTATTAACAACTTATACTGCTATTACCATTTCAAAAACAAATATGCACCATTTTTTAATTCGCTAAAGAAATATTAAATTAGACAAATCAGAAGTATTATTTACGAAGTACTTCGAATAATTAAAACTGCTTTAATATTTTTTAGAATGCATGAAAATTAAAATGACAGTTTTCCAATGCTTTATTAAACTATACTTTGCAGCATACATCCTGCATCTGTACAAGTTTAGCAAATATATTAATTTTACAATTTAAAAAAAAAAAAAAAAAAAAAAAACCTTTATTAACACTTTTTGTGTGATAAACTACAACGAAATTACCTGAAAAAACGAACAAAATTTTAAAAAATAAATAAATAAAAATATAATCATGATATATAAAATATATAATGGGAACTTGAAACTGAAAGAAACAAAAAGAAGAAAAAGAAGAAAGTAATGAAATGCTAAAAAATGCACAAAAATTTCATATTAAGTATTTATTAAATGCCATATTATTTTTCAAAGTTAAAAATTAATACATCTTTTTTTTCCCAGTAAGTAATAGTAATTTAAACCAATTTTAAAATAAATTAGTTTTAAAAAGTTATGGTTTAATAGTTTTAGTTTGGAAGGAAATAATTACTGTAATGTTAATTTAATATTTATAATTCAAAACGGAGTTTCACGAGAGACAGCTTTTAATTAAGATTAGATTTCATTTATAAAATGCAGACCCTTATCAAACTTATATTGACAGAATTGAAAAAGATAGAAATAAAATTAAAATTAAAACAATTATAACTTAGTTGTTACTTTAAATTTTGTTTTAGTCATAATAATAAACCTAATCAAATCATGGCTTCGATCCTCCACTCTCCACATTTTGCGTTTGCCGTTTATCATCATAGCGTAGCGGAAGGTGTAAAAGTTTAAGTTATGTTTGAAGTTCATTCGCGTATCACATGACTGTTTGACGTCATAGTGCATGTAAAAAAACTAAGGCTCGAAACAAACATTTGAACTTTAACGATACAGAAACCGCTAATCTGCAGATTACCTAGTTAAAATACGAAAAACTCTTGATTCCACACTTTAACGGGTCATTTTAGTTAATCTACAGATAAGCTAGGTAATCTGCACATTAACAGATTTCGAGCTTTAACGGTAACATCTCAATGAAGTTTATTAATGAACGTATCAGCCATTTTTAATAAAGTGGCGGATATCTTAAGTTAAGCTGGGCCACTTGAAATACCACTTGAAAATTTAAAATCTCGATAATTTCGAAATAATACTCCAAATCGAACGAAATTTGGACAGTGTCTTAACTTGTGTTATGAATATCTTGGATGAGTTTCTCGGATGAGTTCGTTAACCAAGTTGCTCCGATTTTTTGTTTTCAAGTGGTAGCCATTTGAATATTTCTAACCCTTATTGTAAAAAGCGTAATTAAAGCAAGATTTGCCTGAATTTTTATGTAAATCTAAACTACATAAGGGACTCAATGAACTTTATTAATGAAATTTATCTCCCATTTTTAATAAAGTGGCGGATATCTTAAGTGGGGCTACGTGAAATCAGGCTACCACTTAAAAATTTAAAATCAAGATAACTTCCGAAATAGTACTCCAAATCGAACCAAATTTGGACAGTGTCTTAACTTGTGTTATGGATATCTTGGATGAGTTTCTTAACCAAGTTGCTCCACCATTTTGTTTTCAAGTGGAGACCACTTGATATTTTGAAATTCAAATAGTAAAAAGCGTATTCCGAATTTATTTGAATTTTGATGTATACATAGACTATATAAGTGTCTCAATGAAGTTTATTAATGAACGTATTCGCCATTTTTAATAAAGTGGCGTATATCTTAAGTTAAGCGGAGCCACTTGAAATCAGGCTACCACTTGAAAGTTTAAAATCACGATAACTTCCGAAATAATACTCCAAATCAAACCAAATTTGGACAGTGTCTTAACTTGTGTTATGAATATCTTGGATGAGTTTCTTAACCAAGTTGCTCCACCATTTTGTTTTCAAGTGGAGACTACTTGAAAATTTCAAATTCAAATTGTAAAAAGCGTATTCCGAATTTGTTTGAATTTTGATGCATACATAGATTATATGAGTGTCTCAATGAAGTTTATTAATGAACTATGAATTTTTTCGCCAAAAGTCGCCAAACAAATTGCCAAGTGGAAATTTCGCCAATTTTTGCGCCAAATCCATTACTTGCCATATTGGAGCTTTTTGATGCGTTTTTAAGGGAAAATTAGGCTATTTTAACGTTGAAACAAACTAGAAATGCAGAAAATTAACATTTAATCAACTTACTAAGCCTCTTTGAAAAAATTTCTACAAAAAAAAAAAAAAAAAAAAAAATAAATAAATAAAATAAATTTGCAACAATATCTTAGATTAATTAGTTCACTGAGCAACTTTCTCTGCCATTTTGATCCAAGTGGCAGCCACATAATTTTTCAACACGATCACTTTTGAGATTCTGAATTAATTCCAACTACATTTGTACAGTAGTCTTATCTCACAAATGCATTTGATATATTTGTCAACTTGGCCCACCATTTTGTTTCCAAGCGCCGGCCACTTGAAAATTTTAAATTCACATAAAAAGGTATTTATGAACCGATTTGCTTAAAACTCCATATGTAGATAGCCTACATCAATATTTAACAAAATGACGGCTACTTGATAAGGAAAAAAAAAATCAACCTACCCTTCCGAATAAGCCGGAAGGACTTGTTTTTTCTTTAATTCAAAAATTTTTTAAGCATTACTTCAACCCGAGCAGCGCTATATGTGTATACTAAATATATATATACACCCTCTAGTATTCATATATCGAATAATCCGCATTATATTGACATTTCATCATCTGTTTCCTTGCACTTTACAACTTATTTCTTTTTATATTGCTTAGCTATTTGCTATGCGAATGTTTAAAGCGCCATATTCCGGGTTCAAACCCTGTTCAAGCATGAATATCTGTAGCGTCTTTAATGGCTTTTCATCTGATGAGAATTAATAATAATAATAATAATAATATAAAAAGAACAGCTGAACGAGAGACAATTTCTTTATTTCTTTATGCGAAAGTATATTAAAGTTAATTTCAGCACTTAAAACATATACAAGAAATATACCAATTTTTGTCAAGAATCATTTGCAGTCCTTATTCAACTAAAACTAAATAAATTAGGATAAAGTAGTGTACAAGTTTTATTTGAAATAACTAGACATAGATAGGAATCAGTAATAATTTCGCTTTAAAACAGAGTAATAAGATTTTTTTTTTCATTATCAATATGATAACATAATAAAAGATATATATATATATATATATGTGTGTGTGTGTGTGTTTGTTAATCTTTTCAAATAATAATTATATATAATGTCCAAATTCTTCATTAACTTTATATAATAATGTATTTCGGAATAAAATATATATTAATAATATGGTTGTGAATATATTGCGTTCATAAAATGTTATTCGAAATAAGGAAAAAAAAAAAAAAAAAGAACTTGATAGTTTTCATGCACATTTTTATACTATTTTCCACAGAAACACTGATAGAATCGTAAAGATGACACCTGTCTCGAATATCAAACAGGAAATGGATAGTTTTGAATGAATTTGGCTTAATATTATTGTGCTAAGGTCATTATTTTTTTCACAATCCTCTTTAACTTGACATTGAAAGTTTGAATCTCAGTCCCCCACAAACCATCTTATCATAGCATGTATGAATTGTGAGTTTGTTTATGCTGATCCCAATTTCTTTTTATTCTTATTAAAATTACACAAAAAATGTATAATGTTTAAGATTTATTTAAACTTTTGAAAAATTATAAATTTGATACTTTTAATTAATTTAAAAAATGCATAGTTAATTAATGTTGCAAATATTTTCACTTCCATTTCTCGATCATATAATAATTTAATTTAGAGTTTAAATATTAAGAATGAATTAAAATCTTTAGGATAATTAAATCACTTCATTACTTTTAATGATTATTTAATAAAAACTTTCATATATATTTTTTTTTTTTTTTTTTTTTTTTTTTGTGTTATGTACATTTTTTTTTTTTTTTTTTTTTTTTTTAATTCTTCTTAAAACTATACAAAAAGCTATGTGGTATTTAAAGATTGTATAAAGGTTTTGTAAAAATCAAAAATAATACACTTAATTAGTTATAATGAAAAATAGCAAAATTTAAAGAAAGAAAAAAAGAAAGACAGACAATTTTTAATGTTATTTCAATATTCGTAAAGTAATTTATAATTTTCATGTGCTAAATTTTCATATTTTAACACATAATTTGCATTTTAATAAAAATAACCGATTTTTCTCTTTCTTTCTAAAAATGAAAATTTTAATCTTTAAGATAATTTAATAATTTCATTGCTTTCAATTATTGACGTAATCAAAATTTCTTATATATATATTTTTTTTTTTTCGTTTTCTTTTCTTTTTTAAATTTTTTATTGAAATATTTTTACTTACTTTATAGTAGAGAATTTTATATACATAATTTATTTTAGAAAATACTTTTTTGGAAAATTCTGATTCAAATTTTATGTTAATATGTAAATCCTAAGCCAAGTTATGTTAAGGGAGTAACATTGATTTTTTGCTTTTTAATTATCCTACTTTTTTTTAGGTTGATTTCTTTAAAAATCGACCTATTGCAATCACTTCGTTTATCTATCTATCTATCTATATATAATGAAAATTTTGTCATCACGATAACTCCCGAAATAATACTCCAAATCGAACCAAATTTGGACAGTGAACTGATCTTATAAATATCTTGGACGAGTTCGTTAACCAAGTTGCACCGACTTTTTGTTTTCAAGTGGCAGCCACTTGAATATTTCTAACCCACATTGTAAAAAGCGTATTTAAAGCAAGATTTGCTTGAATTTTTATGTAAATCTAGACCACATAAGGGTCTAAATGAACTTAATAAAGTGGCGGATATCTTAAGTTAAGTGGGGCCACTTGAAATCAGGCTACCACTTGAAAATTTAAAATCATGATAACTTCTGAAATATTACTCCAAATCGAACCAAATTTGAACAGCGTCTTAACTTGTGTTATGAATATCTTGGATGAGTTTCTTAACCAAGTTGCTCCACCATTTTGTTTTCAAGTGGAGACCACTTGAAATTTTCAAATTCAAATTGTAAAAAGCGTATTCCGAATTCGTTTGAATTTTGATGTATACATAGACTATATAAGTGTCTCAATGAAGTTTATTGATGAACGTATCCGCCATTTTTAATAAAGTGGCAGACATCTTAAGTTAAGCAGGGCCGCTTGAAATCAGGCTACCACTTGAAAATTTAAAATCCCAATAACTTCCGAAATAATATTCCAAATCGAACCAAATTTGGACAGTGTCTTAACTTGTGTTATTATGAATATCCTGGATGAGTTTCTTGGATGAGTTCGTTAATCAAGTTGCTCCGACTTTTTGTTTTCAAGTGGCAGCCACTTGCATATTTCTAACCCACATTGTAAAAAGCGTATATTTAAAGCAAGATTTGCTTGAATTTTTTTTAAATCTAGACTACATAAAGGGTTCAATGAACTTTATTAATAAAATTTATCTGCCATTTTTAATAAAGTGGCGGATATCTTAAGTGGGGCCACTTGAAATCTATCACTTGAAAATTTTAAATCGCGATAACTTCCGAAATAATACTCCGAATGGAACGAAATTTGGACAGGGTCTTAACTTGTGCTATCGATACCTTAGATGAGTGTCTTAACCAAGTTGCTCTACCATTTTGTTTTCTAGTGGAGACCACTTGATATTTTCAAATTCAAATTGTAAAAAGTGTATTCTGAATTTGTTTAAATTTTGATGTATACATAGACTATATAAGTGTCTCAATGAATTTATTAATGAACGTATCCATCATTTTTAATAAAGTGGCGGATATATTAAGTTAAGCTGGGCCACTTGAAATCAGGCTACCACTTGAAAATTTAAAATCACGATGACTTCCGAAATAATACTCCAAATCGAACTAAATTTGGACAGTGTCTTAACCTGTGTTATGAATAACTTGGATGAGTTTCTTAACCAAGTTGTTCCACCATTTTGTTTTCAATTGGAGACCACTTGGAAATTTCAATTTCATATTGTAAAAAGCGTATTCCGAATTTGTTTGAATATTGATGTATACATAGACTATATAAGTGTCT
This sequence comes from Salticus scenicus, assembly GCA_963930645.1. Taxonomy (NCBI): domain Eukaryota; kingdom Metazoa; phylum Arthropoda; class Arachnida; order Araneae; family Salticidae; genus Salticus; species Salticus scenicus. The sequence goes on from CAWVNO010002021.1 coordinate 26,063, forward strand.
CAATGAAATTTATTAATGAACTATGGATTTTCTCGCCAAAAATTGCTAAAAAAGTCGCCAAGTGGAAAGTCGCTAAATTTGGCGCCAAATCCATTACCTGCCATATTGGAGCTTTTTAATGCGTTTTTAAGGGGAAATTAGGCAATTCCAACGTTAAAACAAACTAGAAATGCAAAAAATTAACATTTAATCAACTTACTAAGCCTCTTTGAAAGAATTTCTACCAAAAAAAAAGAATTATTTTCAAATTTGCAACAGTATCTTAGATTAATTAGATCACTGAGCACCTTTCTCTGCCATTTTGATCCAAGTGGCAGCCACTTAAATTTCCAACACGATGACTTCTGAGATTCTGAATTAATTCCAACTATATTTGTACAGTAGTTTTATTTCACAAATGCATTTGATATATTTGTCAACTTGGCCCACCATCTTGTTTCCAAGCGCCGGCCACTTGAAAAGTTTAAATTCACATAAAAAGGTATTTATGAACCAATTTGCTTAAAAATCCATATGTAGATAGCCTACATCAATATTTCTACTAATTAGTTTATAATTTGTAGCCGCCATTTTGAAACAAAATGGCGGCTGCTTGATAAGAAAAAATAAATCAACCTACCCTTCCGAATAAGCCGGAAGGACTTGTTTTTTTTTTTTTTTTTTTTTTTTTTTGTAATTAATAATATTAGTTTTAAAAATTTTAAACGCTAAAACAGACTTTCCAAATGAAATAACTTTTTCTGTGATTTTAGTTAGCAGACAGATAAAAATTTTAAAATCAAAATGAAAAAAAAAGTAAAAATAAAAATAAAAAAACAACAATAATAATAATAATAATAATAATAATAATGAGTAAATTATCAAAAATAATTCAGTTAATTAATTATTTTTAATATTTTTATTTATTTTTAATAGGTAAAATTTAATTTATCTTACGAATCGTGAAAAATTATTGAACTTTTTTCTACATTAATAATTGTGCAGGTTTTTTGTAATTGATTAAGGATCTTAAATTAATAATTTTTCAAAAAAGCTGAAATAAGTCTTAAACACCGCATAGATTTTTGTGTAATTTTATTAGGAAGTTTAAGAACTTGTGATTAACAGAAGCAAACTCATATTTCATACGTGCTACGACATTTTAAAAGGTATGAAATCCAATGAATATACATGAAAATTTGATTAAAACGTTTACAAATAACATCGCTAAGTAAACCACTCGATATCATATAACGTCGAAACAAATATGATATTGCAGGATAATCCACATGACATCATATAACGTCAATAAATAATCGGCAGGGAACCATTTGGTTAAAAATAAGGAAAAAAATACATTGTAAAACACTAGAAATGGTATCGTAAGATATTCCACATGACATCACATAACGTCGATAAGTAATCAGTAGACAATCATATGGTAGAAATGAGGGAGAAAAAGCATCAGGGTTGTTTTAAAAATGCTCAGAGTCCGATGATCCATCGGTGGTTTACCGGGCGGACATATGGTACTTCCTGCCGACGTCAGGAAATGAGGTCGTTCGAACGAAAAATAGTCAAACGTGGACATTCGGCCGAAGTTTGGCCAATAATTATTTGCTGTTTGGGTTATATATATATATAAAATTAATTTTCCTGGAATTTGCAAAACTAGCCAGTAGCTATTAAATAGTTTTAATAATGTGTATGTAATATTTTAAACAAACCACAAACAATAAGAAACTGACAATATCATTTTATACATTTATAATTTAATTGGTGATTTTGCTTTATCTTTGCATTCAATAGAATAATTATAAATTCCCAGGGAGAAATTTTGAGCATTATGCTTTGAAATTATTTTCATGTAAATCATTTAATTTATTTGAATGCATACAAAATCAACAAATTTCAAGATACAGATGCAGACACAAGTAATATTGCAAAATTAAAATATTTTTCATACTCTCCTTCCAAAAAATAAAACCAACGGATTCCTGTTAAAGAGCTAATGATAAAATACTTGTAAAACCTATGCCACAAAAGCCAACATCAGCTCAAAAGTTTCGTGAAGTGCACATTTTGCAGCATGTTTAAAATATAATTTATTTTAAATATTTAGTAGCATATTATTATTAAAAGTAATTTACTAATAAGGTAGTGTACTAACTTTGAATAACTGAAATTAAAATTAACCAACACAGAAAATATTTCAAAATTTAAATAGCCAAAATTTTACAGTAGAGTGGAGTAAATTTTCCATTGCTCTAGTAGTCTGGAACTCACCAAGGGTGGTCTGGAGACATGTCATCCCAATTTTTATCCTCCGTGGTATAAACAAAAATTTTAAAGAAATATCTTCAAATATAAAAGGAAAAAAAATTATCATACTTATCAGAACTGAAAAGAATTGTTTTAGAAAAAAATAGCGGAAGTGTGATGGTTAAAGGATTCAAAAACTATAAATTCGAAGATATAAAAGAACAATCATGTTGTTTGGTTGGTTGGCTGGGTTTTACGTCGCACTAGTGCTGCGCAAATGGGCAATTGGCGACGGTCTGGGACACACACCTAGTAGTGGTGGTCCGGAGACATGCCATCACGATTTTGATCCTCCACGGAAGGGATAAGAACAATCTGGTGACAAACTTTTTAGGAAGGGTATTAATACTGCTGTTATACGAAATGTTGTCTTACAATGTCTTCCTCTGAATCATGGAATATCACTTGAGAAGAAAAATGATGTAGACAAACTTTTAAAATTGATGTATGGTGAAAAGTGGAAAAATCAGCCTGATTTTAAATGGTATAAAAATATCATTACTAATAACTTTCATGTAGAATATGCAGAAACAGAGGAAGCATGCAATTGCTTATGTGAAGATATTGGTTTAAAAATTTAAATTTCAAATTAGCTTAGAAATTTTAGTTCTTCCCTATAATTTGCAGGATGATTTTTCACGTGTAAATACTTAATTTTATTTTATAATTACACAACAAAGTCTGTTCTATTAATTAGTTTTATTTCATTAAAAATGTTATTTCATCAATATGCGAGTTACATACTTTTTCATTCAAAAACTGTTTTGTTCCCATTGGAAACATTCAAAACATGTTTTCTCCTCTGTGTTTTGGTCAAAACATGCTTTCTCCAAATTTCAAATGCATTTTTCTAATTAGCTGTAAGTTTATTAGGTAAAGTATGCCTACACATCTTCCTATTAACCAGTAATACAACTAAACAAACAACAATTAGGCTCTAAGAAGGGTTATTTTTAAATTTATCAGTTTTTTGTGCTTTCTGAAAAATTGTATTCAAAGGAGAAAACACGGTTTGAATGTTTGCTCCTCATCTAACTAATAGAAAAATACTTTCTGAATATGTGCATGAGTTCGGAGTTTCCTCAAATTAGTTATTTAAATATATTTATAACAAATATTTCTTACTAATAATTCTTTGCTAAAATAACAGTGATATAATTAAATAAAGTTTGGCTTACCTGGGTTTTCACAGGTAATTGCAAATTCCATTGGTGAAGAAAAAATCTCCTTAATATGACTTCTGTATTAAAGACCAGCAACTACTTTTCCTATAATTAATCTTGATTAGAGTGAGAAATTCTTACATAATATGTAGATCTATTATATTTAGGATAATTCACTCGTTGCTAGGTAATGAAAGAAAGCCTAGATGTTTTTTACTTTAATTTATTCATCTTAGACAAAAGGAAAAAATTATGATTAAATAGAATAAGAAAAATGGAACGTCAGTTCCGAATAACGAAAATTACATGATTAAAAAAAAAGAATTACAATGTACTTGTAGAGAGACGCGACACATCGTCACGTGATACGGCAGGTGCACCGAACAATCTTTTGGCGGGAAGTAAAAAACAAAAAAGAAAGTTCGGAACAAGAAAAATGAAAGTTAATAAAAGAATGTCTGAGATTAAATATCACAACACCCCCTCTTAAGCTCAGAAATTTTTCAATTGTTCATTAATGCATTTCTATGTCTATTAAAATCAGTTTTTGGTAGAGCTTTTGTGAGGGTATCGGCGCTCATTTCTTTGGTAGGTTTGTATTGAAGCTTTATTAGGCCTTCTTGTATTAAGTTTCGCAGAAGATGATATCTCAGCTGTAAGTGTTTTGTTTTGGACTGGAATTTTTCATTTTCAGCAATCTTGATGGTAGATTGGTTGTCCTGGTACAACACTATAGGACATTGTTGCGGCAAATTTAAATCATCCAGTAGTTTGTTGAGCCACTGTATTTCAAGTGCAGCACTCGCAGCTGCGACGTACTCAGCCTCTGCTGAAGACATGGACACACAGGACTGTTTCTTCGAAGTCCAAAATATTGGATTTTTTCCTATCTTAAATAAATTTCCAGATATAGACTTTCTATCACTTGGATCATTGGCCCAATCCGAATCCGAATATGCTCTAAGAACAGGTTCACCAGAGTTACAAAGTTTTAATTTAATATCTTGGGTATTTTTCAAATATCTAATAACCCTTTTAACTGCCTCCCAGTCTTTCGCTCTAGGATTTTCGTTTCTACGGCTTAAGATGCCAACGGCAACACTTATATCAGGTCGCGATACTGTAGAAATATAAAGTAACGCGCCTATAGCCTGTCTGTACATTGTGTTGTTTGGTAAGAGATTGTCATTATCAGTTAATTTTATATACCCTGGTTCCATTGGTGTGTCAGAGGGCCGTGCGTTATCTAGCCCAAATTTGGTTACAATGTCTCGTATTTTATTATTTTGATCAAGCGTAATTACTCCTTTACAAGGTCTTTCTATATTTATTCCGAGGTAATATTTGGCTTCCCCAAGGTCGGTTAATGGATATTCTTCCCTAAGTTGATTAATTAGTATGTCAATATCGTGATTTTTACCAGCTACAAGTAGATCATCAACATACACAAGAATGTAAGTTTCTGTGTTATCTTTGTTACGTATATATAAACACTTGTCATGTTGACTTTGTTTAAATCCTAATTTACACAATGTTTCATTAATTTTCAAATTCCACGCTCTAGCGGCTTGTTTCAAGCCATATATCGCTTTCTTTAACTTACATATTTTATTTTCTTCGCCCTGGATAACATAACCCTCGGGTTGATGCATGTATACATCTTCTTGCAAATTTCCATGTAGGAAAGCAGTTTTTATATCTACATGCCTTAGATTCAAATTTTTATATAGTGACATGGTCAAGAAACTTCTTAGAGTGGTATGCGATGCAACTGGTGCAAAAGTTTCGTCATAGTCCACCCCGTATTTTTGAGAAAAACCCTTGGCAACAAGCCTGGCTTTATATTTCTCGACTTGTCCTTGGCTATTGTATTTGGCCTTGAACGCCCACTTACACCCTACTACTTTGGTCCCTGGTTGAGCGTCAACAAGTTCCCAAGTATTGTTTTGTCTGAGTGAATTCATTTCGTCGAGTGTGGCATTCAGCCAATTTTCTTTTTCAGCTGGGTTTTGAATTTTTAATATATCATCAAAACACTTAGGCTCATCAATTCTTTTGTCATTTACTGCAAATGCAAATCTGTCGGGCGGAACACCTTTATTTAATCGTTGTGATCGTCGCGGCAGAGTTTGCGTGTCATCCGGACAATCGTTATCGCCCGCTATATCTATATTTATATCAGTATCTAATATTGGTAATTTGGACACCGGAATTTCATCATTTGAATTTTCATTCTTAGTTTGTGATGTTTCATTATTGTGGGATTCTCTATTTTCATCCTCCAAAAATTTTACTGTTCTGCTAATTATTACATTTTTATTATTTGTGCAAATTCTGTAGCCTTTGCTACGATTATCATATCCCACAAAAATTCCTTCTTGAGCGGTGCTATCCAGTTTTCCCCTATGTATTTTATGTACATATGCATATGCGCGACATCCGAATGTTTTTATATTTGATAAATCGGGTTTACGGCCGGTCCATTTTTCGTAAGGAGTTGAGTCGCATGAGGAGGTCGGGAGCCTATTTTGTATGTAATTTGCAGTATTTACGGCTTCCCCCCAAAAGGAATTCGGTAAATTACTGTCTTTAAGCAGACAGCGAGCCATTTCGGTCAGCGTACGATTTTTACGTTCTGCCACGCCGTTCTGAGCACTAGAGTAAGGAACGGTAAACTGGTGCTCAATTCCTTCTTTATTCAAAAATTCATTCACTTCCATACTAGTGTATTCACCCCCGTTATCGGAGCGAATTGCTTGCACTTTTCGGCCAAATTTGTTTGCGGTCATAGCCACATATTCCTTTAACTTAGAAAATACCTCAAACTTATTTCTTAGCAAATATATAATAGTATAACGACTGTAGTCGTCTATAAATGTAAGAAAGTAATATTTTCCACCTACAGTGGGGGTTTTCATAGGGCCACATAAGTCTGTGTGGACCAGTTCGAGTGGTACGGAGGCTCTAAATTGTGCAGCTTTGGGGTAAGGTGAATCAGTTAATTTTGACATTATGCATGTTTTACATTCAGTATTATGTTTGCAATCATTTAATTTTATACCCACAGCCATGTCCTTGTTAACTAAATCTTTAATGTGGTTAGTATTTCTGTGGCCAAGTTTCACATGCCACTTGTTTATGCAATTTTCGTTATCACAAGTTTGTATTACAATGTTCGCTGTGTGTTTGTTTTCAGAATAATTTAATTGACATTCATATAAGTTATTTTTCACATATCCCTCAATGCATGTATTTCCCTGATTTACAATTTTACAGGTTTTATCATCAAATACAGCGATACAGCCATTCTCTGTTGCTCTTTTTATAGAAATTAAATTAGTTTCTATTTCAGGGACATAAAGAACATTTTTAAGTGTTATTTTGTTCTGTGTGTTTTCCGAATTTACGGTATACAAATCCACAGTACCGGAACCCAAAGATTTTAGCTGCGTGCCGTTCGCGATAGTGACGTTAGAAACGTTATTTTTAAGATCGCGAAATTTTAGTTTATCATTGCAGATATGTGAAGACGACCCTGAATCAACCACCCAATTTACAGTTTTATCTCCAACATAAAAAGAATACAATTTATCAGCTTTTGGTTTATTGCTCCCCTCTGCAATTTGAGCGCTATCTGGCTTCTCATTGTTCTGAGAGCATATGTTGGATCTGAAGTTGGGTTTTTTGTTGAAATTTTTACTGTGACTTTTAACAGCAGAATTATTTTTGTTTTTTAACTTATAACATTCTTCTATATTATGATTACTTTTCTTACAGTATTTGCAGAATTTCTCCGATTTGTTATGGTATTGGACTTTTAACGCTGAATTTTGATAAGTTTTGTTTTCAAGCCTTTTGGCATATTCATCAGCTAATTTGTTTCGTATATACTCAGGTGTCAATTGCGCTTCGTCTTTCGATTCGAGACTTGTTATGAGAACGTCATACGAAGGAGGGAGTGAGCATAGCATTAATGCAGCTAGGTGCGATTCATCTATGACTTCACCTATAGCAGTGAGTCTGTCGCGTGTTTTATATATATCAGCTATATGTTGGTTTACATCACCACCTTCCATTAATTTTATGGAATAAAGTTTCCTAAGTAAGAAAAGCTTACTCGTAAGGGATGATCTTTCGTGGACTTGGCGCAGAGCATTCCAGCACTCTCGTGCTGTATCTAGATTCATAACATACACGATTTGTTCGTTATCAATAAGTAAATTAATTAAAGCTCTCGCTTTTCTATTTTTTGAACGCCACTGATCGGTTATTGGGTTGGGAGGATCGTCAGTAATGACTGTAAAAAGATCCTCTTTTTGCAAGTACATCTCAATACGAAACTTCCACACATTATAATTTGTAGAGTTCAGCGGTTCAATTTGTATATCTTTTGGTGCTGACATACTTAAACAAAATTTTTGTAATAGTTTTGTTAATATTTGTTCAATTCGTAAATATTCATTTAATATTTTAAATCAACACAGTTCGGATAAATAGTACTTGAAGAAGAAAATAAAATTAAATAGTTTTCATAAAAATAAGCACTTTTCAATACTTTCGATTTAGTGTCACTTCGGTTTTGAAGAAACAAAAACAAATATTTTCGCTTACATTTTCATTTCTTATTTATTTTATTATTTAAATGTAGCAATCTCTTCCAATGTGCAATGAAAAAAAACTTTTGAACTTTTGTCAAGAATAAATCTAAATTTTCAATTCAAAATATCAGAATCATAATCTAATAGAAAAATACTTTCTGAATATGTGCATGAGTTCGGAGTTTCCTCAAATTAGTTATTTAAATATATTTATAACAAATATTTCTTACTAATAATTCTTTGCTAAAATAACAGTGATATAATTAAATAAAGTTTGGCTTACCTGGGTTTTCACAGGTAATTGCAAATTCCATTGGTGAAGAAAAAATCTCCTTAATATGACTTCTGTATTAAAGACCAGCAACTACTTTTCCTATAATTAATCTTGATTAGAGTGAGAAATTCTTACATAATATGTAGATCTATTATATTTAGGATAATTCACTCGTTGCTAGGTAATGAAAGAAAGCCTAGATGTTTTTTACTTTAATTTATTCATCTTAGACAAAAGGAAAAAATTATGATTAAATAGAATAAGAAAAATGGAACGTCAGTTCCGAATAACGAAAATTACATGATTAAAAAAAAAGAATTACAATGTACTTGTAGAGAGACGCGACACATCGTCACGTGATACGGCAGGTGCACCGAACAATCTTTTGGCGGGAAGTAAAAAACAAAAAAGAAAGTTCGGAACAAGAAAAATGAAAGTTAATAAAAGAATGTCTGAGATTAAATATCACAACACTAACATAGTATTATCATAGTCAAAATTTATAGCCAGCGCTCTAAGCTTAGCAATATAAGTACTAATACTTCCCCTTCATTCTGTTTTCTATTTAAAATTTTATGACGGCAAGGAATAATCAAGGGCTTTGGGGTCAAACGTTTCTTTAAACCCTTTCAGGGGCGGTGGCTAGAGGGTCTATCCACCTACTTTAGAAATTTTTCTCTAAGTGTGCAGTGGCTACTTTTTTTATCCACTTTTATGAAAAGTTAATGTGTACTTCTAAAATTGAAATAGAGATGGCAGAACTACAGTAACTTTAAGCAGGATGTGCCTGTGACTTTTTTAAATGGACAAGTTGCGGGAAAATTTTTTGAAGTTTCTTTTATACATTTTTATGAAAAATATTTTTTTATTCAAAAGTATTTGTTAGTGTGAATATACTGTAATGCACCTTTTAAATACAACAGATTTACATATTGTCTTAAATCATTAATTTTAGTTTGATTTTTAGGAGCATCTTTTAGGTGGATATAGACACAGTGGCTAGAACGCCTAGCCATCACCCACAAAAAAATCCCCACATGCTGAATTTTTTCTTCATCAAATATGACTTGTAGGGGATGTTTACTTTATGATATATATATGTTTAAAAGGAAATTCAATCATTTTTACTTAGTGCCCCTGAAAGGGTTAAAACATCTTTTAACTTATCTAAACTCTGCTCCATCTCAATTACTTCTGATTATTCAAGAAAAATAAACAAAGCTTTTACCTTTTGCAGTCTTTGAGCGATGCTCTACCCATTATGATTTAAACCGAGAGCACTTTCGTTTTGAGACAAACCGAAACATGTTGACACTCACTCATTTTAATAAATTATGTTTACGCGTTGGTGTTGCTTTTTTCAGTTAAAACACATCTTTATGGATATTATTTAATTAGGATATTAATTACATCTTGAATATATACTATTTACAGGAAAAAAAAAAAAAAAAAAAAAAAAAAAACATCAATACAACCATATCGGCTCACACATAACCTCGAACTGCGATTCCGAACAGTTCCAAACCGAAACAGTCTATACCGCGGGAACAGTCAATAAGTTCTTAAAATACATTTATAACATCCCCTAATGTTAATAATTTCGGAAATGTTTAATCAACATAACTTTTTTTAATAAAAATTTTACATATGTAGTTTAGTGTAATTTTAAGCAATACATGCTGATTTATAACCATATGGGGAAAATGCAGAAAATGAGTAATAGCAGCGCCTCTTTTCGGTCAATATACTATTGATTAAAAGACTAATATATGTAGGAGGAGAAACGGAGGATGTATTTTCTAAATCAGTGTTACATCGATTTATCTCTAAATCGCGATATTAGATGGAAGATAAATCGATTTATAGAATCACTACATTGACCAGTCCTGATCGTGACCCACAGTTTCGGAACCGCAGTTCTGGAACATTCTTTATGCAAATATGTTTTGCCTTGTGTATAAGTGTATAGATGACTTTTTAGAAAGACTTATTATTATTATTATTTTTTATATATATACACCTATGGCTTTTTTCCTTTCTCACCTGCATGAATGCGAAGATGATTTTATACTCATTTAAGGACTAACTACTCATTAAGGAAATGAATTAGTAACTACACAAACATATACTTTTAAGTATTTACTAGAGGTCAAGACTCACGGTCGCCACTCGCCACGTGGCGACTTAATTTGAAAAAGTGGCGATCAAAAAAAAATCGTATGGTCGCCACTTTTTTTCCGCGAATTTGCGAAAATATTTCTTCCGTTATTAAAAAAATCGCGGATATCGTTCGTTAAAAAAAAAAAAAAAAAAAGAAGAAGAAAGAAATCCCATTAACAATCGGCGATTGTTAATGAGATTTCGATGATGATCGCGCCTTCCGATTTCCAATCTTTCTCCATCCACAACATAAATGTCAATATTCATTTAAAATTTGCTTTATGAGATTCTAGAACCTAGAAAGAATAGAATTGTTAAATATTTCTTGTTTGTGTAATTATTTTTTGCCTCTCTCCCCCTTTTTTTATTTCCAACTAGCGATCGCCGATCAAATGTTCTGCAGTTGTTTCTCAGTCTTTCTTCATCCATAATATAAATGGCAATATTCATTTTAAACTTGCTTTATTAGATTCTAGAAGTAGAATTGAGAATTTAAATTTTCTTATTAATATAATTATCTTTTTAATCCCCCCCCCTCCTTTCCCCATTTCTAGATAGTGATAAATGATCAGTTCTAGAAACAATAAAGCGACAGAAGTGCTCAATAACTTGATGAATATATTTATTTTTTCTCAATTAAATTATATATTTATATTTCATATCTATACCAAATGTGTAACCAGGGGGGAGGGGGGATGAAAAACATATTTTTAGGTACGAAAATTTTTTCTAAATCAGTTTAAGAAAATTAATGCTCAGTTGATTTCATATGTGTTTAAAACTGATAATTAAATACTATATTTGCAAACCATATCATTTGTGTTTTTATGCATTTATGCACACACACTTATATATCATATATATATATTATGTGTATGAATCCGATGTATAATGACAGCGACTTATAAGTGGCCACTGAATTCCTCATGTCCAGTGGCCACTTCTAAAAATTTTAAGTCTTGACCTCTAGTATTTAGTTGAGAAAATGTTTTAGAAAATTCTTCACACTCTATGGCATTTCTCCTGTATGAATTCGATTATGCCTTTTTAGATCAGCTATTCGAGAAAATCCTTCAGAACATTTTTGACACACATATGGTTTTACTCCTGTGTGAATGCGAAGATGTGTCATTAGATTTCTCTGAGCAGTAAATTTTTTAGAACATAATTTACACACATATAGTTGCTCTCCAGTATGAATACGGAGATGTACCATTAGACTGCTCTTATAAGAAAATGCTTTAGAACATTCTTTACACACGTATGGCTTTTCTCCTGTGTGGATTTGAAGATGACTCTTTAGATGACTTATTCGAGAAAATCCTTTAGAACATTCTTCACACACATACGGTTTTTCTCCTGTATGAATGCGAAGATGATCTCTTAAACTATTCTGAGAAAATCTTTTAGAACATTCTTCACACACATATGGCTTTTCTCCTGTATGAATTCGAAGATGTCTCTTTAGATCACCCATTCGAGAAAATCCTTTAGAACATTCTTCACACACATATGGTTTTTCTCCTGTATGAACGCGAAAATGATACTTTAGATCACTTAATCGAGAAAATCCTTTAGAACATTCTTCACACACATATGGCTTTTCTCCTGTATGAATTCGATAATGCCTCTTTAGATCAGATATACGAGAAAATCCTGTAGAACATTCTTCACACACATATGGCTTTTCTCCTGTATGAATTCGATTATGCCTCTTTAGATCAGCTATACGAGAAAATCCTGTAGAACATTCTTCACACACATACGATTTTTCTCCTGTATGAACGGTAAGATGCCTCCTTAAATGGCTTTTACCAGAAAATCCTTTGGAACATTCTTTACATACATATCCTATAGAACCAAAAGGATCCATTGCATGTCCTACAAAGATCATATAGATCCTACAACTGTCATATTCGGTAAGTATCATAAAAAAGCAACCAGAGAATGCAGAGCTGCCAACATTTTTAACATTTAAATCAGAATTAACACCAGTACTTTTAAATGGAATATGTTATATATATTTTCGACGATTAATATTAACAAAAGCAGTTCTAAACAATTTCCGGTTTGAAGTCTCCCTTGAAAAACGGGAGACTTGGCACTTGGCACCTATGAGAATGCCTGATGCACGAATTCCGTGGCCTGATGCAAGATACTCGTAGGATCCTGAGTGTTTCAAGTGCACAGGTAATACAGAGGACATCCACAGGCTGAATTATTACAGCACATGCGCAGAAATCTAAATTCTATTCTAATAAATCGTTCTTTAGCTCGAACGATCTCGATCGAGTTTTACGTTATTGTTGGCATATTTTTTTTTTTCCAAAGGAGTTCTGCCATCATCAACATGAAAGGCATTCTGATTGGTTGGTGTCCCGTCAGGTTTTATAAATTTCATAAGAAAGAGGATAAAATATTTCTTACCTGACAGGTCTTGTTCTTTTTTGCCGGCTTGTTCTAAGTAATCACAAAGTAGTCGAAATAAACACAGCTCAAGTTTCACGACACAAACGTTTAATTAGACGCACTATTTACATTTATAATACATAATTGTTTCATTAATATCTGCAGCTATCACAATATTTAATATTAGCTGTCGAGCGTCAGAACGCTCTTTCATATCCTTACGGATTCACATTCCTTCTTTTTTACAACAGAAAAACAAAAACTTTTCATCATCAGAAAAAACCATGTTGCCAATCAATAAAACATAAAAATAGGCAGACGATCTCCAGTGGAAGAACAGCCCGCCTCCTGACGGCAAGAATGGGTCATCCTCCCACCTTTGATTCTGGCAATCTTGTACAAAATCAAACTAAAAAAGAGAAAAAAGACATATTAATAAACATTACATCAAGCAAAAATGAAAAGGAACAGAGAGAGTAAAAAAAAAAAAAAAAGGTAAATAAAAGTTCTATCAGTCAATTATAAATTCAGTCTATCTGGAGCTCTAATGGATCTACCCCTCCTGGTAAATCGTTGGGCGTGTTCAGTAGAGCGCCCGATCCACGACCGGTCGAAAGATTCCGAGCCAAAGCGTTCAGTGGTGTCGACCGATCCAGAGTTACATCGTTCAGTGGAATGGACCGATCTCGACCGGTCGTGGATCAGAAAGCCCAGAAAAATTTCTTGATCCATTGGGTCACGTGATGGATCAAATGCGCAATAGGTTGAAAATCAGGCTCTGATTGACATTACGCAGTGAAAACCTGAACAATAACGAACATCTGTTTTTGACAATGATTGTTTATTTGTTTGATTAGCTGAGGATTAATACAGATGTACCTATTTATATGCATTGTTTGTGCTGTAGAAAATAAGGTAAGTAATTCCATAAAATGCTAAACTATATTATGTTTATTTATTTATTGTGTAAAAAAGATTTTTTACGTAATAACGATTTTCGATACGTAATTTTTTTTATTGATGAACGTAACATTCAAACATAAAATTAAAACAAAAATTTACACAATTTTAATTGAAACAAAAAAATATATTTTTTTTTTAATTCGGACGCTATCATATTTTGTTAATTTAATATATAAAAATAAGCTGGGAAAAAATTATATTTCTTTTTTTTTTTTCAGACAAAGCTTTTCATTCATGCGATTGTTTTTTGTTTACAAATAGAAAAGTTTGTAAACGATTGTATTTTTTACCTTTAAAACAATAAGTTAACTATAAGTAAATAAATTAAAATCCTTCCACATATTTTTAATTTAGGTAAAAATAAGTTTAAGATGTCAATTATTAAATTTAATAAACAAAACAGACTGTAAAAAAAGTAGCTATAAAATTATGCAGTGTTGTTTACATTGCTAGTTTATTTTAATATTCAGTCGGTAATAAGAGAAAAAGCTCTTTATATTGATTCATAAATCGAAGAAGAAAATAAGATTATTTTTTATATAAATCCATTATATTAACTGAACAGCATATTTCATATTTTATATATATATATTTTTTTTTTCAAAAACGTTTTTGTTGTACATTTCTGTTCATAATAAAATTCGAAGAGAAAGAAAGGTGTTTTAAGTGCTCATTTAAGATAAATCTACTCTGCTCCTTTAAAAATAAATGTAACGTAACATTCTTAACATTTTCATGATTAAAATTTATACGTGAATTTAGAAAAATCATAACCAAAGTAATGTATATTAGTATGTCAGTACAATCAATTAATAGCTTATTATTTTTTGTTAGCAAAGTACAGAATTCTACATTAATAAGAAAGAAGTAAAACTGTTATTACATAAAAGATCTTTTTTTTTTTTTTTTTTTTTTAAGAAAAAACGTAATATAGTTTAGCATTTTATGGAATTACGTATTAAAAGTCCAGACAAAATAAACAACAGAAATACAATAATACAGGTCAAATTACATAGATGGCGCTGCTCCTATCACGTCAAAATTGTTCCAAAGCGTTCAGTAGATTCCTGGCCCGATCCAAGACCGGTCCAGGATCAGTGACGTCATCGCCCGGTCGAATTGATCCATCTCGGGCGCTCTACTGAACACGCTCGTTGTTTTTCGTCAAGTATCTCAACAGATTTCTTGACATTCTTTGAAACAGTTCTAGACAGTTCAGAGTGATCAGGGCATCTTTTCGGTGTAGAACGAGTAGGTATCAAAGTTCCATTTGCAGCATACTTTGCACGAAAATCACTAGATTCATCAGAAGAGATCTCTAACGGATAAAGTCTTTGAACTGGGCGTATCAAAAACCCATTTCCTGTCTTGATTTTTGCCACTCGAACTATTCCGTCTTTACCAGGATAAGTTTCCACAACTCTGGCTAATGGCCAGTTGATTCTTTTTTGATTATCATGACCGACGAGAACTATGTCTCCTACAGCAATTTTTTTGTCAGTCTTAGCGATACCCTTTGAATTTTTTAATTGTCCTAGATATTCAATTCTGAATCTTTTCCGTAAATCTTTCTTCAATTTTAGCAAATATCGAAGTCTTCTTTTTAAATTCACATTTTCGAAGTTATCTAGGTCAGGAAGACCAGTTTCTTTAATTCCTTGCAAAAACATGCTCGGAGTCAATGGAATTAAATCATCGGGATCCTCAGAAATAGTAGTTAATGGTCTGGAATTCATCAAACATTCGATATCACATATAATTGAGTAAAGTTCTTCAAAATCTAGAGCTACTCGTTCTAATACTCTTCTCAAAATTTGCTTTGTACAGCCTATTAAGCGTTCCCACCAGCCACCCCACCATGGTGAAGCTGGGGGGATAAACTTCCATATTATGTTCTGTACTAGGGCTTCCTTCCGTATTTTTGCAAGTATAGGATCAGTAAATAGCTTCGAAGCTCCTGAAAAATTTGTGCCTCGATCGCTGTATATTACAGAAGGTCGACCCCTTCTCGCAACAAATCGTCGCAGGGTTTGCAAAAATGCTTCAGAGGATAATGATGTTAATAATTCAAGATGTACCGCTCTGTAAACAGCGCAGGTGTACAGCACAATCAAACATTTTTTACCATTTTTCAAGTACAAAGGTCCGGCTAAATCAACCCCGGTAATTTCAAAGATAGCAGCATCCCCAGGTAGCACAAAGATATTGGCCAATATAAAAATATGACATTGGGAAATATAAAATGAAAGTATGATAATTTTTTGGGAAATAAAAAATATTTATAGATATTTTTTTCTGATATCTGGTGATATTGAGAATATTTCCTGACATCAATAAATATCGCTTTTTGACATTTCACGCGCTACGCATGCTCAAATGTCACATTGATTCTTTTCACAATGTAGGTAGATGTCTCCCAATATCCAAAAAATGATATTACTTCTCGAATGTCAACAGATATCGAAGAATGTTGTTAAAATAATATCATTTTTACGACATTGGCTAATATTAACAAATGTTAAAAATAAAGCATTAGAAAATTATATTTCTTAAAAATATATTAATTTATAAAAATTAATTTTCAAAATATTATTTTCGGATCATGAATTTTATAATTAATGAAAATAATTCTTTTAAATACTTTTTTATAATATGGATTGTAAATTATGTCTGTCAATATCCATAAATATCGTAAGTTTGATGTTTGACATTCAGTGACATTCAAAATATCGGCCAATATTGGTAGGACATTTGAGGGTATTATTGTGCTACCTGGGTCTCTGATCCTGTCTTCCGGCAAGGCGGTGATTTCAGGCTGAACAGAATTTACGGTGAAGCGTTTGCATCTTATACAACGTAAGGTAACTTGCCGTATGGACTTTCTGCACCTGAGAATCCAATATTTTTCTCGGAGATGGTTCATTAATATTTGTACTCCTGCGTGGTTTAATTCGTCATGTTTCCATTCTATCAATTTCTGCACGATGTAATGATTTCCTGGTAAAATGATAGGCAAACGAAAGTCTGTATTATCTTTACTTCTAAGTATAAGAGACTTTACCCTTAGAAG
>CAWVNO010002022.1:0-32500 GCA_963930645.1 Salticus scenicus
TATTATATACACTTTTTGGATATGATGGGGTGAGAACACATAAAATTGACCTAACAAATTAGAGAATTAACAGTTTTCTTGCAAGAGAAAAGCAATACATGTGTAAAAATATATAAAACGTAGCGAGTTTTCGTAGCGAGTTAAAAAAAAAAAAAAAGAAATCGGTAGAGTCATTTTTTGTTCTGTTTTTCATTTTGAGATTTGTAACTGAGTTACTGGATCAAAATGACTGTCAAATTTCTTGTAATAACCAAGTGATAAATGAGAAAAAATATCTAAAATGGGGCTTATGTAGCAATTTTCAAGAAAATTGTTAGAACTGTTTTTGAGATAGAGGTTTTTGGTCCCACTTTCGATTTTCACCAAAACTTGGCAAACTCGTCTGTTAAACGGAAAAAAACAATTACATTCAAAAATATATCTATGTCTAATTGGAAAAAAAAAAAAGTACAGTCGTTCTCAAAGGAACGCACTAGTGAAACCACAAATTGACCAATATGTACAAGGTGATTATAATTAAACTTTCCCTAGAAACAGCATCCTACAGCGCAAACGGGTGAACAGAATGCATGAGATGCGCTCACGGAATTTCGAAAATAAATAAAAAAGTTCCAAAATGTCTACCAGAGGGCGTCTTTTCCGAAAAAACATTAAATTTAACACAATAAACGACAAAAACATATTAGCATTTATTGACTAGTTTCTGATCACCTTGTCATCGAACCACATTAAGTAATACCTGTTTTGCATAAAGCTTCCTCTTTGCAAGTATGCAAATCTCGACATTTTTTTCCCTTGAACTGACAGTTTTTCCCGGTTTTACATTTTATTACTCATAATTCTTGTTCTGGATTGTTAATATTGTTTCTATATTCCGTTTTGGTCGTTTATTGTGTTAAATTTAATGTTTTTGCGGAAAACGCGCCCTCTGGTGAACATTTTGTAACTAATTCCCCCCCCCCTCCCTCTCTCAAAATTCCGTCAGCGCATCTCGTGTATAGTCTATATACCAAATTTCGTTGTATTCCGTTCATCCGTTAGCTCTGTAGGATGCTGTTTATAGGGGAAGTTTAATTATAACCACCCTGTATATTCTAATGGGTGTATAAGGAAGTCATATGGTGTCTACATCGGATTTATTTTTCTTTGTACATTAAAATGTTCCTTTTTTATGAGTAGCTGTTACTTACGAAAATAATAAACTTGGTCCAAAATTTTTCGATCGTAGATAAGTTTCGATTTTCTAGATTGGTACAGAAAATTCTGTTACTCGGCACATCACGTATACGTTTATTTGTTTACCTGTCGTAAGTTTTCAGCTTCATATTGCTAGCTAGCAAGAAAACATTCTTAATTAGGAAAACTTTCAGAAAATTCCTAGCTCTTGGATATGTACACTATCTAAAAAAAAAAAGTTGTGCAAGCAAAAATGTGAAGAAAATCGTGCGAAAAAATTATGCACTGGCATAAAATGGAGAATATGCTTGATATCAAAGAAAGAAATAAAGAAAAAATAATAAGAAACAGAAAAATGACACTAAAAATTTGTATGAGGTCTTTATTTCTTTGAACATGAAAAAATGCATAAAACAACAATTTGCATGAATTTAAATGGAAAAAAAAAAAAAAAAAGGATTGTTTAGAAATGATGCAAAATATATATATATAGATAGATAGATCAATATTTACATACACTGCTTAAAATAATTAAGAATTATTATGAGTTTGATTGAAATTAATCCTGTAATCGACAACACGTTTAACAAAATTAAAAGAAAATAGTTTAAAAAGAAAAATATTAATGCTTACAAAGTTGAGAATATGCAAACGTTATCTGGAACGTAGTCTACGCGTTGTAAATAAGGTATGAAAAGCGAGCTGTAACATTCCTTGTTTAGGTTGATATTAAAAACAACTGACAGGCGTTAATTGTTTTGAAATAGTAAACATAATATCTCGGCAACACGACTTAACTGAATCGGCAGCCTGGATGGCCATTGGTCTTTAGAGGCGGATCAAACGCAATCCATTGTAATAGAAGGGTTAAGAGTTTATTAAAGTACCATTTCCAGACTATGGAATCGATCATTAGAAACTGGAAATGTTCGCCGAAGATCGAGAGGAGGTCGTACGCCTGCAAAAATACAAAATGAGGATCAATATTTAATTCTAACTGCCAAAAGAAACCACACGATGTACGTCACTCTGTTGCAACAGCACCTTCAGAGGGCTGCTCGTACCAGAGTTTCGACTCAAACTTCTCAAAACCGACTCCATCATGTGGATTTGTACGCTCTTAAACCTATTCTTTGTGTTTCGTTGAATGAGGACCAACGTGCTTCCTGCAGAAGGTGAGCACAGAAGCATCTCAGATAAGGATGAGATGAGTAAAGCCAGTGTTGGGCATCAATCGATTAAATTTTCAATCAACTAATTAGTTAACTAAAAATTTAATCACGATTAATTCAATCACAACTAACGGTTATTCATTTGCTGCAAATAAAAATTCAATCGCGATTAAATTAATCGAAAAACAGACGACTAACCGTTAGTTGCGATTAAATTAATCGTGATTAAATCAATTGTGATTAATATTTCAGTCATTTGCTGCAACTAAAAATTCAATCATGATTAAATTATTCGAGAAGCAGACAACTAACCGTTATTCATGATTAAATTATTCATGATTAAATCAATCGTGATTAATATATTAGTTGCAGCAAATGATTAACTGTTAATCATGACTAAATTAATCATGATTAAATTAATCGTGATTGAATTGTAGTTGTATCCATAGCTGATATCCCCCCCCCCTTTCTCTGAAGATCAAATGATGCCGCTAAATTTTTGATAGCAATTTTCAGTAACGGTTTTTCAAAACTTTCCAACAAGGTTGAAAAATGTTAATCACTTCGGTTTGTCTGTCTGTCCGCGCTCTAGCTCTAACTCCCGTAAATATTTATGGAATTTCTTGAAACTAATATATGTTATTCACGTTCACTATCGAATGTTCCCTATTGAAAGTGGAGTAAATACCTCTATTGCTCTGTGTACAGGGACACCCGAAAGTATCCCAAAGCATTGTAATCTATGGTAGGTATTTGTATAAAGCATATTTTAATACTTTTACTGTACACAAATCTGAATGAAATTGAAATATGCCATTCAAGATTAATATTGGATGTTTCTTTTGTAAAATGAAGTAAATATCAGCACTGTTTTGTTTACAGGGATACTCGAAAGTATTCCAATGCATTGCGTTCTATGAGAGGTATTTCTATAAACCAAATTTTAATTGCCGAAACGTCAATGGGGACCCTCTGTTCAAACTCAAAACGGTTTTGGGCTCTGTCTGTGTGTCTGTCTGTCTGTCTTTCTCTCTGTCTGTCGCGCGATAGCGGCCGCAAAAATGGCGCTATTGACTTGAAATTTGGTACACATGTTCATGAGCCCCACGAAATCAGCTGTATAGTTATTGGTATGTATTCCATTTGTAGTTCGTATACAGGGACACGCCAAAGTTTTTCTTATCATTACGGCCTGTGGGAGAAATTTGTATGTATCGCGATAGCGGTCACAAAAATCACGCTATTGACTTGCAATTTGGTACACGTGTTCATGAGCCCAACGGAATACGCTGTATAGTTTTAGGTGTGTATTCCATTTGTAGTTCGTGTACAGGGACACACCAAAGATTTCCTATCATTACGGCCTATGGGAAGAATCTGTATGTACCGCGATAGCCACCGCGAAAATCAAGCTATTGAGTTCCAATTTTTGCCGAAACGTCAATGGAGGCCCTTTGTTGAGACTCAAAAGGATTTTGGGTTCCGTCTAATCCGTCTGTCTGTCGTGCGATAGCAGCCGCAAAAATCACGCTATTGACTTAAAATTTTGTACACATGTTCATGATCCCCACGAAATTAGCTGTATAGTTTTGGATGTGCATTCCATTTATAGTTCGTGTACAGGGACGCACCAAAGTTTTTGAAGTGAAAACTTCTTTAGGCGCGTTGAGCACTATTGGGTGAACAAAAATCATTGAATTCCCGTCATCGTCAGCTAACGCTTTCCATTTGAAATGAAAACTTTTGGGTGTACAAAAATCATTGAATTCGCGTCATCGTCAGCAAACGCTTTCCACCCTTGTATGATACAAATAATGTATCATACAATTAACTTGCTAATGTGAAGTGTTAACAATTATATACTGTATATTGTTTTAAAATCTGGTGCGGCTCCACACGACTTCTCTCATCTCCGGGCACTGTCTCTACTGCAGTTAGACCTCACAAAACCGTGAGAAAGCCCAAAGCTGCCATTTTTCTCACGTTTTAACAAATTGGTGCGACTCTACACGACTTATCTCATCTCCGGACACTGTCCCTCAAGATTGCAGCAGGAAACGTTGCAGTTAGACCTTACAAAACCGAGAAAAAGGCCAAAGCCGCCATTTTTCTCACGTTTTTAGAATCTGGTGCGGCTCCAGACGACTTCTCTCACCTCTGGACACTGTCTCTTAAAGATTGCAGCCGGAAACGTTGCATATAGACCTCACAAAATCGTGAGAAAGACCAAAGCCGCCATTTTTCTCACGTTTTTGCAATCTGGTGCGGCTCTACACGAATTCTCTCATCTCCGGACACTGCCTCTACTGCAGTTAGACATCACAAAACCGTGAGAAAAGCCAAAGCCGCCATTTTTCTCACGTTTTCACAATCTGGGGCGGCTTTACACGACTTCTCTCATCTCCGGACATTGTCTCTTAAAGATTGCAGCCGGAAACGTTGCAGATAGACATCACAAAATCATGAGAAAGGCCAAAGCCGCCATTTTTCTCGCGTTTTTAAATTCTGGTGCGGCTCTACACGAATTCTCTCATCTCCGGACACTGTCTCTTAAAGATTGCAGCCGGAAACGTTGCAGATACACCTCACAAAATCGTGGGAAAGGCCAAAGCCGCCTTTTTTCTCACGTTTTTACAATCTGGTGCGGCTCTACACGAATTCTCTCATCTCCGGACACTGTCTGTATTGCAGTTAGACCTCACAAAACCGTGAGAATGGCCAAAACCGCCATTTTTCTCGAGTTTTTAAATTCTGGTGCGGCTCTACACCACTTCTCTCATCTCCGGGCACTGTCTCTTAAAGATTGCAGCAGGAAACGTTCCCGTTAGACCTCACAAAACCGAGATAAAGGCCAAAGCCTCCATTTTGCTAACATTTTTACAATCTGGTTCTGCACGACTTCTCTCATCTTCGGACACTGTCTCTATTCCAGTTAGACCACACAAAACCGTGAGAAAGGCCAAAGCCGCCATTTTTCTCACGTTTTTACAATCTGGTGCGGCTTTACACGACTTCTCTCATCTCCGGACACTGTCTCTTAAAGTTTGCAGCCGGAAACGTTGCAGATACACCTCACAAAATCGTGAGAAAGCTGAAAGCCGCCATTTTTCTCACGTTTTACAATCTCGTGCGGCTCTACACGAATTCTCTCATCTCCGGACACTGTCTCTATTGTAGTTAGACCTCACAAAACCGTGAGAAAGAACAAAGCCGCCATTTTCTCACATGTTTACAATCTGGTGCGGCTCTACACGACTTCCCTCATCTTCGGACACTGTCTCTATTCCAGTTAGACCTCACCAAACCGTGAGAAAGGCCAAAGCCACCATTTTTCTCACGCTTTTACAATCTGGTGCGGCTCTACACGACTTCTCTCATCTCCGGACACTGTCTCTTAAAGATTGCAGCCGGAAACATTCCAGTTAGACATCACAAAACCGAGATAAAGGCCAAAGCCGCCATTTTTCTCACGTTTTTACAATCTGGTGCGGCTCTACACGACTTCTCTCATCTCCGGACACTGTCTCTTAAAGATTGCAGCCGGAAACGTTGCAGATAGACCTCACAAAACCGAGATAAAGGCCAAAGCCGCCATTTTTCTCACGTTTTTACAATCTGGTGCGGCACTACACGAATTCTCTCATCTCTGGACACTGTCTTTATTGCCTTTAGACCTCACAAAACCGCGAGAAAAGCCAAAGCCGCCATTTTTCTCACGTTTTCACAATCTGGTGCGGCTTTACACGACTTCTCTCATCTCCGGACACTCTCTCTTTTCCAGTTAAACCTCACCAAGCCGTTAGAAAGGCCAAAGCCGCCATTTTTCTCACGTTTTTACAATCTGGTGCGGCTCTACACGACTTCTCTCATCTCCGGACGCTGTCTCTTAAAGCAGCCGGAAACGTTCCAGTTAGACCTCACAAAACCAAGATAAAGGCCAAAGCCGCCATTTTTCTCACGTTTTTACAATCTGGTGCGGGTCTACACGACTTCTTTCATTTCCGGTCACTGTCTCTATTCCAGTTAGACATCACAAAACCGTGAGAAAAGCCAAAGCCGCCATTTTTCTCACGTTTTTACAATCTGGTGCGGCTCTACACGAATTCTCTCATCTCCGGACACTGTCTCTATTGCAGTTAGACCTCACAAAACCGTGAGAAAGGCCAAAGCCGCCATTTTTCTCACGTTTTCACATTCTGGTGCGGCTTTACACGACTTCTCTCATCTACGGCCACTGTCTCTTAAAAATTGCAGCCGGAAACGTTCCAGTTAGACCTCGCAAAACCGAGATAAAGGACAAAGCCGCCATTTTTCTCACGTTTTTACAATCTAGTGCGGCTCTACACGAATTTCCTCATCTCCGGACATTGTCTCTATTGCAGTTAGACCTCACAAAACCGTGAGAAAGGCCAAAGCCGCCAGTTTTCTCACGTTTTTACAATCTGGTGCGGCTCTACCTCATGTCCGGACACTGTCTCTATTGCAATTAGCGCATTAAATAAAATTGTAATATAATTTTTGTAGTAGTAGTTTATATTAATGAATAAAAAAACACTTCATTTAAAGTATTTCCTACACAATAAAATATT
The DNA here is from genome assembly GCA_963930645.1 of Salticus scenicus. Lineage (NCBI taxonomy): Eukaryota > Metazoa > Arthropoda > Arachnida > Araneae > Salticidae > Salticus > Salticus scenicus. Next base: position 6,938 of record CAWVNO010002022.1, read on the forward strand.
TCCTGACGATTCAAGAAATACACACGTAATTGTTCACGTTTTCACTTCTGTCGGCACTCCCGAAGTGCAACTGTTTTTTTTTTTTTTTTTTTTTCTTTTTTATCATTACGGCATATGGGAAGAATTTGTATGTACCGCGATAGCGGCCCCCAAAATAACGCTATTGACTTGCAATTTGGTACACATATTCATGAGGCCAACGGAATTAGCTGTATAGTGTTAGGTGTGTATTCCATTTGTCGTTCGTGTACAGGGACACGCCAAAGTTTTTCTTATTTTTACGGCCTATGGGAAGAATTTGTATGTACCGCAATAGCGGCCGCAAAAATCCTCCGATTGAGTTGCAAATTGGCGCACACGTTCCATCTTTGCATATAAGTAGCTATGTATAATTTTTATTGCTATATTTTTTATAAACCGTGTACAGGGACACGCCAAAATTCTTAACATTACGGCGTATGGGGTGAATTTCGTTTAAACGCATTTTAATATCATTACTTTGCAATGAAGTAAATGAAACTAGCGTACGTGAGTAAGATGCTTAAACTTATGTTGTTTGAAGAAAATATGTGCTCTTAAGCTTTCTAATTAATGTACAGGATCTTACAAAAGTATTCTGACAATGTCACATAGTCATCCAAACGATGTTAAATTTGGAACACCTATTAATTTTAAACGCAATATAAGCTGAATAGTTTTTACTGGTGTATACAATGTTTATGGTTCGTTTACAAAGACACACAAAAGAATTTCGTAACATTAGAGCCAACTGACAAATTTTTAATTTAAGCGTTCACTTTCATGCGTTTATGCTGAATTGAACTTAATAAAGTTAACATACATTATAAAGATGCTTAAAATCATGTTTACTCTTATAAAAGGTTGTGTATAGACTAAATAATTTATGGGACCACACAAAGTAATTCCCAGTATGTACCGTAATCATCCAAATGAGGTCAAATTAGTTTGAAAAATTAATGAGTTATAATTAATTAGGTTTATCCTTATTATTGGCGATTATAATGACTGTGGCTACTTTTTCGGGATACATAAAGGAATTTCGTACTATTACGGTCTATAGACGGTATTTCTTATAAGTGTATTTTAACAAGGTTACACCCCATCTAATATAATGAAATTTTATTAGAATTTTAAAAGTATGTTTTCCTGTTGAAAATTGTGGGTATAGAATTGCTAATTAGTTTAAGGGTTACGCAAAATATTTCCTATATGCTATGTAATTTTTTTTTATATATGATGAAATTTGATAGTAATGAAATTTGGTATTTATGAATTTCAGGGAAATAATACAAGACCGTCGTTTATTAAGAATACATATTGTTGCGTACTTGGGGGTTCGTAAGTTGTCCAAGAATGAAAGGCCAAACTTGCAAAAATTCAGTGATTTATTCACAGAAAGTTCCAGAAAAATACAGGTCTATAAACCAAGTATCAGCTTCAATTCAACCAGTAAACATAGCTTAAACAATAGCCGTTAACAGTAAAACAACAGTACAAACTCTTTATCAATAACACATAAAGCAAGTCTCATTCAAAGAGGCTCAAAGCAAAGCAAGCATTTGACGAAATTGACACAGATCTAAGAGTGACCGCCTTGGCGAAAATAATGCTTCTTTTATACTTTTCTATCGAACACCGACTGTTCTGGAAAATTCTCGTATCACATCAGCCAATGAGATTAGAGCTTCCATATTTCGTATATCCCTAATAAGGATTTTCTCGCCAAGGTCGCCAAAAAAATCGCCAAAAAGGGAAACAATCGCCGAATTTGGCGCCAAATCCATTTCTTCCCTTATTGGAGCTTTTTAATGCATTTTCAAAGAAAAATTATGCTATTTTAACGCTAGAAATGCACAAAATTAGCATTTTATCAGCTTACTAAACTTTTTTGAAAGAAATTATGCAAAAATAAATGCAATTATTTACAATTCCGTAACACTTTATATGATATACAAATAGGTATACAAAGAGAGATAAAGCGAGGGGTTGAGGGGGGACGTCAGCCGCCCTCTATAATGTATGTGATTATGGTAAGAAGTCGAACGAATCAATATATACTATTATATAATAAGGAATAAAAAAAATAGCATATTGAATAATGTCTGATGCAAATAGCACGTTGAGGCTCCTGATCTGCAGATCCACTAGTAACTTTACTTTGCAGAAAGCTTAATGAAATTGAAATATGTTATTTATATGCGCAAAAGAATGCTTTCTATAGATTATAGTATGATTAGCCTTAGATTTACAGGGCCACACAAAAATATTCAGTTACATTAAGACACATTAGTAAAATTTTGCTGGAATTGCACGTTCGTTTACATTAAGTATCTTTAACACTTTCTAACAATTTTTAAGTGTGAATTTTACTTCAGTTTGTGTATCTGTCTGTCTGTTCGTCTGTTTGTCCGCGCTCTAATTGTCATAAATATTTATGGAATTTTTTTAAACTGATATATGTTATTCAAGTTTACTACTGGATGTTCCCTATTGAAAATGGAGTGAATACCTCTGCCGGTTTGTGTACAGGGACACCCGAAACTATTTCAAAGCATTGTGTCGTATGGGAGGTATTTCTATAAACCATATATTAATACCTTTATTGAACACAAATTTTAATGAAATTGAAATATGTTATTCAAGTTCATAATTGGTTGTTTCCTATGTATATTGTTTAAATACCACCACTGGTTTGTGTACGCGTTCTGTGAGGTATTTCTATAAACCAAATTTTGATAACATTATTACAAAGCTTAATGAAATTGAAATATGTTATTCATAGGCAATGAAATATAATATAATTAGCAATTAATTTACAGGGCTACACAAAAATATTCAGTTACATTAAGAACTATTAATAAAAATTTGCTGGACTTGTACTTTCAGTTACGTTAAGTGTTGTTAACACTTTCTAACTATTTTTAGGTGTGAATATGATTTCAACTTGTGTATCTGTCTGTCCGATTGTTTATTTTTCTATCTGCCTGTCTCCCGCCCCCAGCAATACTTTTAGAAATTTTAAAAAATGTTATATATTAGTCGAGTTCACTATGGAATGTTCCCTATATAAAATGGCATTAATAGGTCGTGTACAACTAGTTTGTGTACAGGGTCAGGTTTGCGTTTTAGGTCAGACATTTTTAAAAATCACATTTAAATAACTTTCTACTGTAAAAATCATAAAGAAATTTTATGCATTGTTAATATTCTAACATAATGTTTTGTATAGAATATGATATGATTAGCCTTCAGATTTACAGGACTACACTAAAATATTCAGATACATTAATAGCTGCAATTATAATTTACCATGTGCATTTTCTTTTGTGTTTAGCCTCGTATCTCTCGTAAGGTTTTAAATTTACATGATATTTGTTTGGGGGTTTTCATGTAAGTTGTTCAATACTTTTGGCAATTAAATTATACAAGAGAAATTTTTATAAAGCTTGTGCATACGTAGTTAAAAATTATTTAGTAAAAGTGCTCGTATTTCATAAGATATTTAACATTTTCGCATTCTGATTGCTGTATGTGTGCCTAATGTAGCATACCATATTTCTTAAAAATGGATTTCCACTGCATCTAATGCCCTACGTGTTTTAATTAAAAAAGGAGAAATTGTTTTTTGCGATTTTTTAAAGAAACCGTTATATCTCCATGAATATATGAGGTAACCTCTTAAAATTTATACATATAATGAAAATATCCTCATAATCATATGCTACAATCAAAACGAGTTTAAAGCATTACCTTTTACAAGGTGATCCAAAACATTTTGGTTTTTGTTTATTTTTTTACACTGGTGCACTTTTCCTCTTCAGGACACAAATTTTGCTGAAAATGCGACGTATAACATGTTCTTTACACTACCGAAGTTTCAAGATAATTCCTATAGAATTCTTCTAGATATTTTACAAAATTTCCTTATTCGAAAGTACCCAAATACTTATTGGTAGGTTGCATATCTCTTAAATAGAGGTCTTTAATTTGTTTTATAAATAGTTAATAGTTTACATGGTATTTTCGCAAATTCAAAAATGAAAATTATAGAAATTAAAATTAAAAACTATTAGGTGCTCAATTTTCGATACTTTTCATTATTTTAAAAATACTTAAAAAGAAGTTTAAACTGAAGCTTCTTTTCAGTTTACGTAAGTCTACTAAAAATGCATAAAATAATATTTCTTAAAAATATTACTAAGAATATATTAGCTACATCAACCGTTTATATAATTATTTATGTAATGAATTTATTTTGCGCTTGTGCATATTCTTGAATGGAGAACTGATTTGAGTTTTGTCTTCCTGACTAGAAAACTAAAATAACAAAAACTATGTATAATTTGAAGATATATTAGTAAATGAGAATTTATCGTCTGCAATCTTTAAGAGAAAGTGTCCGGAGATGAGAGAAGTCGTGTAGAGACGCACAAGATTGTAAAAGCGTGAGAAAATGGCGGATTTGGCCTTTCTCACGGTTCTGTGAGGCCTAACTGCAACGTTTCCGGCTGCAATCTTTAAGAGACAGTGTCTGGAGATGAGAGAAGTCGTGTAGAGCCGCACCAGATTCTAAAAATGTGAGAAAAATGGCGGCTTTGGGCTTTCTCATGGTTTTGTGTGGTCTAACTGCAATACAGACAATGTCCGGAGATGAAAGAAGTCGTGTAGAGCCGCACGAGGTTCTAAAAACGTAAGAAAAATGGCGGCTTAGACCTTTCTCACGGATCTGTGAGGTCTAACAGCAACGTTTCCAGCTGCAATCTTTAAGAGACAGTGCCAGGAAATGAGATAAGTCGTGTAAAGACGCACCAGATTGTAAAAACATGAGAAAATGGCGGCTTTGGCCTTTCTCACGGTTTGGTGAGGTCTAACTGGAATAGAGACAGTGTCCGAAGATGAGGGAAGTCGTGTAGAGCCGCACCAGATTGTAAACATGTGAGAAAATGGCGGCTTTGTTCTTTCTCACGGTTTTGTGAGGTCTAACTACAATAGAGACAGTGTCCGGAGTGAGAGAAGTCGTGTAGAGCCGCACCAGATTGTATAAACGTGAGAAAAATGGCGGTTTTGGCCTTTCTCACGGTTTTGTGAGGTCTAACTGCAACGTTTCCGGCTGCAATCTTAAAGAGACAGTGTCCGGAGATGAGAGAAGTCGTGTACAGCCGCACCAGATTGTAAAAACGTGAGAAAAATGGCGGCTTTGGCCATTCTCACGGTTCTGTGAGGTCTAACTGCAACGTTTCCGGCTGCAATCTTTAAGAGACAGTGGTTGAAGATGACAGAAGTCGTGTAGAGCCGCACCAGATTGTAAACACGTGAGAAAAATGGCGGCTTTGGTCTTTCTCACGGTTTTGTGAAGTCTTTCTCACGTTTTGTTCTAACTGCAATAGAGACAGTGTCCAGAGTGAGAGAAGTCGTGTAGAGCCGCACCAAATTGTAAAAACGTCAGAAAAATGGGGGCTTTGGGCTTTCTCACGGTTTGGTGAGGTCTAACTGGAATAGAGACAGTGTCCGGAGATGAGAGAAGTCGTGTAGAGCCGCACCAGATTGTAAACACGTGAGAAAAATGGCGGCTTTTGCCTTTCTCACGGTTTTGTGAGGTCTAACTGCAATAGAAATAGTGTCCGGAGTGAGAGAAGTCGTTTAGAGCCGCACCAGATTCTAAAAACATGAGAAAAGATGCATTCAAGAGATTGTATTCCTGAAAAAGCAGCATAAAAAAATTCTCTAATATTGGTAGACTCACGTTTTTATCCGTGGGTCAAAAATTAATGCTAACCCGACTCGCACCCGTCGCAGAACGCTACCTGAATAATATACATCAGTTTCAGGTCATTCTAAAACTATAATAAGAAATCTGATGGACAGATTTACAGTCATATAGACAGACCGAAATGTGAAGTCCTAAACACATTTAAACGATATTGAAAAATGTTTTACTGGGAATTCTTATTATTTCTTATATAAAATTTATCATTAATTACTGATTTATTCGTTAGTCATAAAACTTTTGATTAATGATTGATTCAATCATTAGTCGTAAAAATACGATTAACGATTGATTTATTCGTTAGTCATAAAAAAATATGATTAATGATTAAATTATTCGTTAGTCGTAAAATCTACGATTAGCGATTAATTTAATCGTCAAACAAAACATTTGCGATTAATGATTAAATTAATCGTTAATCAAAATATTTATGATTAACGATTAATTTAATCATTAGTCAAAATATTTTTGATTAACGATTAATTTAATCATTAATCGTTAGTCATGGAGATGATTGAATTTTGCCCAACACTGAGTAAAGCAACGTGCTCTTCACGAAAGAATCCCGCTTTAGTGTTCAACTTGATAGTAGGCAGATTCTCATCAGGAGAGAACCTGGCACTCGAAATATTTGCATTTGTACATGTACGTGTCCGATTTGGTGGAGGGAGAATGATGGTCTGGGACGGTCTAGGATGGTTTGGGCTATTTCTATTAATGACCACATCGATCTGCACGTTATGGAGAACTAATGACTCAGCGATATAGGAATGAGATCCTCAGACATAGTGTTGTCCTTTACGCTGCATCAATAAGGGATGAATTCATTCTCATGTATGATAACGACGAAGAAATCCTTAGAATGGATTGGCCAGCCATGTTCACCAAATATGAACCCAACTGAATATGCTTCGAAAAAGTGTTGCGAATCGCTGATCACCTCTGAAACAATTCAGTAGTTGGAAATTTCTCTTCTACAGGAGTGGTAGAGAGCACGGGAGTCCTTCATTGATAAACTGAACGATTATATGTCTCGTAGGTGTACGACATTGCTTTCAGTTTACCGAAATCCTACCTCTTATTAAAATTCATTTCTATCCCCAAAATCACATTTTTTATTTGTTTGTATAATATGCACTCGTTGCGCTTTTTTTGTTTTCCGACAAATGTCGTCAATAAAATTTAATTATTCCGTGTTCGTTATTTTTTTCTCTTTTCTTATATCAACAAAACATTTCCTCATAACAGTTTACATACAAAATCATAATATTCCTAATTATTTTAAGTAATGTATTTTTATAACATTAAAAATTTATCAATTTCTGCGATATTTTAAAATTTTAAGTGCACTGAGTGTTCGGAAGATATTAAATATACATATATTTATATAAAAGGCAAGTTTTTTTAACTATCGCAATTTAAAATTTAAAACCTCGTTTTCTTTATTGTTATTATTATTATTATTTATTTATTTATTTTTAATATATAGATAAGCAGGCAGATAGATACAGATAAAAATTTATTTTCTTTCTTTCTCCCTCTCAGTGTATATTTATTTGCATCGATTCTAAAATAGATTATGGAAATAGATTAAACAAAGATCGAGAAAGACAGACAATTAAAATATATTTTATATTACAAAATATTACAAAAAATAGAAAAAAATTTTCGACGATCACCTTTAAAAAACATATTTGTTTAACTAAGGAGTAGAACTTTATATAATAAAGTATTAGGTAATATTACTAAATATTTACTCCTTTTTCAATTCCACCTTCTTTATTAAAAATGAAGCTACTGTGAACAATAAAATGTTTTTCGTCGTAACACTGGTTACACATTTTGACCGACTTTATCTAGCGTCACAAAAGAAGAAAAGATTGTCGCATAAATTCCTTTTAAAATTGTTGTGTTTGACATGTTATCTTTCCTTTCCAAATAATGTCAAAGGATTAAAGGATGGCATTATTTTCTATGAATGCTTTAGAATTTTGTCAAAGAGATGTTACCAGCTTATTAAGTTTTATTCATAGAGATATGGATAAAGTTTTTAATTTAGCCACTCTTGAATAAAAAGTAACTGCAAAAAAAAAAAAAGGTAAGCAACGTTCCTGCTAATTTAATTCGGCCACAAATAGTTGAAAAGATATGATATTTAAAAATAATAATAATAATCTGGTGTGTCACTCACATGACTTTCTCTTACCCTGCAATTTAATACTATAAATACAGGTTGGAGATTAAGAGGTAAGATAACGAATACTGTAATGTAAACCTATGTTAGACAATTCAAATTAGGCTCCCGAAGAGTTTTATATGATAATTAGTTCTGTGGGAGGGGGGATACCGCCCGCCTCAAACCCCCCGTTTCATTAATGCACCTACATTTATGTAGAATTTAATTCGGTTATTAAAAAATAATTCTGTTTCTTAAAAATAATTTATTAAAATTATTATTTAAACAAATTATCTTTTATGATAATGCAGACGATTTTCATATTAGAGAAGTAGTATAATACTAAATAAAAAAAAAAAAGTTGAATTTATTCGCAATATTACATTAAAAAAAAAAAAAAAAAAAAAAAAAAAAATGAAAAAAATCGATAATTTTATTTTAAATTATCGAAGATCGATGGTTCAACCATTCGTTTTAAAGGTATTGGCGAGCTCTTTTGAAAGACACCCATCATGAAAATTTACTCCCCTCAAGGGGGGACTTTCCCCCAGGGGGGAGGCGAGGCTCCTACATACACAAAATTTTTTTCCAGTTGACAATCTCTAATACAAAAAATATATATGCGATTCATTTGGTTTAATGCAGTCTATAGATGTTAAACTCTACTTACCTGCAATTTCCCCCATAGACGTAATGTATTTGAATACTTTTGAGTGTCCCTGTACACGAACCGTTTGCTTCATCTCAACGAAAAGCTTACTGTAGCATCCCTATATGATACACATTTAGAATACCGAGTTTGGAATTTCTGCTACTATTTGTTCTTGAGATAGTCTGATAACAGACAGACACAGAGACCATTCGCTAAAAACATGATTTTCGTATTTAGGGGACCTCAGAACATGTAAATATAACAAAAACTGACGTTCGAAAATTTGACCCTGAAACAATACTTTCTCGACCCTATGGGTAAGAGAAAGTAAAAAATGAATATAATAGTAGGTAATGAAATGGTACTACTACTGAATATTGAAAATGTTTTTTACTTTCTCTTACCCATAGGTTTGAGAAAGTATTGTTTTAAGGGTCAAATTTTTGAACGTGAGTTTTTGTTATATTTACATGTTCTGAGGTCCCCTGAATACGAAAATCATGTTCTTAGCGAATGGTCTGTCTGTATGCTTCTGTGAGTATGTTATCAGCATTTCTGAAGAACAAATAGTAGCAGAAATTCCAAACTCGGTATGCTAAATGTGTATCATATAGGAATGCTACACTATGTTTTTCGTTGAGATGAAGTAAATGGTTCGTGTACAGGGATACTCAAAAGTATAATACATTACAGGTATAATACAGTGCAGGTAAGTAGAGTTTAACATCTATAGACTGCACTAAACAAAATGAAACGAATATATATTTTTTGTAACAGAGATAGTCAACTGGGAAAAAATTTATGTGTATGTAGGAGCCTCGCCTCCCCCCCTGGGAGGGGGGGGGGAGGGGAGTAAATTTTCAGGATGGATATCTTTCAAAAGAGCACGCCAATACCTTTAAAACGAATTGTTGAACCATCGATCTGCGATAATTTAAAATAAAGTTATCGATTTTTTTCATTTTTAACAAAAGAATTTTTTTTTTTTTAATGTAGATATTGAGAATAAATTCCAACTTTTTTTTTTTTTTTAAATATATATATATATATCTGTACTGATAAGTATAAAGGATTTAAGTCCATATTCATGATTTTTCAGGAGACTAAAAATAAAGTTAAACTAATTAAAAACAAATCAGAAGAATCGATTAGGAAAAAAGGATTTCGTTGACTTGTATCCTTTATACCGTTCAGTGATTGTTAACCTTCATTTAATAACGGGGAAAATTTGAATTAAATATTTTATACCATACATGAATAATAAATTTCTGACTTGAACATTTTCTTACCAATGCATTTTCTCAAAGACTAAATGACATAGACTTAAATCCTTTATACTAATCGATTGAGATTTTTTTCTGACTCTGACTATGTACTTAACTCAAAATCGACATTTTTGGACTTAAATCATTTATACTTATCAGTACAGATATATATTTAGTGTTATACTACTTCTCTAATATGGAAATCGTGTCCACTATCATGGAAGATATTTTATGTAAATAATAATTTTAATAAATTATTTTTACTGTGGGAATTTGTATAGGAAAATAAATAAGAAAGACGTGTGGTGGCTACAACACACTAGTTATTTGTTGTTACTGGATGTGCTTTACTAATAATATTTTAGCATTTCCAGGAAAGCTGTTCGGGAACTGAAATAAATTCCTCATAGAGATATGGTAAGTAATGTATGTTTTAAGCTAAATATTCATCTCCTGATTTTTGTATATTTACATGTTTTGAGGCTTCCTGATTACTGTAGTCAAGTTTTTTAACGTTTGATCTTTGTCAGTGTCTCTTAAAGTAACTTAAAAACGAATAGCTTTAGGAGATCCAAATGTTGTATTTTGAAGTTAATATATGTTTGTTGCTGGAAAAGTTTGATCAAGACTGATAAATTTCAATGAATGTTGCGCGTGAAAATTGTCTGTATAATTTTAAATAAACTTTAAATTTTAATAAGAGAATTAAATTCTATATAAATGTAGGTGCATTAATGAACCGGGGGGTTGAGGGGGTGGTAGCCCACCTCACACATAACTAATTATCATATAAAACTCTTCCGAAACCTAATTTGAATTGTTTAACATAGGTTTACATAACAGTACTCGTTATCTTACCTCTTAATCTCCAATCTGTATTTATAGTATTGAATTTCAGGATAAGAGAAAGTCGTGTGAGTGACAAACCAGATTATTTAAGTTGATTAAATAATAAAACAATCATAGAAAGTTACCGAAATATCAAAATTATATAATTTTTACTTTCTCTTACCCATCATAAGGTAGAGAAAGTATTGTTTTAGGGTCAAATTTTCGAAAGTGAGTTGTTGTTATATTTATATGTTCTGAGGTCCCCTAAATACAAAACTCATGTTTTTAGCAAATGATCTGTGTGTGTGTGTTTGTCTGTGTGTGTGTTATCACCATATCTCAATAACAAATAGTAGCAGAAATTCCAAACTGGGTATTCTAAATGTGTATCATATAGGGATGCTACGTTAAGCTCTTCGTTGAGATGAAGAAGATGGTTCATGTACAGGGACACCCAAGAGAATTCAAATACATCACTTCTATGTGTGAAATTACAGGTAAATAAAATTTAACATCTATTGACTGCACTAAACTAAATGAAACGAATATATATATTTTATATACATTAAAACGTGTTCCATGTTGAATAAGGTATAGAAATCATTCACTGTTCGTTTACAGGGCTACAGAAAAGAACTAGATAAGAGGGCGACAATACTTGAAAATTGATGGAAATGTACTTCAGGTTATGCCGTTTGGTGTTAATATAGAATTATATTTACGTGCACCATGTGATGTGAACATAACTTTCAGAAGATATACAGGGCTACCAATATTTAAGCCATTACATTCTCTTTTATTATTAGTGGAAGTTCTTTACTATTCCATGTCCAAGAAAGCTGCTCACGAACTGAAATTAATTACTCATCGAAGTAAAGTTTTTAACGTTCGATCTTTGTCTGTGTCTGTTAGAGTAAATTAAAAAGAAATAATTTCAGGCGATCCAAATGTCGCATTTTCAAGTTAACACGTTTGTTACTAGAAAAATTGTTCAAGATTGATAAGTTTCAAGGAATGTTGCGTGTGAAAGTTGTCTGAATAATTTTAAATGAACTTTTGAATTTAATAACAGATTTGAATTATATAAATGTAGGTATACGATAATGAAATGAGGGATGAGGGGGTGGTAGCTCCCCCTCACATAGAATTATTTGTCAAATAAAGATGTTCCGAAGACTAATTTGAATTGTTTTTAACATAGGTTTACACCACAGTCCTCGTTATCTTATCCCTTAATCTCCAATCTGTACTTATAGTATTAAATTTAAGGGTAAGAGAAAGTCGCGTGAGTGACACACCAGATTATTTAAACAGGGGAGATACTCTGTTATTTAGTTAGCCTAAATTTTAATTTTTGCGATGTTTTTATTATTAATCTTTAGTAATTAAAAATCTGTAATCATGACAAAATGCGATTTGCGCATTTTTATTAGAGAAGCAAAATCTGTTGTGACTAGTTTTAACCAATGAATTGAAACTAATGAAAACATATATATATATAATATTATTATTATTATTATTTTTAATGAAAACACACTACATTAATTCCTAAATATCGATCGTTACATGGCCAAAAGCTAGCAAGTGATAAAATAATTGTTTTACGAAATATCGAAAAAAAAAGCATAAAACAAAATTACCGATCGAAAGTTCGAAATACTTTCATTTTCGTACGATTTTAAATTTGAGAAATAGGTTTAATCAATTCAGAGGCAGAGACTACGAAATCTATCCACCGATTTCAGATCCCTCCCCCCCTCCTTTAAACAACCAATGCCTATAAAATCAATGTAAATATTGGCTGTCTTTTGTTACATGTGGATTCAATATGTAATCTCACAGACAGACACCGAGTGAAAAGTTTCTAAAATTGGTGATTAACCTTCTAGCTTCTGCCTCTGAAAATGGTACGACGTAAGATAAAAATAGTTTGACAAAATTCGGAAATGTTGTTGAATGTTATTTTACAGTTGTTTTAATTTTTAAATTTAGAAAATAACCTCGGCTTAATTTATGCATCCAAAATTGATTGGTAATCTTTAAAAAGAAAGTATTGGTGAAAATATTGATATTTTTATCCTAGATTGGTATTTAACTATATTTTTGAACTGATGCTTGTTTATTTATTACATAATACGGTTGGCGTTGTAATCAAAGAACCTCATCATAAATATACATTGTGATAGGGAATCTCATTCTTCAAAATATATATGTTCGCATGATAACACTTTAATTATTGATTATACTACCAAATCTACCAGGCTCTGCTCAGGTTGAAGTAGCGCTTATAAAATTTTTGAATTAACGAGAAGACAAAGCAAAGGAAGTATGAGATTGAATTAAAATGGAATTTTAAAAAAACTTTCAGTTTTATGATAGTGTGACTAAAATTTTGGCATTTATGACAGAACATTGGCGCATTTTTGGAGGCATTAATTATTTTATTTATGCATGGATTCTAAACATAAGAATAAACAGAAGTTCTTTATTTATATAGACGTTGCGTTTTAGTATCAAAATTATTTAAACGTTAAAATTGAGAAAAATATTTAACGGAATAAAAAGAAAATAGTAAAATGTATCACTACATGTATCATCTCAATATAATCCTAATTATAACAATTCAAATGCATTGTGAGAACTTGAACGAATAAAATGACTAATAAACAATTAATTTAGATTTAAAAAAATTGTTTGCACGTTCATTTCTTGTTTTCGACATAAAAATAAATATAGAAATAATGATGCTTGAAATAAGTTGCTATTCGTAGGATGGAAAAAAATGTAGTGGGAAAAAATTTTATTGAAAAGTTGCCGTGTTGAAGCAGTTATTTTTTTATACAATGTCCTCTTACTAGTTTCCTTCCTCCTATTCTTAAATATTTAAACTTAGACGTAAATAAAAATTAAAAACCTTTTTTTTTTTATTTTTCACGCGTAAACTAGTATATTTTCTTTTGTGTCTGGAAAAAAATGAATGTGCAATTTATTTATTTATTTCTGGTACTAGTTAATTATTTTTTTTCTTATAAAGTTAAAATGAGGTTTTTATTTTATATATCTTTTGAACTAATTATCCAATTGAACTAAAAAATAAGCTTTAGCTAGACTTTTGACCTGACTAATGGGTGTATAAATTTTCGTAGTGATCGGTTGAATGTTATAGTTTTGTATTGAGAAATAAAAATCTAGACAGATACAATGACAAATTCTCAGCATAATATATATATATATATATATATATATATATATATATATATATATATATATATTATATTTAAAAATCTTATTAAGAAAAAGTATTGCCAATCCGAATGCATAAAAAACATTATTAAACTCTAAAATGAATAAATAAATAATTTTATTTTATATATCTTTTAAACTAATTATACGATTGAACTAAAAAATAAACTTTAGCTAGACTTTTGACCTGATTAATGGGTGTATAAATTTTCGTAGTGATCGGTTGAATGTTATAGTTTTGTATTGAGAAATAAAAATCTAGACAGATACAATGACAAATTCTCAGCATAATATATACATATATATAATACTACTCTGATTCAAAAAATTAGAATAATGAAAAGAAATATGGTCAAGGGAAATGAAAATCGAATTTATCAAATAAATAATCAACAATATCAAATATAAAGTACTATAATATGAATCTGCATATTTTGCAGATTATAAAAATGTAAACATATTACAATGAAATAGAAAATATATTTAAATCAGCTAACAACAAAAAATTCAAAATATTAGAATACTTTCTAACATGGTTCAAAAAATTAGAATAATGAAAATATATTGAACATAATTTAAACTCTAAGTATTTTTACTTGCTAATCAGTACTTTGTTGCATCACCCTTAGCTTTAATGACAGCTCTTAAACGTTTTGGCATGTTTTTAACTAAAGGTTCACAATCTTTTTTATCCAAATTCGCCCATATGCTCTTTATACTAGAAATAAGTTCTTTTTTGTCTCTAGGCGCAACTTCTTGAAGTCGTTTCTTCATAATTCCCCACAAATTCTCGATAGGATTTAGATCGGGTGAGTTTGCAGGCCAAGGGAGTACAGGTATGTCCTTCTCTTTGAGCCATTTAGTTGTTGATTTGGAAGTGTGGGGAGAAGCTGAATCTTGCTGAAACAAGAAATCGTCATCACATAAATCCTCAGCTGAAGGAATCATGAAATGTTCAAGAATTTCTTGATAGACTTCTGAATTGACTGTTGTGAAAACAATACACAACCTGCCTGGGCCTTCAGCAGTCATGCAGCCCCATACCATAACAGAGGTCGCAAATTTAAACGAACGTTTTAAACATTCTTTCTTATAAGCTTCATGTTTGAGTCTCCAGACACGTATACCTTGATTTCCGTGAGACACACAAAACACACTTTCATCGCTGAAAAGTATCTTTTTCCAATCGTCGTGATCCCAAAATAGCCTTTGTTTACACCATTTAACTCTAGCAGCCCTTTGCTTAGATGATAAGAATGGCTTTATCTTAGGCACACGTGATCTAAAACCTAATTTGCGAAGTCGTCGTAGTGTTGTAGATTTGGAGACATTTATACCCATTTCTTTCCATTTTCTATGCACATATCTCACACTCCGAAAACGATGTTTCTTCACAATCTTTTTCAATTGCCTTTCATCTCTTCTTGAAGTTACTGGCTTTCGACCACTTTTAAAGTGTTTATTTTGAAAACACTTATTATTAGAATATTCTCTCAAAACTCTACTCACACTTGCTTGAGAGCATTTCACTTCTTTTGCTATAAAAAGTTGTGTTTTTCCTATTTCGTGCAAGTACACAATACGATATTTCACAGCCTCAGATAAATCGCTCTTTCGTCCCATATTAAGCAAATACTACGCTACAATCAAATGCCAAACGACTTTTCATTTTCAACGGAGCACATTTTATAGTCCCACAGATGTTAATCCCGCAGCCGTTCTCTCAACTTATAAGAAAAATTTGAATATTCTAATTTTTTGAACCATGCTATCGAGGTATTCTATTTCTTTGAATTATTCTAATATTTTTTTAAATAGTTAATTATTAATATATCAGATAAAAATAAATATTTATGTTATATTTATAAATGCTCTGAAGATAATTAGATACTTTTAATATATTTTTTCCTGGACGCAGTATGCAAATTGACGCGTTAGCAACATCAAACTCATTCTTTTTTACATTATTCTAATTTTTTGAATCGGAGTAGTATATATTTAAAAATCTTATTAAAAAAAGTATTGCCAATCCGAATGCATAAAAAAACAATATTAAACTCTAAAATGAATAAATAAATATTATAGAAACAAAAGTTTTTTACACATCGCCCAACTTTGGGAAAGTTTGAGGTCATTGTATAAAAAATAGCTCCTTCAACACGGTAACTTTTCAATAAAATCTTTTCCCACTACATTTTTTTCATCCTACGAATAGCAACTTACCATATCTTTCCCATCACTGAGAATCTAAGAAAAAAATTATAATTTATTTCTTTTTGTCAAGGGGATTTAGTTCGGATTTCTTTTGTAATTTTGGAAGTTGTGACGCAAAAGTGATATTTTTAGTTATGCGACAAAACTTTAAAATCGATTTATTGACAAAAAGATTCTATTTTCATTCCGATTCCAATTATGAATGAATTTAAATATACCTTACTAATATATCATTACTTGTAAAAGTTTTATCTTAAGTTCCGAGCCTCTGCAAGAAAAATAACGAGCATTCAGCCTAATGCATACTTATTTTATTACTTTTAGGAATTATGGTCTCTTACTTTGGACGAAACGTATTATTAATATGCGGCCTCTTATTCTTATATGTATATACATATATATATATATATATATATATATATATATATATATGCATGAGTATTTAATTATGCGTATATGTTTGTATGTAAGTGTATATTTAAATATACCATTAAAGCATTTGCATGTGTTGTAGTATTAAATATAATTGCGCGGTTTAAAGTAGAAATCTGATAACCTACTTAAGTACAATACAGATTATAAAAATTGTCATAAGATTTAACTGACAAAATAAAAGTGCCATTAAACTATCCATTAACACTCAAATTTATAGCTCATACGATGTATAAAAGAACATTTAGGAGGATGAAATTAGAGATCTGTACGGGTCGGAATTTTGAGGCCCGGCCCGGCCCGTACGAAAGCTTTGCTTACCCGGCCCAGCCCGGTATGAAATTGAAAAATTTTGCCCAGGACGTTTATTTTGTACGGCCTGGCCCGGCCCGAAAAAAAAGATAAAATCACGCCCGACCCGGCCCGGCCCGATTTAAAAATATGAAAAATAAATACATGCCTTTCTATGAAAAAGATTTTTAGTGTATGTGTTTTGCAGAGGTTTTATATAGCGAAACAATAGAATCTTCTTTAACAAAACTGCTGAACTTTTACAAGATAATTATATATAAACAAAGTTCATTATTACAGACGTACAGAAGACACAAAGACAGACAGAAAGTCAAATCGAATATAATAGCACTCATCAAACAATATAGGACGGTATTTAAAATGGTTATTACTACTAAAAATGCACGTTCAAGCATTTCCTCTTATGTACCATAACGTATACGAATCTTTCATGTGATCCGGTAAACAAAATTTTAATGGTAATCCAGCCACATTATATAGAAAAGAGGCTTTTGTACATGCTAGAAATGATGCTACTTTCATTCAGTGCACTGGAGAAAAGAAAAAGGAGTTTAGAGAAAAAGTTACAGCGGCAGGATTTTTATAACCTTCATACCACCTTAACTCTACAGACCATAAGGCACAAAGCCTTATACACAGTAACGTATCTAATTTCTTTTGTTTGAACATGTGCGCAAACTAGTAGTGACATGCATACTATTTTGAATAGGAAACCATAAAATATATTAATTTCGAGACATTCTAAAAATATTTGCGGGAAATCAGATCTCGAACAGACAGACTGATAAGCAATTAAATTGAAGTTACAGACATTTTTTAACAAAATAAAATTTTATGTGATAAACCAGCCTGTAAAATTACGTGAAATAAATGACTGAAGAAATATTTTATCATTTTCCGTTTCGTTGATTAACGATAAAATCAGAAAAAGATTCGGGCTGACACGGCCCGAGTATGCACAAAAAAATTGAGCCCGGCCCGGCCCGAGAACAGATTGAAAAATTCAGCCCGTATCCGGCCCGTTCTCGGGCCGTAAGCCCGGCCCGTGCAGACCTCTAGATGGAATAACTTTGCAAGTTCCTTAACTTGTTTAATGAAATAGCCCTTTCTAGTTTTTAAGAACCTTATAAATTAGCTTCCTATACCACAATGAATATCATATATCACAGAATACTAAAAACTAATATTCTGTAGGATCACGAAATTTTCTTCTACATCATTCTGTGTAATAACTCGACCTGCTGGTTAACTCGCACAAAAAGTTATTGAACATTCCTTGTCATAATAAAGATTTTACGTATGGAATTTGATGCAATTTTAACAATGACAATGAATGCTAAGGCTAAGATATATCAATCTAAAAAATCGCAGAAGGTGAATAACTGCAGCGCTACGTGTTGTCTGATATACACTGAAATTGAAAAAGAATATTTTTCATAATAACTATATCCCATACTCTGTTTGGCAAATTGATATATTACAGAAGCTGAGACATAGCTTTTCTAGAAATAGAAAAATATTATTGCAAAATAGCAGCGCTACCTATCTATCAATATGCACTCAAATTGAAGAAGCATAATCTTTCACAATTTATATTTCAAATGCCAAGTTTGGTACATTTATATATCACAAATGTTAAGACACTGACTTTCTGTAAACGAGGTTAAATTGCAGTATTGTAGCACCACTTGTCAGCCGATATGCACTTAAACTGAATCAACATGGTTTTTTCATTTTGGTTTCCATACATGTCAAGTTTTGTGCACTTGTACACTATAGAAGCTGAGATATACAGTTCCCTCAAATGGGGGATGTTGCAGCAGAGGAACGCCACCTGTTGGGAAACATTCACCAAAATCTACTCAGCACAAACTTACGTCAAGGTTCAACCAAATGTAAAGTTTTGTTGAATCCCGCCCATTGATTCGTGAAATGTCCACAAAATTTTGCTCCCACACAAACAGACATTTTCGAAAAAGGGTCGAATCATGTTCAGGAGATCTCAAAATATGTAAATACATCAAAATAGGAAATCGAAAATTTTCACAAATCTAATATTCTGTTCTTATACATATAGCAGAAAGGACAGAGAAATTAAAAGGGAAAAGGAGAAAAGGGGGGGGAAAGCAAAAAATCGAATGAGAGAGAAAAAGAAAATAAAGATTGTAAGCCCTGTATTCGCTTTTGTTGCAAGTTACCTATAACATTATAATTCCACGTTAATTTGCAAGAATTTCATGATTTAATTTATTTTATTTTATTTCACTTATTTATTTATTTATTTATTAGCCGCCTTCTGTGCGACTATCTGATTCTCGATCTATAAAAATTATGACCATATTTTTTACACGATTTTTATAAAATAAAGCATTAATGATTCGTTTGAAGGGCCCACAAATATTCAGGTACATTACAGAATATTAAGGAAATCTCTGGAAGAGCATTATAAGTTGTATTAATAGTTTTAAACACTCTTCAACAATGTTAAAATGTTGCATGTTAAATATTGTAACAAACATATTTAATATGCAATTTTTATAATCTAGGCGAACCGAATTTCCTGTCTTGTATTTTATTTGTTATCAGAATCCAATAATTATGTTAATGATAAATGAATTTAATAATGATAAATTCACTATTAATTTAATAATAATATTAATTAGAGAAAAAAAAAGAGAGGGAGAGAGTTTTTTTAGCAGTTTCGGACAGTTACTCTCAAATGCACGAAAAATTCGCTACCAGTTTTCTTTAACATTTAAAGATATTCCTTTTTTTATTTAAAAAACAATTATTTAAATTCCGGAATAGTTTTGAAGTAAAACAAAAGAAGCTTAATATATTAGTATGTTTCCTTTAATCCTATTCAAAATGTATCCTTTAAACTAAAAAGAAGCAATAAAACTGCCTCCATTATCTCTAATGAAGTTAAATAATGCCATTCATCCAATGTGTATCAATTACTCTCTTTTTTATACGCCACACAGGAAATATCTCTCTGGAGAATAAAATTCGATGCCGTAATGCAATTAATACAACAGTGTATCATTGTGAGGTCTTATAATGTCTTTCTGAAAAGGAAAATGATCCTTTTTTAGTGCATGTTGAACAAAAGTTAATCCATTAGAAAAAAAAGCTGACAAAATTATTTAGCAAACGATAAATAATAATAATAATAATAATAATAAAAGAATGTAGGGTAGGTGCTCTAGTGATTGGCATGCTGCAGTAATAGTCATCTATCCAGAAATAATAAATAAGAAAAATAAGAAAATCATATATATATATTTTACGTATAAGAATTTTAACATTTAATGTCAAATACTGGAGCATAGGGTGCTAATAACTGGTAAAATGAATAACTAGCAGTGTCAAACACTGGAACATAGGGTGCCAATTACTGATAAAATAAAAAACTGGCAGTGTGAATTAATGGAACATTGAGTGGGTGTCAAATAAAAATTCATAAAAAAAAAAATAATTGTTATAAAAAATAATTCATAAAAAAAAAAATTATTATTTCATATTATTTAAAATTATATATATATATATATAGATATAGATATATATATATATATGTATATATATATATATATATACATATATACTTTCATACATGTATATGTTTAACTTGTTACATAACTATAGATGTCTGCCGCTCCTCTCAACCACTCATATCTATCTGTCTATATTTATCTGTGGATATATGGGGATATATATTTCCCAAAACGAGTATTAAAAACCTTAAATATGCGTTCGGTAATTTCTATTCTTAATAAATAATTTATTAAAACTATTTTGAGTAACACTGTAAACAATTATTTTAAATCTATATACACCATTTTATAGAAAACATGTTTATATTACGTTGAATGAAGTGTAACCATGTTAAAATTTACATAAAAGAAATTCCGTTTATAGACCATAATCATACGAAATTCTTTCGTGTGTTCTTGTATAGGAGCCACAAACATACACATTAAAAATCCTATTTAGCTAATTCCTTGTTACTCATAAGTACAGTCGGCTGCAAAATTATTCGAGCACTAGCAATAATCCTTGCCAAAAAAAAGTACACTTAATACAGCTTTGTTGAATAAATCCTTGTCGAGTCATGTTCTTAATCAGTCTAAGAACATGATTCGACAAGGATTTACTTAGCAAAACAGTCTTAAGTGTACTTTTTAAATACAGGAATTATTGGCTAGTGCTCGAATAATTTTGCAGCCGACTGTACTTATACTAAATTGCATGCCAAATGGATGATTGCATAACGGATCGGAATTTTTTGTATAGCCCTGTAAACTAATTACTAATTCCATGCCTTCCATTATCTACAAAAATTACACTTTTAGGCATTTTAATAACGCATGTTAATTCAATTATGTTGAATGGAGTGAACCACGTTAAAAAGCGCTTTTTAAATGAAAATCTTTCCATAGACTGTAATATTGTGAAAATATTTTGTATACATCCGTAAATGAGCCACAAACATTATATACACTAATTAAAACTATACAACTAATTCTATGTAGTACATAGGTATTTTTACTATTAAATTTGACATCATTTGAATGGTTACATAACGTTATCGTAATTCTTTTGTGTGGTCCTGTATATTAACCCATTTGCATCATTAGCGTATATATACAATCACTTTTTCGGATCCCTATCACTGGAGCGTATATATACGCTCAAATTTTCCTGGTCATTATCACCGAAGCATATATATGCACTAGACTTTCCTGTTCACTATCACCGGAACCCTATGCATACACTCAACTTTGTTGGGTACTATCCTTATTCATTAGTTAAAAAATAGAAATTGAAAATGATGTTGGCGATGAAAGAAATAGTTCTGATTATAGTGAAGAAGAAATTAAGCCATTGAAATGAAGTCGAATTATTGAAATAAGAACCAGTAGTGATGATACTGATAATAATCAAAGTGGGTTTTGACATTGAATTGGAGTGCGAAGAAATAAATGAGTTACCTAAAGTACATAAATTTTCAGGTGTTGGCGGTGTAAACAAAGTTTCGATGTTTCAAATTTTACAATTTTACGCCAAAGTAAAAATATATCAGCCATAAAATGAAAAGACAAAAAGGACGTAGTAATGTTATCAACAATGCAAGCTCTTGAGTTTGCTGAAACGGGAAAAATAAATTACAATACAAAAGAATAAATTATCAAGCCTACTATAGTTTTAGATTATAATAAAAACATGGGCGGGATTGACGGAGGTGACCAAATACTTAGCAAATTTCACACTATGTATCAAAAAGCATATATATATAAATATGTGTGTGTGTGCGTGTGTGTGTACATATGTGTGTGTGTGTTGTATATATTATCAGACGAAATAAAAATAATAATAATAATATAAAAAAAATTATAATAAGAGTTAAAAGAATAATAAAAAAGAATTATTTGATATTTCAAACAAGAAAGAAAAATCATGCCGTACGCATTGATTAGTAACACTTTCCAACTGTACGTAATTGTTGTATCGAATAACTTTTAATATTCTTTCCCTACGTTATCACACAACAGACAGAAGGACTGAAAAATATACAGATAGACTAATTGATTTTAAAATTACTCTTAATCATTTTGGAAAGTGTTAAAAAGGCTTAACGCAAAAGAAAATGCAGCCATTATATTATAATTACAGCTTTTGATCTCTCTGAATATTTTAGTGTAGACCTGTAAATCAGAAAGTTAATCATATCATATTCCATACAAAACATTATTTTAGAATATAAATAATACATTTCAATATTTTCATGATTTTTTTCAGTAGAAAGACTTTTAAATATAATTTTCAAAAAATGCTGTCCTGAAACGTAATGCATTGGCTTTTTTTTTGTTGTTGTTGTTGTTGTTGTCCCTGTAAACAAACTAGTTGTATAAGACCTATTAATGTCTTTTTAAATGGGGAACATTCTATACGGGAAATATTTATAAAAATAACACTCATAGAACACAATGCTTTCGAATGCTTTTGGGTGGCCCTGTACACAAACCAGAAGAGATAGTCACTCCATTTTCAATACGGAACACCCGATAGTGAACTTCAATAAAATATGTCAGTTTCGAGAAATTTCATAAGTATTTACAGGAATTAGAGCTCGGACAGATAGGCAGTCAGATAGACGGACATGCAGATACACAAAACTGAAATCATATTCACACTTAAAAAATGCTAGAAAGTGTTAAAAATGCTTAAAGTAAACGAAAGTACAATTCTAGCAATTTTTCATTAATAGCTCTTAATATAACTGGATATTTTTGTGGCACCCTGTAAATCTAATGCTAATCCTGCTATATTCTATGCAAAGAATTCTTTTGTGCATATAAATAACATATTTCAATTTCCTGAAACTTCGTGGAAAGCAAAGTTATTAAAATTTGATTTATAGAAATATCTCTCATAGAACGCAATGCTTTGGAATACTTTTGAGTGTCCCTGTGTATAACCCGATGGTGGTATTTCCTCCATTTTATACAGGAAACATCCAATAGTGAACTTGAACAACATATTTCAATTTCATTAAGATATGTCTACAGTAAAGTTATGAAAATATGGTTTATATAAATACCTCTCGTAGAACACAATGCTTTGAAATACTTTTGGGTGTCCCTGTACATAAACCAGTAGAGGTATAAACTCCATTTTCAATAAAGAACGTCCGATAGCGAACTTGAATAACATATTTCAATTTCATTAAGATATGTCTGCACTAAAGGTATGAAAATATGGTTTATAGAAATACCTCTCATAGAATAATGCTTTGAAATACTTTCGGGTATCCCTGTACACAAACCAGTTGAGGTATAAACTCCATTTTCAATAGGGAACGTCCGATAGTGAAATTGAAAAACATATTTCAATTTCATTAAGATATGTCTACAGTAAAGGTATGAAAATATGGTTTATAGAAATACCTCCCATAGAACATAATGCTTTTAAATATTTTCGGGTGTCCCTGTACACAAACCAGTAGAGGTATAAACTCCATTTTCAATAGGGAACGTCCTATAGTGAACTTGAATAACATATATCAGTTTCAAGAAATTCCATAAATATTTACGGGAGTTAGAGCGCGAACACTTTTCAACCTTGTTGGAAAGTGTTAAAAAAGGGAGGTAAGTTATGCATGAGTGTAATTGGGGGGGGGGGAGAAAAAAAAAAGAAATACACCGAGGCATTCCAAGAAAAGAAAAGTAATCAGGCTAATAATAATTTGAAAAAAAAAAAAAAACTAAATAGTTAACCTTAATCATAAAATGTTATTCGTCTCGATAAATTCAATTTTGCTTTTGTAATAATTAAAAAAATTAAAAACTAAAAAGCCTTAATAAATTAAAATAAAAAAAATTTAGTCATAAGAAAAATAATAATAACTTAAAAATAAAAATCCCCATTTGAATTATCTAATTCTAATTAACTACAATTTCTAGTGATAAACATTATCATCAGATGACAATAAACTGATCAAACGGAAAAATACCAAAGTTCTTGCAGTATTACTGAAAATTAACTTAAAAGTATATTTAAGTTAATTTTTTAACAAAAAGTTAAATTAATTCAATTAAAAACTTAAACTAAATGAGTATTTAATCAAATTAAAATGGCTTTCTTATGTGTCTAATGTATGGTTGGATTAGATTTACTGACTTACTTGAGATGTTCATTTTTTTGCATTTGCTAAAAACAACTAAACATTTGATTTACTTAACCTGCTGTGATCCCTGCGGACTGGACATGCTTCATGATGTGAGGAATGTTTGTGTTATTTTGTTTGCATTTTGGTTTGATTATTTGATTTTTCGATCGCAATTGCTTTTTAAACGTTCTTCCCCTAAATCAAACTAAATTATTTGAATGTAAGATTGGGAAACCCGCTGGAAATTTGCTATAATAGCCCCAGCGAACGAAATATTACATTGGTGCTCATCGGTAAGAAAGTCTTCTCTTGAAAAGTTTTTTTTTTTTTTTTTTTTTTTTTTTTTTTTTTTTTACGTTATAAGCTTTTCTTTTGTCATAAATAATTTTTAAAAAAGAAAAAAAAAAAAAAAAAAAAAAAGGAGTTTTATTAGCCCATGTGAGTTTACTGTCTCTTTACTTGTTTGCTTGTTTTTAGTACGGGGACTATTAGTCTCAATCTACAGGTAAAACGTTGTCGCCAGTTTTACGATGGTTGGACATTTATCAATATCGAAAATTTATCGAAAATATATTTGAATAATTTGAAAGCCATGTTATAATTTGAAAAAAAAAAAAAAAAAAAAAAAAAAAAAAAAGTAATAGTCTTCCGTACTAATCTAAATTCTGCTTTTGCCAGAAATTCATCAAAATCTTTTTTTTTTTTTTTTTTTTTGAAAGAAAAGGAAAAGAAAATTAATAATAATCAGTATAGAAAAAGTTGAAGAAGCCCTTTTTTAGACAAAAATACATAATTTTTTTTAATTTTTAATTGTTGCCAAAAAAATTTACGAGTTTATTTTTTATAAAAGAATTTCAGGCGTAGATATTAAAATTGATATAAAAAGTTGTGAAAAATTAAAATTACAGCGTAAAATTGACGTCATTATAGCTCTAAAGGTATTTTTGATTTGGTTTAGGTATCAAATTTTGAAATGTTGCT
>CAWVNO010002022.1:37500-123000 GCA_963930645.1 Salticus scenicus
TTATTTATTTATTTAATGAAATCTTAGCATTCAAGGTGATACGCAAAGCATTTTTAGATCATATGTTAGGCTGCACGAAACGTTTGAAAATATTACCTTCTATTAGTTACAACTAGTAAAAAAACGTTATGAATTGCATTATCCATTTTCCAGATTAAATAAATTTTAAGATATAATTTTGAATGCGTATGAAATCATATAGAAAGTCGAAAAATATTGTATGGATTAATTTAATGCTATTCAGTGGTTTTGTGCATGATTTATCTGAATGAAATTGTTCTATACAAATTTTCTATCACATGACTGTCTTTGAGAAAATGCTTCTGCTTTCATATACCAATGATGAGTATAAAGTTCTGATAAAAGAAGTTTGTTGAAGATTTCTGAAATTTGTTTCAAATTTTTGTCGCTTTTAGTGTCGAAACCCCGCGTATACAATTTATTTAAAAAAATTCGAAGTCAAATAATCGGGAAAACTCTAAATTACCTAGCATAAACTGTATTACATTTATAAAGCAAAAATATAAATGAAACTGTAAAGTCTCAAAGCAATAATTATATATAAAAGATAATTCAAAAATATAAATGCGAAATACAAATGGCATTATTAGGTGAGAGTAAAATAACTAGCAGTTAGTTATCTCTGATATCCTTACGTTTCTTTTTAGAAATAAAAATGTTACTAGAAACATATAGAAAACTAAAGTAA
Source organism: Salticus scenicus (assembly GCA_963930645.1). Taxonomy (NCBI): domain Eukaryota; kingdom Metazoa; phylum Arthropoda; class Arachnida; order Araneae; family Salticidae; genus Salticus; species Salticus scenicus. The sequence continues at coordinate 38,210 of CAWVNO010002022.1, forward strand.
AACGCTATATTTCTTTGTGTTATATTTATTGTAGTATTCTGATTTCGTAAGTTTCGCCATGCAAATTTCGATTGGTATGTTCTGGTTTATTAAATAAAAGTTGTCTTTCGAAACAGTTATTATTATTATTATTATTATTATTATTATTATTATTATTATTACTACTATCGTATTTCATAATATTCAAAAGTATCTTATAATCTACGCATAATGCTTGTTATTTTTTCTTTGCGTACTTTAAAAGATCCTATACCATTTAAAAGGTTTTATTACAATTTTTTTTAAAAAGTAAATCTCTTTCAATGGATCACAAGTTTTTTAATTCTTATTAAAATGACACAGAAAATTGTATTATGTTTATGTCTTGTTTCAGTTTTTAGAAAAGTATAAAATTATAATCTTAAATAATTACAATATAAATTGTATCAAATTGTTGATGTAGAAACATTTTTCAGCGTTATTTCACAAATTGCAAGAAAATTTAATTTAGAATACATAATATTAACATATAAATTGCATTAAAATGCTTCCAGAACGACACTTCTATAGACTGGACTGGACTAACTCCTATAGAATGGATTAATTACGTAGAAATTCCTTGAGATGAAGCATTCAAAATATACTTATTTGAAAACTGCAAAAATGTATAAATTTTTTATTTAATTGATCATAAAATTAATTAATTATTTATTTATTTATCAAAAAGCTATTAATTCGTTCTATACAGTGCAGCTTTGAGAACATTTTAATGCACGTTATATGTTAATGTGTAAATTCTAAATTAAGTTTTATCTTATTTATCCTGAAATAATACATAAAAATTTTGTTACAGTGATAATTTATTATATTTTTTTAATTGTAATTAATTAAGAATATTAAAAATATATAAATAAATAAACAAATAAAAAGGCCTTTCAAAATGGTAACAGTACTTTTTGTTAAATCAATTGGACTAAAATTACAAAGTTACTGTTATATATATATATTTTTTTTTAGAACTGGAATCCTATTTCTTTTAGACATTGAAAAAAGCCATAACCATTTGCAACAACCCCCCCCCCCCCCCTTTGATCGGCTGCTAACTCTTCCAATTTTTTAACACCATTTTTTTATATTAGTTATTTTCGTTTAATTTAATTACTTTTGTGTGTGTGTGTGTGTGTGTGTTACTAAATAAAGCAAAAGCATTTTTATTGGATTAGAAGCGTTAGAATGATTCCAGGGTCGGAAATTATCGCCTTAATTTTAAATAATATTATATAGTCTGTTACATAATCTATGAGTTTACAAATTCATAAATAGGCAAAGACTGCGTCAAAAATTGAATTCTATTTAGGGAATGATTTTACATTTTTTCCCTTTCGCTATACATCTAAAATATTTTTAAACAATTACATAAAAATTGTGAAGATTTGGAAGCTTGAATTGAACGAAAATTATACATTAATATATATATATATATATATATATATATATATATATATATATATGGTTTTAAAGATTCCATTTAGAAGTACAAAAGATTAAAATTATTTCCAAATACAACTGCAGCTGATATAAAAATTGCAGTATGATTTTAAAATTTTAATAAACTATATTCAAAAATACATACTTTGGTTCGTTATATATAAATAGAAAAAAAAATGAAAGAAAGTAAAACACAAATTTATATTTTCCTTAAATTTAAAATTTATGGTGATTTATTAAAAATTTATTTTTAATATTGATCATAAAAAAGAACGAAATATTAATACTAATTTTAAAAAAACGAAGAAGAAGAAGAAGAAAATTAACTTCAAAAATGTTTTCACTAAAATAAATTGATAAAGTTTGCATATTCAATAATTTAATTAAATATTTTTAAAATGCACTTTTTCTTCAAATAAAGTATTAAATTATAATAAAACTGCTTAAAAGTTAATATTTCTTGTATATCATACATTTACTTTCTTCTCGAAATAGATTAAATATTTTATAATTTTTCCTCCATAAAACATTCGGTTACAGAGAAAAAAAAATCACAGTTCGTATATATATATATATATATATATATATTCCTGAACTAACTTATAATATTTTCCCCTAACATTAAGAAAAACAAGTAAAAGAAAAAGAAGGAAAAAAGAAAATGCATAAAATTTTATCTTTCTAAAAAATTAATATATATATATATATATATTTCATGATGTTATATTAACTGCATTTTATTTTTTCTATAAAAATAAAACATTAACTGAATAATAAACACACAAAAGAAAATATTTTGTTTTAAACATACCATTTATAAACTTTAGTTGCATTCCAGATCATTGCAATCCAATCACATGTGAGCACTGACCAACACTAAACGTCTTAGAACCTTCTACGCGCTCTAAATGTCCATCTTCAATAATGAACGCTCGCGTGATATAGAGAAATGCATTATGAAAAAAGTGTTTCCCAATTCAATTTTCTTTAATCCATTGAATGATCTTTTACTTTCAAAAAACCAGAACCACATTGAATGACCAGTAGAGGGCGCTGAAAATAGATAGTTCACTAACCCACTGACCCAAACGATTGTTGCGTAGAAATTATTCCTCAAGATTTTCATTTCCCTCTTCAAAAAACTTGTAAATAAGGAGAAGAACATGAGAAAAACAATAAGAAATGGGCTTTAAATTTCTTCTGTGAGAACTTTATAGCTAATAAATTACAAATGAAAATTTTAGATGGCAGTAAGTTCAGGCAAACAATGCTTTCACCACGTGGAATTTGCGATTGAGTAGCAGACGATTTATTTACGGGCATACACCATTTTAGTTAAGTTGCATCAGCAGAAAAAAATCTTTTTGTTATGCAATTTTCACCATTCAATTTAAGAAAATATTTTGAACTACTTTTATTTTAGTATGGCAAAAGGCAACCAAGATCTTGATCTAGAAGAGGTTTTTACATCTGTATCCCGGAGGTAAAAGACATCAAGTCCATTTTGGGAAAAGAGTTTGCACCATGTCTTTTATGTGCATTTTTTTTTTTTTTAATTTATATAGAGGCATTAAGCGTTAATGTCCAGTTACTATAAAGGATATAAGACAGTGGAAAATAAAACCATGTCCATTTTCTTCATTCATGACAAATGTATTCCATTGTAGTACATCAAAGACATGATGGTAACTCTTTTCACAAAATGGACATGGTGTCCTTTACTTCCGAGGTACAGACGTGTAGTTAACTTTCAAATATTGCCAGGATAAGTAATTTGCATGTTTAGAAGCATTCATTGGATTAGTTCAGGACCGACATTTAGGTTTTCATTTCGCCAGTAGACATATATATAAAAAAAATTTTGGACATGATTTTCTTTTCATTATAAAAATAAACGTAAAGAATAATCATGAACTAAAAATTGAAATAAAGATCTTTCCATTAACAGAATGCATAACATTCCGTGCAATAAGTAAATATTTATATTTTAAAATTATGTACTTTTTTCCCCCTCTGAATTATATATATATATATATTTTTTTTTTTTTTTTTTCAGAAGGTTATACTTTCATTTATCCCTCAACTGGACGATTCTAAAAAAAATATATATATATATAAATCAGAATAACTTTGAAATAAAACATTCTTTCTTTTAACATATAATAAAAATAAAAAATATCTCAGAATAACCATTGTCTGGTAAAACTTGGGTCCCAGACATATTTAACTGTCGGAATAGAAGGAAATATTGTTCAAGGTAGTCCTAAAAATATTCGCTTGCCATTCACCACATGAGGACTACACAGATAAGGTGGCGATTAAAAAATAATAATAATAATAATAATAATAATAATCATTAAACAACTTGGCATATTTTTTTCTCCTTCCTCATTTATAAGCTTTAATTTCATTAATTGATTCCGTGAAAATTGCATAATCCGGTAATTAAACGTATATTAGATCCAACAATGACGAAATGGATCAAAATGTAGAATAGATTGAATATTTAGATGCGAAATAATTGAGTATTTCCACAATTGTGGGCAGAAAAAATTATGTCGTCAGAAAAATTTGTGGTCCTAAAAAAAAATCTCTCCTATTTGACAAACGCAAGTATAACCAGGAAAGTGTTTTGTTCAAAGCATGAATTGTAAAAGAAATGTAGAATGCAAATTATATATAAATATATTAAATGTGAAAAGCATTCTACAAAACAGTTTTATTAATATTTAACGTTCATTGTACTTGTAACAAAATTTATATTGCGAATCAATATTTGCGAATGTAAGCCTTTTGCACAATGAAAAATCAAATACCCTCAGCTCCTCAAAAATTCCAATATTTTACGAAAGTCAACTTTTGAAATGATTTTATTAAAATAATCTACGTATCTTAACATATATTGCAGATATTGCAGAAAATATTTATAGAATGTTGAGCACTAGCCACAGTTTTTATTTTATTTATTTATTTATTTATTTAATAAAAGGCTCTTTTGCTGTTTACATTATTAAAGGAAGTCCTTAAAGCATTTATTTCGCTATTCGTAGAAAATATTAATATTTTATGAAATGTTTTTTTAAACTAAGGTAAAGACACCAGTGTTCGTCACCTTTAAGATTTGCACCAGTGTTCGACACCCTCACAAAACACACGTTAAAATAATCGTTAATTAACATCTATGAATTTGAATCCGCTCGAGCTAGAGTCTCCATTTCTAAAGAATCTAACGCAGGTGTATTCAAATTCATAGATGTTAATTAACGGTTATTTTAACGTGTCTTTTGCGAGGGTGCAAATCTTTGGGCGACGAACACTGGTGTATTTACCTTATTTGTTTTTTATTTATTTATTTTACTTCATTTTATTTTCTGCAAATCGAATATACATCATTAGTTGTTTATAGTTTTTCACTAAGTGGGTAAAGTAAAAAGACGGTAAAAACGTCAGAATATTTTAGTATGTTACAAAAATTCTCAAAGATTCTCAATTAGATTATTCTTTTTCTATGACTATCCAAACATGGTTAAAAACAAAATAATAATAAGAAAAATATCAATTATAAGAACTATAATCGTTCCATTTATTATACCACATTCGAGTAAAATGATTTTCTGCATTAAAACTAGTAAAAATAGAAAGCAATAAGGGGTAGAATCCATGAAAGAAGTTTTAAATATATATCGATCCAAAATTTTATTTTATATATGTTTTTAAATGTCAAGCTGACGTTTAAAATGTCATGTTCATCCATCTCATTAAATGCTAAATTATGTTATATAGGAAGATGCATAAATGTAGATAAAATTTTTGAATTTATGTTTACTGTCTTTTTCATTAGAATTTTTATTTTTCATAGTGGCCTTTTGTGTGTGCGTATGTGTGGAGAGCAGAAAATAAGAATATAATTCTATATTTATTATCTCCTATCTCCTATTTCGAATTTTTATTTTTATTTTTTTAAAGTAAAAAAAAAGAAGGATAAAAACAGAAAAGAAAGAAACAAGAGCCAAGAAATAAGAAAGAAAGGAAAAGACAGAAAAGAAAAGCTAAGGGCTTGTGGAAAGCATGACCATTATGAAAATATATATTCGATGTATTTTTGCTATATTGTGTTGTTAAAAAACAATATATGAAGCCAACTGCTTGTTGTTAATATATTAAAATGGCGGTTATCTAGGCCTAGGGGGTGTACCAGGGTGCACTGAGACGCCCTAGAACATCTTGTATGTACCCTGTAGTATTCCAAATATAATGTGTTTAAATATAAATATATAACTAACTTATTACACCATTTCATTAAAAATGCATTTGCCTCTTTTTTTTTTTTTTAACACATCATTTTTACATTGACTAACAGCGGTTTTTCGTGCAGAAAGGAGCCATTTATTTTTGTTGCATGTATTACTTGTTTTGAAAATGAATGTTTTGTGCATAATACTTATTTTCAACTAACAGGCTTTGTCCGCTTCACTAGTCACAATATTTAAAGGAATTTTTAAAAAACATAATCATGATATTTTAAATCACTTTATATATAAAAACTAAAAAAAATTCATCGAAATCGCTTAAAACCTTTGCCTTTGGCAGCGTCTTTCCGTCTTCATTATATCGGTTCCGGGTACCCACTATGTTTGCATTTGCGTCTTAACAGAACATTTCAGTTTATGTGCTAACTGAACAATAAGTGACGATGCTACTATTCAAGAATTACATTTTTCGGGCAAATATTTCTCGAACAGATTATCATTTTCAATCAGTGGTAATAAGTGACAGCATCAGACAATCTTCCCAGCTCAAAACATTTAATTATTTTTTAAAAACTTATCAAAAATTCGAAAATCGGGCTTCGAGAAGCGTCAGCAGGGGTTAAAACGGCCCTCCATGCAAATTTTTGTAGTATTGTGATCGTCTAATAATTACAAAACTTTGAATAAACACCATAAAATGCAATAAACTTGCAACAATTGTTTCGGGTCTAAAAAACACACGACCCTCCGTCAGGCGAACAAAGTAGGCACGAGTGCTGCAGTCAAAGCGACAACACACCTGCAGCACTCGTACCTACTTTGTTCGCCTGACGAAGGGTCGTGGGTTCTTTCGACCCGAAATAATTGTTACGAGTTTATTGCATTTTATGGTGTTTATTTAAAGTTTTGTAATTATTGCTTTAGAACGTCAGTTCTGTGGTACTTTCTTATTATTATTCTGATCATCTGTTCCCGTAAAAAACGACCAGCGCACCTTTAGGTTTAACTTTGTTTTTTGTCCTTACGGTTTAGAACACTGGGAAGACACTGATTTTTTTTTTTCTTTCAAATAAATTGGCACCTTTTCTATTAAGTATCCGCAAAGAGTAACACATTGGTCCTTGGAGGATTGAACCCACGACCTCCGCGTTACGATCCAACTGAGCCAATGGGCCATGGAAAGTTCTTTCACTTATACATTTCTATCTTTAGAGCTGATTCTTTCAGATATTTATTGATTTTAAACGAATCAAAATTTTGGAAATGCAAATTTGAGTAGCTCTGTGATCCACCGTTTGTCTACAAAGCGACGGGCTCACACACACACATTTTATTATATGTAGAGATTAAGACATTAGGGCATATTGTCATGCCCGAAGTTAAAATGTCTTATCGCAGGACTGTCGTGACTGGCAAAAAACTTAACTGAATTTTTCGGTTCATCTCCTTCGGAACTGATCCTGGGATCGGCCTGTAGGGAGAGGAAGAAAAATTATGATGCTAGATACATATGCAAAGTGAATAGGTATGCATAGATTTCTTTAAAATAAGATTATACTGAACAATCCTATTCTGGAAGTGGAAAAAAGCTCAGCACCAGCAATAAAGCAAAAACACTCGAAAATTTAATGAAAGATATTTTCGATATACAGGTGTTGGACAAAATAATGGAAATACTTTTTTTTTTTTTAAAGTTTTGACGAATATCTTAAAAAACACTTAATGGGTTTTTCTTGAATTTTGGGAATAAGGAAAACATGTCTTTCATCATATTTTTCAGTAAAGATTTTGTCACGAAGGCACTTATGGGCGAACAACAAATTAAATAAAAGGAGAAATATTTGTGGTTACCCTGTATGTGAGAGTTCGTTGATTCATCTGAAAATTATATATATGCTTATAAATGTCCTATTTTATACGTGTGTAGAGTTCTCTAATTATAGCTCGATTATTTAAATGATTTATGATTACAGGATAATCACAAATAATTCTTCTACAATTAAATTTGTTGTATGCTCCTTGAGTGCTTTCGCGACAAAATCTGTGCTGAAATATAAGGAAAGACATGTTTTTCTTATTCCCAAAATTCAAGAACAACCCAGGAAGTATTTTTCAAGATATTCGACAAAACGTTAAAAAAAAAAAAAAAAAAAAAAAAAAAAAAAACTGTTCCGTTATGTGAACGAAATGAACTGTAACTTTCGGATATGTTAATATAGACCCAGTTGAATTTATGGATGAACTTGTGTGAGGATAGCATATTAAATAATGGAGATGTAAGCATTTATTTTAAAACTCAAAAAAATTCAACATGTTTTTTCATCTATAATATGCAGAGTTTTAATCGAAAATTATTCCCACTTTGAGATAAATTGAAAAAACACTTTGAAACAATATACTTCAATTAGAATATAATATCTTAAATATCTCATGAAATATGATCATTTTTATGAAAAATGTTTTCACTGCACATGCGCGAAAGATAGAAATTTTTTTATTACATAGACTGAAAGCTAGATATATTGGGCAACTTTTGTCAAAAGCTTATTTCAATACAGTAAAAATTAAGCAAATTGTCGGGAAAAGAATGAGCTCGATTTTAAGCATTTTCCCGGGTTGAAAAATTCATATAAGAAATTTTTCCCATGCCGCGTAATTAATTTGAAGATCCAGTTATTTCAAACTCGCTCCCACTTATAAGCTTGTAAACTCTAGCATATTTCTGTTTATTATACTAAAATTTGTGAGATCATAAGGGGTTTTTCACAAAAAAGAATTTTTGCAAAGTGGTTGAAATAATTGGATCTTCAGATTAATTACTCGGAATGGGAAAAAACCCTTATGAAATTTTCAACTCTGGAAAATACCTAAAATCTAGCTCGTTCTTTTGCCGACAATTTGCTTAATTTTTTCTCTATTCAAATGAACTTTTGATAAAAGTTGCCCAATGTATCTAGCTTTCAACATATGTAATAAAGTTTTTTCTATCTTTCACGCATGCGTAGTGAAAACGTTTTTCATAACATGCTCATATTTCATGAGATATTTAAGATAATTGTATTCCGATTGCAGTATATTGTTTCAAAAGTTTTTTTTTTTTTTTTTTTTTCAATTTATCCGAAAGTGGGAATAATTTTCATTTAAAACTCTGTATAGTATAAATTTTTAAAATGCTGATTTCTTTAGGAGTTTTCAAATAAGTGCTCATATTTCCGTTATTAGCATGCTATCGTCACACAAATTCGTCCACAAATTGTACTGGGCATAACATATTATCATTATATATTAACATATCCTAAAGTTACAGATAATTTTGTTCACTTAACGATACAGGGTGATCACAAACATTATTGATTTTGCTGAATTTGTTACCGGCTCCCTAAAAACTTAACTTAACGGTCTTAAACTAACTTTAAGACCGGCCCCAGTCTTAAACCAATCTTCACTTGAGGAAGACCCAGTTCTTTATTAAATACCCAATGTTTGAAAACATGCCATTGAGTGATAAGTTTTAAATTGAGAAAAAGTAGTCGGAAATCTTGCTAAATTTTTGAGCAGGAGTGAAAGGCGCCTACATTTAGCTACAAGATTTTAAATGCGCCCTAACTTTAAAATTTTTTGAGAATTACTGCCATAAAATAAGATATATAAGGGGTATACATAGTATTATTACTAAAAGTATGCCTAATTATTACTTTTTATTTAGTTATATACAGAATCCATAAGTTGGAACAAGTTTATCTAATGAATTGCAATTTCGAGCGTTACAAAATCTTAAAAATCAACTTACTTGAAACACAAAAACGTACACATGTATGAATTCCTTATGATTTGTAGTTTTCTAAGTATGTGATCATTTGTGAGTTTTATATATATATATTAGAAAATTCAAAAGGAGTCTTGACAAGTCACTTTTTTCTCATGAGTGTTACCTTTAAAATCATTCTGCAAATTCTTTTGTATCAATAATTAAACATACAAACCTAGTTTAGTTTATCTTAAATATTTGGTTTAAATCAAATTCGTATCAGTATTTATTCATTTTGGCATTTGAACAGAAATTTATCTCGTGAGTATTACTTTGTTTCGTAAACAAAGGTTTTAAGTTCTAATAAAATATTGTTTAATGAAATATTATGGATATTCACTTCCATTACACAATAAATAACTAAATAGTTTTGATTAGCAAAACTATTTATTTGTATAAATTAACAAATGTGCTTATACAATGTTCATATTGAGCTATAGTAACGGCTCATGGGCGACAGTAACACTCTTCAGTCACTGTAATAATTCTATTGTAAAAATATGTATAAAAAGAAACTTTGTATGAAAAAGGAGAAATAAAGTTTAAAATTTGTTAGGACATTAGATATTAGGCCGTATTAAAAAATAAAATTAGAACATCATCGTTCACTTTCTGAAGTCTACGTAAGCAATACAATTTTCATTTAATCTGAATAAAGTATTATTTTCTTCAAAAATAATTCAAAACATCACCTTTACTCAATCTTCACACAAGTGACGACTGATACACTACAATGTATCTGAATCTAGTTTTCTTTCAAGCTCCGCTTACAAACTCGAATAGTAAAAATGTGTCAATTTTGATTTTAGTTGTAGAAAGGATTGTTTCTTTACTGTTATTCTGCAGGATTACATTTTAACCCTCATCGTCCATTTCCGCAAAATTGATTCATCTATTTTGCTTTGTAATCTGTTGCATACCTTTTCTTTTCTTTATCTGTTATTATAATTTTATGCAAGAAATTTTGACACTTTACATCTAAAATGACACTGATACAAATTTCCTTCTCGCCAATCATTTTGTATACAGAAGGAGGAAATTGGTTGTTCAAGATTTTCCTCTTTTATTATTTATGATTAGTGGGATACTTTATATTCCAATAGTACATAGGCAATATTTTTTCTTTGCATTAAAGACAATGGCTGTCGATACATTTGGTTAGAGCATTTGTCGCATGCTAAAAACGGATTTGAACTAACGTCAAAATTTTGGGCTGTTTTCGTTTTGTACATATATGTACACTACCTTTCCATAAATGATTGGACACTTTTGAATTCAGAAGTTTTTTCAAATATCTCAAGAAGTGCTTGAAGAATCATCTTAAAACTTCAGGAGTATGAATAACATATTACACCTTATATATTTCAGTGGAGGTTTTGTCCCGAAAATAAAAGAGGGACTAGTAAAAAATTAAATAAAAAGGAAAATGTTTGGGATCACCCTGTGTAAAAAGTAATGCTTGAAATGAAATCGGGTTGTAATATGTAATTAAGAGGCTCCTTCTTATTCTCTGCATAAATTTTTATGATGCTACCACATATATGCATGGAGATATAACGGTTTCTTTAAAAAAATCCAAAAACATTTGTCACTTTTTTAACTATAACACGCAAGGTATTAAATTCAATGCAAAGCCCTTTTCCGAAAACTTGACACACAATATTAGACACAGCATATACAGCAATCAGAATGCAAAAATATTAAATATCTAACGAAATATGAGCATTTTTACTAAATAAATTTTAACTGCACATGCGCTAGATTAGCGAAATTTTACTTGAATAACTTAATATTCAAATGTATTGAGCTACCTATATAAAAAACCTCAAAGAAGTATTGTGTGAATTGAAAAAAGTACGCGATAGATTGAACTGCTTTTTAGTTTCCCTCAAAAAACCAGCTAAACTATAAGGGGTTTTCCTCATATTTTGATTTTGATTCGGTCAATTGTAATACAATGTTCGTTGATTATAAATAAATATTGAAAAAAAACCCTTACCATTTTCCTTATTTTTGAGGAGAATTGAAACACAGTTCATTCTAACACGTATAACTTTTTGAATTTATATGATATTTGTTTGGGATTTTCTTATAAATAGCCCAATACTATCGGCTATTATATTATGTAAATGAAATTTCTCTAAAACTAGCGCATGCGCAGTTAAAAATTATTTAGTAAAAATGTTCATATTTCATTAGATGTTTAATATTTTTGCATTCTGATTGCAGTATGCTGTGTCTAATATGTCAAGTTTCCTGAAAGTGGCTTTGCACTGGATTTAATATCTTGCATGTTATAGTCAAAAAAGTGACTTTTTTTTTTTTTTTTTTTTTTAAGAAACCATTATATTTTCATGAATATATGTATTATCATCATAAAAATTTATACAAAGAATAAAAAAGAGCTTCATAATCACATATTACAGCCAGATCACATTTCAAGCCTTACTTTTTACAGGATGATCCCAAACATTTTCATTTTTATTTAATTTTTTACTGATCCCCCCTTTCATTTTCGGGACAAAACTTTCACTGAAGTATGTAACGCGTTATTCACACTCCTGAAAATTCAAGTTGATTTTTGGAGATATTTGAAAAAACGTCAGACATCGAAAGTATCCGGTCATTTATGGAAAGGTAGTAAATAACAAAATGTGTTCCTGAATCGAAAATAAATGTAATAATGAGTAAAAATAAACAAAATATCTATAACTGTAGATTTATTTATAAATTGGTTGCTTTAAATCACAAATATTACTCAGGAGTGTTACCTTTTCTAAGTAACACTCATGAGATTTATTAAAGAATTCTTCACTAGAATAAATTCTAACAATTTTCTTGGAAATTTTGGAATGCCTCTTAATAAACAAAAGATACATTCTTTTCTAATTTTATTATTTTTATATCATAAAAAATACTGTAAAATAAGTGTATAACACTCTCGAGAGGTAATGCAAATACTCCCGGTAATGAAATACACATAACTGACCTACAATAATTAAAGAATAAAATTATCCAGTTCTACATCTGCACATTGTCAGAAGGAAGAACATGGCTTTCTTATTGCTGTTATTTACTACAGTATAAAAATGTTTTGAAAGTAAATAATAATTATTTCTTGGAGGTAACACTCATGAGCTCCATTGAAGACACGAGATGCATTTAAGTTTTAAAATATCAGATTTAATATTTTAGTGAAATTGCTTGCATTTTTGTTTAATTGACACATATTACTTTATATTTCCTATCATATATTTAAAAAAAAAAAAAAAAAAAAAAAAAAAAGATTCGTATTATGGGGGGGTTGTTATAGTGGACACGTAAATTTCCACTATCGGCTAATTAAAACAGTAGAACGACACTATTATTTCAAGACTTGGAAAAAATGTAATGAATACATTAAGTTAAATGTAAAATGGTATACCGCTTCATGCTTTTATAGTGTCAAAATAATAATTTTATCAACATGAAATTAAGATTGAAAAACTAGGACATCAAACCGGCAATTAATGCGAAAATCATCCATTTTTGAACTAAATTTTATAGTGCATTTGATGAATAGAACTCCAGTGGCGGCTCGCGAACCGAAAATAGGGGAAGAGCTATAAAATAATATTTAAGTATTTTTAATCATAATTTTTATTAAGCATGGACTTAACTAAAAATAACTAAATATACTTATTTAAAAGTAAATTTATGTTCCATAAATGAATACAGTGTAAAATACAGTTTGCCTCTTCACCAATTTTTCTTGCACGAGCCGCCACTGCGAGAACTCTATATACAACCTCTGACAATAAAGTTCGGTGAATAGTCCTGTAACATTAACGTAGATGAAAAATTAACGAAAGTTGCCTTACTGTCCTTCGAAATAGTCCTCTCCCATAACTATGCACCGCTGAGATTTGCTATACATGTCCTGGAAACTTTGCAAGAAATCTTCTTTTGGGATGGTGTTCAAAAGCCTCGTCACGTTTCGTTGGATGTCAGAAATATCGTCAAATCTCTTTCCTTTCAAAGCAAGCTTGAGTCGAGGGAATAGAAATATGTCTGGAGGATTAAGATCTGGCGAGTATGGTGGATGTTCAATTTGTACCATTCTCTAAACGTGCCTGCTTCTGATCGGCAGTCACGCAGTGGCGGATCCAGAACTTGACTTTTGGAGGGGGGGGGGGGCTAAGATTTTTCAAAGTGTTATTCTACACCAATAAAAATTTACAATTGCAATATTCAATTGTGAATGTCAGTGTTCTTTTTTTTTGGGGGGGGGGGCTTTAGCCCCCTAGCACCCCCTTAAATCCGCCACTGCAGTCAAGTGACGTGGCACAAGACGATGACACGTTTTTCTCATCCCTAAATTCTGGGTAACGATTTGTCGCATGGATTCACGGTTAATCTGCAGTTCATCAGCTATCATGAGCACAGTTTATTGACGATCTTTCGTGATTAATTTCCTCACTTTCTCCATGTTTTTGCCATTGACGGAGGTCGCCGGTCTTTCGCTATGAGGTTGTCAGAAACACTTTCCCGACCTTCTCAAAGACGGGCGAACCACTCGTACACACACTTCATGGACAGTGCTTGATCTTCATAAACATGTACCAGCATCGCATGAGTTTCTGTCGGTGTCTTGCCAAGGTTAAAACAAAACTTTAAATTGATCTTTTCATTTTCCTGTTCTCAGTTAGGAACCAACGCACTAAACAAGCACTTTGTAAAACAAGTCTTACACGGAACACAAACGACGCTCAACTGAACAACGGTGGGGATAGATGGTCAACAATTGCCGCTACGCAGGTGCAGAGTTTTGTTTTGATGGTGCTGCCAGATCGGCCGTTCTGACTTCATTCACCAAACTTTATTGTCAGAGGTTGTATTATTTAAAACAAAGGAAAATTTTAACAGTTTACGTTTAGAAGGTAAAATCACTATAGTTAAATATATCAAGCCGCAATGTCTTTTTTAAAAATATCATATCCATTACTGTTACAGCATTTACGCCATTTTCATTAATTTATTCATGACCGATTCTTTTATTTAGAATGACAAAGGAACCTTATTAACAATATATTTTAATACTCAATATAAGAAATCAATACATAAGAAAAAGAATATATTATCATATCATTATCGAATTATATATAGATAGCATTTTTAATCTGACTATAGACAATAAACTAAAGTAGAATTTCAAATGTAAGACAATCCTCAAATAATACTTTACACATTTTCCTGCTAATACCAAATCTCTCTCTCATATTCTGTCCTGTGCGAATAGCAAGAAATGTTAGTAAAGGAAAGGATTCACTGCTCTAGAGCTCCTATAATAGGAGTCTTACACTGCTCAGTGCAGGCGTAAAAGAAGCATGAGCTGCTCCGTACTTGAAGAGAAAAATACAAGAGCCAATGCAGCAAAATAGCTTTTGTTATTCATTATAAGTTCTCTAAGGGAATCTCAATTCTCTAAACTAAGAGCGAGTGAATTAAATTGACGTTATTTCCGTTCTGAAGAAGCCTCTTCTAGCATCATTTCCGTTAATACGAATCCCATCATCTCGCGATTTTATTTTGTCATGAACAGAACATTTTGCGTCCTCGTCTCCAGTAAAGTTGTTTTCACACCAAAAAGTAATCTATTGACACCACTGCTAAAGAAATCGGTATATTAATAAATAAAATAATTATAATTATATATGTATTTAAAATGCATTTATTAAAATGTTTGTATATTTGTAAAAATTATTTTTATATTATTTTACCTATTAAATAGCAGAAATTCATATTTGTCCTCGATAAAAACACGCAGTAAAATAAAATACTTCTTAAAGTTTTCTAACGATAAGAAATTATAGTGCACATTATGCATACAAATTAGTGGGTCATATAACGCATTATAAATTATTTCTTCTGAAATATTTATGTATTACTGATACAGCTGTAGTTTATCTTTGTAGATCTAAAGAATGTTATTTTAGAGAGTTTCGATACTTTTAAATACACACATACTTTGAAATTAGATTCATTTTTTCCGTATTTTGTCGCAAGTGTACTAATTATTAAAAGTATACTTGTATCTGAAGTATTAAAAATTTCATATTTAAAAAAGAAATGGCATGCTTAAATGTGAAAAATAGACAACATTATTAAATGAACTATTTTTATTCAAATATAGATGTGTTGCAGAACTTTGTGTCCTATAGCTTTTTACTTTCCGAACATACATATGTAAGGAAAGTATTGTAACCATGACAAAAATTCGACTTTGACATTTCAGTGTTACGTTTGCAGGTCCCCTGAGGTCCTTTATTTTTACCACAGTTAATTACTTAGTGTTCAGAAAGTCGAGTGGAGTCACTCGAGATTTTTTTATTTTTTTTATTTATTTCATTATTATTATTATTATTTTATTTTATTTTTTTTTAATTCAGCATTTATTTTTATCTCCATTAAAATAAGTGAATATTTTCAATTCTTTTTAAAAAATTTGAAAAAATTAAATTAACTACACTTGAAAATACTACCTATGACTAAAATAATTGTATCCTAAATTACTTTTTTTTTTTTCATTTTCGGCGTTGCAATGAGGGATTTATTTTAGCTTTATTCAGCGAAAGACATTTTACTTCTATTTGGTCAAATGATGTAGCGAATAATAGCAAAATATGTGAATAGTCTTCAGGGTAGATCTACTCAATATAGAAATTTTATTTAATGTTAGGAAAAACCTTTAACCGTGCCACAAGATTTCATCTAAAATTAACAAAATTTCAACTGCAACTTCAAACTTTTTTACTAAACAAAGAGAAAAAATTGCTTACAGTTTTAAGTAATAAATTAAAAGTTACATGTCACTATTTTTATTATTGCAGTTCTTGTCTTAACACGTTACGTTTTTAATCTAAGCTAGTTCACGATTTATAACAGAACTAGATTAGTATTAGTTTACACTTGAATCACACATATTGAGGAGAAGTTATTGGAAACACGCAATTTGAAATTTTCTCTTTAAAAATAAAAATATACTTAATCTATTTATTCTATATGAACAAAATCGATTCATAAATGTTTAAACTGGACGATTAGTTTTGTAGATAATTTAAACGAACATCAAAAATGTAAATTCGAATTTGTTTCATTTTTCGTTTTCTAGTTTGGAATTTGACATTAATTAGCAATTTAATTGAATCAATTTTTACAGGTATCTTGGTATCTGTACGCCATATATAAAATATCTATTATAAATACTATGTCAATAATAAAAGACTTTAGGTCTGCTTTCGTTGATATTTTGATAAACAATTTAAGGGATGTAAAATGTTTATAATCATACTTAAATCTAGACAAAGAGCAGTTGATAACACTGATATATATATATATATATATATATATATATATATATATATATATATATATATATATATATATATATCTTTTTTTCACTTAAATTTTACTTGTTTTATTAGATTGGCAAAGTGTTTTTCTATATTCCGGTATTTTCACCTCATAAATCGAAAACATTTGTTAAAACAATTTATCAACAATTTATCAACAATTTACCGTAAGTATTTCTGAGGTTTCATACAATTCAATATGCGATCGATTATGGCAACAATCGGAATATTTCCTTTGACATTAAAGTCACTTGGTATCACATAACAAAAACACGTTATTAAGGGGTTACAAGGATTTTAAAGGCTAAAAAAAGCATATTTTCTGTATTTAGTTAAATATAATAAATAAATGAAAAGTATTCAAAATTTTGAGCATATAAAAAAGAAATATTTAAACAATATTTTATAAAATTTTCATTAAATTCAGCCAGTGGGTCCGGAGGTCCTTCAGAAAAGCAGTAGATACGATTTCTCGAAAACTAATGCACAGATCTCACTGAAATTTTAAATACTTCTTCAAAATATAATTGACTAGTGCTTTATTGAAGGATTTTTTTTTTTTTTTTTTTTTTTTTTTTTTTAATGAATTTTGAATTTTTGACATAGTTGTGTGAAAAAACAAGCACAATTTTCGGTGCATTTTACCCCCACGTATAGCCTTGTAAAATGAGCTGTAATAGGGGAAAAAAAGGAAAAAGAAATTAAATAACTTGGTGTGTCACTCACACGACTTTCTCTTACCCTAAAATTTAATACTATAAATACAGGTTGCAGATTAAGATGTAAGAAAACGAGTACTGTTGTGCAAACATGTGTTAAACAAATCAAATTAGGCTTCGGAAGAGTTTTATATCACAATTAGTTCTGTGTGAGGGGGCTACCGCCCACCTCAACCCCCCCGTTCCATTAATGCACCTACATTTATATAGAAATTAATTGGGCTATTAAAAAATAATTTATTAAAATTATTATTTAAAAAAATTATCTTTTATGATAATGCAGACGATTTCCATATTAGAGAAGTAGTATAACACCAAATATCCAAAAAAAAGTCCATTTTATTCTCAATATTAAAAAAAATAAAAATAAATAAAAATAAAAATAAAAAATACGATTTTTTTTTTCCCGTTAAAAGTAAAAAAAAAAAAAAAAAAAAAAAAAAAATCGATAACTTTGTTTTAAATTATCGCAGATCGATGGTTCAACCATTCGTTTTAAAGGTATTGGCGAGCTCTTTTGAAAGATACCCATCATGAAACTTTACTCCCCTCGAGGGATTACTTCCCCCCAGGGGGGGGGAGGCGAGTCTCCTACGTACACAATTTTTTTCCCTGTTGACTATCTCTATTACAAAAAAATATATATTCGTTTCATTTGGTTTAGTGCAATCTATAGATGTTAAACTCTACTTACCTGCAATTTCTCCCATAGACGTAATGTATTTGAATACTTTTGAGTGTCCCTGTACACGAACCATTTACTTGATCTTAACGAAAAGTTTAGTGTAGCATCCTTATATGATACACATTTAGAATTCCAAGTTTGAACTTTCTGCGATAATTTGTTTTTGAGATATGCTGATAACAGACAGACACACACACAGACACATACACAGACATACACACAGAAACACACACAGACTATTTGCTAAAAACATGATTTTAGTATTCAGGGGACCTCAGAACATGTAAATATAACAAAAACTCGCGTTCGGAAATTTACCCAAAAACAATACTTTCTCTACCTTATGGGTAAGAGAAAGTAAAAAGAAAGAAAAATCCTTTGTTTAGGCACTAGAAAATTCTGTTTTTATTTAAAGAAATGTGCAAATTTTTAAAAGATCGGTGCATTAATTTTCGAGAAATCGTGTCCACCACTTTTCTGAAGGGTTTCCGGAAGCTAGAACTCACCGACTGAATTTTCCTAATTTTTGAAAGAAATTTTTATAGAATATTGTTTATATGGGTTTTTTTACGCTCAATTATTTGAATAAAAATTTTCAGTTATTATATTTTTAAAAAAGAAAGAAAAAAAAATATGCTTTTTTTTTTCTTTCCAAGCCCATGTAACCTTTTAAGATCATTTCATTGATCATACTAAATTATTTGAACCTGAACAAAAGTCAAGACAGTCCGATAATTATTTTTCAACAGAAAACACACACAGGCATAATTTAAACAAACGTTTGGTATTATTTATATGATCATGAATATGCTCATTCTAAATGTTATTTCTTAACCGTTTAGTCAACAGTAACTTATTTAATATTTTACAAATTATCAAATTTTTAATGCATTATCTTGCTATTGAATGCATGACAACTGAGGTTATTTTTATGTCACTGTAACATATTTTTCATTTCAACAGCTTCCCTTTATCGCATTTGTCACTCTATTTCTTTTTTTGTCGTATCACTATGTCGAATTTCACTTTGGCTTTCTACCAATGGGGAATTTGCAAATTTTTTACTTTAAGATTGATGGAATTACATATTTTATCGATTAATGTGCTTATTCGCTTGAGGAATCCACTTTACTCGACTTTTAAAGTTGTGACTCTTCTCTTTCGAAAAATTTCATATTTTTTAACACTGGTCCACGTTTAATGTTACATCAATGATTTGACTTTTTTTTTTTTTTTTTTTTTTCGTAAAAAAAACCCATAGTAGACAAAATTATTTCTAACTATTGCTTCCAATGAAATGCAAAATATGGTTTAAATTTTCAAGTCCCTTTTCATCCTTTAGAATTTATAATGGCGTATTATTTTTGTATAATCGTATAAAACTTGATATATGAAAAGGTCATTAAGAGGCTTTATGATGATTCAATTTGAGTGCATAACCCCTGATATGTGACATTGCTATACTGTAATTTTCCCCGAGAACACGAGAAATCTATATCTCAGGATCTATTGTGTATAATTGCAAAAAACTTGGTAAATGAGACAACCATTATGAAACATTATACTAATTTAATTTGAGTGTATATCGACCAACAGGTGGCGCTACTGTGCTGAAATTTAGCCCGTAAATAGGCAGGCTATATCGATAAATCGGTTGATAAGAGGAGTTGCTATTGTGATATTTCACAAGGCTACATCTCAGCATCCATTGATTAAAATTGCACCAAACTCCGTAGGTAAAATTTTCACGTGAGATGCTATGGTTAAACTTTTGTATACATATTATACAGTAAGTGTCTCTGTTATATAGAATGATATAGAAGAAAGTTTTGTAGTGGCTACAACATACTAGTTGCAAATTGTGATTAATTTTCCGACCATAATAAATGTTTTGAAATCATAATAAATAAATAATAAGCACATATGTTCTTTTTCATCCATTTTCCTTTTCAATATCATGTACATGCGCCGCTGAAATTAAAGTATACGTTCGTTTGTATCGAAATTTAGAAAAGAAAGAAAGAATGAGAGAGAGAGAGAGAAATATTGACCTAATACATTACTTATTATAGAAATCGTCCAGAATATGCGGTTTTGTCTGCCTGTCACGTTCTTCAACAATTTCGGAAAAATTGTAAAAGGTTATAAACATATTATATGCTATATAGTTTTCCAGAGCCCGTAAAAGTAGGATATAGGATTTCTAAAGGTAGATTTCCGTGTTTAAAGATATATCGTTATTTTAAATGATATGTACTTAAGATATCCGTTATTCTGTGTGTTCGTCGGAACAAATTTTTATTGTATATTTTAACAATAGATCTTATATTTAGATTCGAAAGTAACAAATCTTTTTCAAAGCATCAATAAAGCTTCACTTATCCTCAAAGGACTGAACAAGTTTACCTCTATTGTTCTGTTCTAAAGCAATAGGAAAGAGGCCATTAACCTCAAAGTCTAAAGAAATTCGCCTATATATTTAAACAAAAGTTAATGAGAGTATGAATGAATCGTGAAAAAAATTATTGCATATAAATGTAAAATTAACTATTTTTTTAAGCTTGAGAGCTCACGCCTACATCTTTTTTCCTTCAGACGAGTTAGCTAAATAAAACTTGATCGTACAAAAGCATTAATGAAAAATCAATTCAATATTTATGATTCAACACAAAATGATACTACAGAGATTGTCCAATCTCATTATTGGCCAGTTGCTAATTCTGAAGTATTTGCTGTAGATTTAAGTTCCAGATAGAATTAGTATGTCGTAGATAACACAAAACTTTCTTCTATATTTTTCTATACAAATTCACGGAGTACAAATTATTTATTAAAATTATTTTCCATGATCGCAAGCGTTTATCTCTCAGAGAAGTATAATACTAATTGTTGAAAAGTCTTTTTTT
Source organism: Salticus scenicus (assembly GCA_963930645.1). Classification (NCBI taxonomy): domain Eukaryota; kingdom Metazoa; phylum Arthropoda; class Arachnida; order Araneae; family Salticidae; genus Salticus; species Salticus scenicus. Next base: position 59,436 of record CAWVNO010002022.1, read on the forward strand.
TTTCCCTGTCTTTTAGAAACAACATCTGAAAAATGTATTTTTTATTAATTAATTTATATATATATATATATATATTTATTTATGAAAAAAGGATTGATAACTTTGTTTTAAATTATCCCAGATGTATAGTTCAACCATGAGTGAGGGGAAGTTTCTTCATTGACTATTACTAAGATGGGTGACAAAATTTAGATGGGTGACAGATGGGTGACAAAATAATATGAACAAAATATTGCGACAAATTACATATGGGTGACAAAATAATGTGAACATTTTCGCTTTTTTACGTTTTGTTAAATATCTTAAAAAGATCTTTAGGAATGATCTTGAAACTTTGGTAGTGTAAAGAACATGTTATACCTCATATTTTTCAGTAAAAGTTGTGTCATGAAAAGGAAAAAGAGACCAGTAAAAAATTAAACAAAAAAAAAAAAAAAAAAAAAAAAAAAAAAAAAAAAAATTGGGTCACCCTGTAAAAAGTAATGCTTTAAATGCGTTTAGCAGTAGCATGTGTTTATGAGGACTTTACTCATTATTCGTATAAAATTTTATGAGACTACCACATATATTCATGGAGATATAACGGTTTCTTTAAAAAATTGCAAAATCAATTTCCAATTTTTTAATTATAACACGTAGGGTATTAAACCCAGTGCAAAGCCATTTTCAGGAAATATAGAATACTACATTAAGCACAGCACACAGCAATCAGAATGAAAACATATTAAATATTTTACGAAATACGAGCAGTTTTACTAAATAATTTTTAACTACGCATGCGCAAGCTTTATAAAATTTCATTTGCATAATTTAATAGCCAAAGGTATTGATCACTTTATATGAAAATCCCAAGCAAATATCATGTAAATTCGAAACGTTACGAGAGATAGAATGAACAGAATTTTAGTTTTCTGAAATTAAAACCTAAACTATGAGGGGTTTTACTCACATTTTTACTTTGATTCAATCAATGCCCAGTGATTGTACAGTGTTTTCGCAGATTGTAAATAAATATTGATAAAACCCACTAACATCTTTTTTTTTTTTTTTTTTTTTTTTTTAGAAGAACTTAGATTCTGTTTATTCTATCTCTCCTAACGTTTTGAATTTACATGATATTTATTTGGGGTTTTCATACAAATTACTCAATACCTTTGGTTATTAAATTATGCAAATGAAATTTTTATAAAGATTGCACATGATTAGTTAAAAATTATTTAGTAAAAGTGCTCGCATTTCGTAAGATATTTAACATTTTTTTCATTCTGATTGCTGTATGCTATGTCTAATGTAGTATGCCATAATTCCTGAAAATGGCTTTACACTGGGTCTAATACCCTACCTGTTATAATTAAAAGAGTGGAAATTGTTTTTGCAATTTTTTAAAGAAACTGTTATATCTCCATAAATATATATGGTGTCCTCATAAAATTTTATACAGAAAATGAGAAAAGTCCTCATAATCACATGGTGCAGCCGAAACGCATTTAAAGCATTACCTTTTACAGGGTGATCCATAACATTTTGATTATTGTTTAATTTTTAACTGGTCCTTTCTTCCTTTTCATGACACAATTTTAACTGAAAAATATAAGGTATAACATGTTCTTTACACTACCAAAGTTTCAAGATGATTCCTAAAGAACTTTTCAAAATATTTGACAAAACGTAAAAAAGCGAAAGTATTCACATTATTTTGTCAGCCATCTGTAAATTTTTATATTCCCAACAATGATTAGTTAAGAGGAATTCTCATAATGCATTTTTACGGGAAAATTTGTACTATTGAAAATTATTAAAACACGGGATAACAAATCCACTTATTGGACGAGATAGAGAAAAAATTGATAAGCTCTAATTATTAAAATGCAACTACATATAAATTTGTATGAAATTTTGTGCTTTAGTTCTCTAGCTAGAGATGGTAGAAAATTTTATCACACAGACATTTTCTAAAAATGCTCAAATCATTTTTGAACCTCTCATTTTGTGTAAATCCATTGAAAACCGGAAGTCATAAATTTTTACGAATCCAATACTTTCTTCTGTTGAATACTATAGAAGAAATTAAAAACGTTTAACATGAGATAAATAATTATAACAGTTGCTGGTTGAGTTAATAATGTGTTTACATAAAAAAAATAACGATATCAAAGTTTGTACATTATCCTGAAGTCTTATAATAAAACATTCTCAATATTATTCTCATGTGAAAAATATTACAAAATTTAAAAATAAGAAAGAGAATTTGAAAGTTATTTTCAAGCATTTATAATAATTAAAAATATATATATCATTTGAGTGAAAAATAGGATATATTATTAGAAGAAATCATGTGAAATGCTTCATCTGTAAACATAACACAATTTGAATTAGTCTGTATTCTAACCAAACATTTTTCGATGATATAACCAGATTCTTTTTTTAAAGGCATTGCCCTTTATTTTTAGTATCAAAAAATGTAATATATTTAAGTAATGTCAAAACAAGGACTCAAAATATATCCGATGACTTTTGTGATATGATTTTCTTTCGATAACTAGCAAATTAGCAATTTTTTAGATAAAAAATATACATGTATGTATAAATATATATTAATGACTTATTTATAAAATCGACTAAGAGTGACTTATTAACAAGAACAATTATTTAAAATTATTTTAATTGTTTAATTATCACAAATCATAGAATTTAGAAGATATTCACATGGGATATGTGTATAAATAACGAAGATCTAAATTAAACTTGACTTTTTCTAGATGATTATAGCAAAAATTATAGTACTTCAGAATTTCAGAGAAATTGGAACAATGGCATAAAGACATGATGAGAATATCACCATAGTCAATTGGAAAAGTTACAATTAGATGGCGCTGCCCAAACTAAAATACCCGTAAATTCAATTTAAAAATAAACAATAAAACATAATTTTGCTTTTAAATCTTCCATGTATCTTCCATTTAAATCTTCCAAAAAAAAAAAAAAAGAAAGAAAAAAAAAAAAGAACGAAAGAAAAGAAGAAGATAGAAACAAGAACGAAAAATCATGTGATAAGCATTGATTTATTAACAATTTCCAAATATACGTAATTGTTGTATTGTATAACATTCAATACTCTTTGCCTACGTTATCACACAACGGACAGACAGTAATTCTGGAAGGCATACAGATAGACTAACTGAATTCCTAATCATTCTTAAACATTGTTAGAAAGTGTTAAAAATGCTTAACACTAAAGAAAACGTAGTCCTTATATTCTAATTGCAGTCCATGTCCATAATGTATTGAATATTTTAGTGTAGCCCTGTAAATCTGAAGGATAATAAAACTATATTCTATGAAAATATTATTTTAGAATATTAAAAATCAATGTCAATTTCTTTATGATTTTTACAATACAAAGTTCTTTAAATGTAATTACAATTTATCGCCAATACCTTTAAAATGAATGGTTGAACCATAGATCTGCGATAATTTAAAATAAATTTATCGATTTTTTTCATTTTTAACCACAAAAAAAAAAATATATATATATATATATATATATATTTTTATGTAATATTGAGAATAAATTAAAATATATTGTAATATTGTAATATTGAGAATAAATTGATTTTTTTTTTTTTTTTTTTTTTTTTTTTTTTGTCTGACTGTACATCTACACTTTGGTACATTTTACAGATCAAAACTCATGACGAAAAAATTAAATATAGTCTTATTCCAAATTTTATTACACAGGAAATTGGCATACCTGAACATGAACACATTTCATTAATAGCTAAATACTGACTTTGCTCAATCGAATATAGAGTGTATTTCTTAGTGCATTTCAAATAATTTGAGTCTATACGCACTGATAAAAATATTTCTTTGTGTCCCTGTAAAATAGGAAAAATTTTTATCTAAAAAAATTTCTAATTTGCTTGTTATGGAAAGAAAACCATATCACAAAAGTATCGAATATATTTTGAGACCTTGTTTTGATATTAAAAATTAAATATATTTCATTTCTCGATACGAAAAATAAAAGGCATTGCCTTTAACAAATCTGTGGTATGTCATCGAAAATAGTTGGAATATATTCTAATTCATATTATGTTATGTTTGTAGCTGAAGCATTTCACATAATTTTTTTGAAAAATATATCTTAATTTTCACTCAAATGAAAATAAAATAATAATTGTTAATTTTTTATAAATGCTTGAAAATAGCTTTCAGATTCCCTTTCGTATTTTTAAAATTTTATAATATTTTACACGTGAGAAAGAAAATATATATAAAGAACATTTTATTGTAAGATACAATAGACAAATTTCGATATCTTTATTTATGCATTATTAATTATGTATAGGTCTTACTTTCATTCAGTTCTATACAGGTCATACGACGGTGACTTATAATATTACCCTGTAAAAAATTCTGATACGTTTCGATTCGCCTAAGGCAACTAGTTGCTTTTTCTGAAACGGATTGATTCATTTAGGGAACGAAAAAAAATTTTTTGAAGCACAATTCGTTTCTGGTTCAACGAAATCAAAATTTTGGAAATGAAAGAGGACTTTTAGAAATCCTTTGTTATTAAAAAGGTTGATTTCGTTGCAGATCTGAATAAACGCAATGTAAATTAAAACTTTTCGTTCCCAAAACGAATCGATCTCGAAACGTTATGAAACTTTTCGAGAAAAGGCAACTTGTATTTTCCGTGACGGAACGTTTCTGAATTTTTTTTTTTTAAGTGCGCATACCACCTTTTAATTCAATCGAGTGATGTATTTAGACACTATCGCACCTCAAATACACCGTAATGATAAAAAAAAAATTCTTTGTGCCCTTGCAGAAGAACTAAAAGCATTACACTCCTCAAAATCGACACAAGTCGTTCAACGGAAACTTATAACATATCTACAAAATTTAAACTCATTCGAATAAAGCGTTTGGACGTTATCGTGCTCACTCACATACATATACAAATATCTGAACATGCATACATCACCATAAAAATAGCAAGAATAATTTAGTAGACCTCATAACGTATTAAATATTCTTTTTTTTTTTAATACGATTACAATAATTTCCTTACATAGTATATGTTCGTAAAATAAATTCTGGCGTTACTTCACTCGAATTTCAGAATTTTAAGTAGCCCCACCGGTAGCCGAGGGGTTCTGCTCTTCAAGCTTTTAAACAGGAAGTACCGGGTTGCGTCGACTTACTCTTTCGGATTTTTCTGTTAGTTTTCTCTGAAACTCGCGTAAATACTTTCTAGGACACCTTATGAAGACTCCTCCCATAGAGGGTAAACTACGCAGGCCAAGGACCCTTGTGCAGTCAATTTGCCTTAATCATAATACCAACACCAACATTGAATATTTAGTAATTAACGGTTATTTAAATAAAATTAAATCAGAGAATAAATCTGTAAATAAACAAAAGAGAAACTTATGATGTACTGTATGAGTATTTTTCCAGAAATACGAATGTTTGTACAATAAACCGTAATGCATCTTTTTTTTTTTTTTGTACGTCCTTGTAAAAGTCCGTATAACCATAACTAGCAAGCACATATTTTACAGTAACTACCGTACTGTAGCAAAATTCTAACATATACATCAGTTTCATTCTTTATTTTATATATATATATATATATATATTATTAATACACTGCAAACGTTTCTTTTTTTCCTTTTAATTAATACACCTTTATAGAATGTAATATGCATAAATTCTTTTACGCTTTCTGTGAAAGAACCATAAGTCATACGCGCATTATTCCCTATAATTGTTTTGTCAAAGCAGTGTAAGATACATCAGTTTTCCTTTTTTAATCCATATTACATTTATAAAAGAAATCTCAAGTAGTAATTTAAATGCATAAACCATAATGTACAAGAATTCGAATTTGTATTACTGTGAAAGAAAAGCTTTAACATAGCTACTCGTTTTGAACTCAATGCAATAAAGCGTTTAGGCGCTATCATGTTCACTCACATACGTACACACATATACATACATCAATGTAAAACATAAAAAATGAATTCAAGAAAATTCGAAACACGTAGATATACTAAAATCTCAAATCTCACAGTAAATTTTTTTCATTATTACAATACTTTTTTTCTTTTACATAGTATATGTGCGGAAAGTGAAAATACATTTTTTAAGCACTACCCTAGTATACTAAAATAAAAAATAATATAGACAAATAGTTAACTAATATTTTTTTTTTTTTGTTTATTTTGCCTTTAATTTCTTTATACATAAATTATTACTTTTGGATGATAATTTGGACGCAAATTTATAGAGTTACTCTATTTTAGTTATTTCAGTTAGTGTGTAATATTTATTATTTAAAATTGCAACATCTTGACATTTTTATCATTGTGCTAAAATTACCGTTTTCTAAATGCAAAGTGCAAGGAGAGATATTTAGATGTAAAATCTTCTTTTAAGGGCCCTCTTCACTCACCGCCGCTGGAAGCCGAAACTAATGTTATTCAATGGGAAATGTTTCTTTACAAATAACTTATTAAGTAATACATATTTTTAAATTCTGTTTTCACATTAGGAAAATTCCCAGCTGTTAAATTGACGGACCTTTTTTAAAAAATTATTTTTTTATTTTTTACATTTTACTTCGAAGCTGCAAAATACGAATTTTCAATATGTGAATTTTTTTCATTTTGCAATTTCAAAATAAAATATTAAAAATTAAAAAAATACTTTTTCAAAAAAGGTCCGTCAATTTAACAGTTGGGAATTTTCTGAATGTGAAAACAGAATTTAAAATTATGTATTAGTTAATAAGTTATTTGTAAAGAAAATTTCCCCATAGAATAACACTGGCTCGGGCTACCGGCGACGGTAAGTGAAGAGGGCCGTTAAATATGAAATTTATAAATCCTTGCTTTCGCGTCCTTTATTTATTTATTTATTTTTCCAATTATGAAGCTGAAATATTTTTTTTTTTTTTTTTTAATGTATTTTCTAATTAAAATCATCCGAACATGTAAATATTTCGTCATGCCAATCTGGTTCATGTCCTTCCAGTCTGACGGACAAAGACAGCCGGAAATTGCAAAGTGTTATATTCTATTGTCGTAAGTCTGACACTGTCATAAATCGCATCCCTGATTTCTACATATATTGCACGTTTTTGCAGTTAAAGCCTCACGAAATTTTAAGTCTGATAGTTTTCGTGATGTTTAGGTTTAGGAAATATGAATTAAAAAGGTATTCATCATAGGAATCGTTAGTTGATACTTCACAACAGACCTTGATGACTTTAAAACACATTCTACATGCCCATTATTTCGCTTTTAAAAATGAATTAAACGTTGGATTTAAACATCTAAGAGAGTATAAATCTTTTTTAAAGGTTACGGTTTAGAATAGAAAAGAAAAGAAATTTCCATACTTTGTTCAGATTAAATAAAGGAAGAAACATCATTCGTGAAAACTAGCATAGGCGTTGATTTTGAGTACTTGGCGGAGAAGCAAAACACTGTTCTGTTCGTACACGGCAATCTCGATGCTAGCGAACTTATCGCCTAACAGTGCTAAATTGCCAAAAATGCTTAATTTTGATAATTTTTTGTGGTCGCTGTAATTCATTTCAGCCGATATTTTTTTCACTTTCTGGTGTTTTATGAAGAGTAGAATCACATACATTTTTTTTTTTTTCAATATTTTTTTGAAGATGTCACCTTTTGAATGCTTCCTTGTAAGAAGATAAAATAGTTTTATAAAAAAAACTTCCTTTATAAACAGCATTCTACCCTTAATACGGATGTATACGCAGGGTCAAAAGATCTATACATCTAAGCATAAACCTTTTCTAAAAAAGGCGCGCGACGTCACTCGCAGTCAAGTTATGGCTATAGTGGCAACACATTAGTATATCCACCAATACAGGTTGATCTTTTGCCACTCGAGAGTGTGGCAAAGGTTGGTTGACGGAGCGTTGTTTGTAAACAGACCCTTTCCTTATTCAGACTAAATAAAGAAAGAAAGATAATTCATTAAAATTAGAATTTAATCATACTTACTAAGGAGATAAAATAGTTTTATAAATAAACTTCCTCTCTAAACAGCAGTCTACCGTTTAAAATGGGTGAGCTGATTGCCACAAAATTTGATATGTGAATAATTCATGAGATGTGCTCTATGAATTAAAAAAATAAATAGCTCAAAATTTTTCACCCAGATGGCGCGTTTCATGGGGGAAATAGCATATTTGACAAATAGAATAATCCACAGTGAATAATAATCTATTCGATAAATATTCAAATTGCTTATGCATTCCGTATAAGTTTTTGTTTATTTATTCTCAATTTCCCCAACTTAATAAACGTTTGTGGACATTTTTAATTTTTTTTTTAATTCCTTTGGCGTATCTCATGAATACTCTAGGTACCGAAAGTCGTGGCAATCTACTTTTAGCTGCGCGGGATACTGTTTATAGCGGAAATTTAATCATCCTGCTTTATTAAAGAATTTTATTTTTTAATTTTCTTGATATTTTAATTTTAATATTGTTTCATGTTCGGCAAAATATTATTTATAAGTTAGAATTCTAGAGGGCTAATACAGGGTGATAAACAAGCGACGCTATTTCAGTCTTCTATGCAGTCAACTTATATCATCATCGTTCATCAACAACTGCCAATTGTGTCAACTCTTTCTATGTTAAAAGTCTGTACAGTCGACAGCAAAATTATTGAAGCACACATCCATATTTTGCATACATATTTTTTTCAGTTTGATCACTCTTTTTATCATGAACTTACTTTTTTATAAAAAGCATAAGACTAAGATCATGACTTGACAAATATTTGCTTAACAAAACAGTATTAGGTGCACATCTTTTAAATAGGAATTATTGCTAGCGCTTCAATAATGTTGCTGCCGACTGTATATAATAATATAAAAAATGATTTAAAAATATAGAAGAGATATAGAAGTGTTACATGTCCCAATATGGATTGATTAAGGTTTCATATATTGCCTGTATGCATTAGGCAGATATTTTTTCAGCTAAAATATATTTTATTGCTTCTTTAAATTTCAAAAGACTTAATTATGATGTGTAAATAAACACGTTGCAGTGGCTACGGCTAACTTTTCTGACTCGGCTGTTTTCTGTACTAGATGCATTAGTGTTGTACTTTTTATATTTGTCTATAATAAATTACAAATTTAGAATCTGCCGATGATCACACGGAAAAGTTTTGGACTGCCAAAGCTGATGATAGTATTCGGTACATTCCAGATCCACATTCTTTGAAACAAGAATGTTTGAAAAATGATATGCCACGAATTTCAATGAAAAGTTTTTACCACGAGATTTACTATTCAAATGTACACACACACATACATACATATGTACATATATATATACCCCCTAATTAGGTCTTTTATATTAAATTATAATTTAATTAATATATTCTTTAATAATAATTCCAATCTGTTTTTTTATTAAATCGAAACAACCATTTCCGCTTTCTTAAAATAAACCGTCAGCAAAATTAATCTTTTTTATTATTATTGCTTTAACGTATTTCTTTCAAATGGCTCCTTTTCCTTCGACACAGAAATATTCCCGTTAGACTTAAGTCCTATCCAGTCTCAGAGTGGAGAACCAATTAAATAATAAAGCACGTCGCTACACCTTTTTAACCACGTGACATATCGTCACGTAGGGGAAAAATCCTGCACTCTCTTTTTAATTTCCCTAATATAAAACTGTATACATCCCTCGATGAAGTGCTTTTTTTTCGATCATACTTGCTAAAATAACTGCACAATGTCATATTATAAATATTTGTACTGGCCTCTCCTAAGCGGGAAATTCTGGCAGTAATACAATAGAGATTCAATGTAAAAATGAGTCCAGTTTCTTTTAATGAAGACTGCTACCACGATTGCATGATCACAAAAGGGCGGTTAAAGATGCCTTTACGCCCTTACAAGCCGGTACGATAGTAAAAAGAGGGCAGTATTTATGAAATTTAAACTTTTTCAACAGTTGGAGCTTAAACAGGGGGCCTTGTGATTGAATATTGATTTTAGCGACAGGGAATGTAGCTGAACTCCTTCTGTGTCTTCTACATTTAAATAATTAATAAGTTAAACGCTTTTAACATTCTGTTATTAACATCAAAAATGCGTATAAAAAGTTTATTTTTTCGAGCTCAACTGTCCGAAGGATGTAATCCTTTAGATGTGAACTGTACAGTGTAGTCAAAATCCTTTACCAACATGTGTGCATATTCCCGTTTTGAATGTACACTGCCACATTGTTATAGAATGTGTTCCAGTCTCGAAAAAGTTATCGATTGCCAAAAATAATTCATCTCTATTCTACAATGATTCGGTTTTCCGTTCCCTGTGAAGCTGCTTCTGCATATGCACTGGCATCAACGGCTCGAGCTAATTTCTACAAAAATCCTGTTCTGTATGAGCGTGATAATATTTCAAGGTTTCATTCACTACACAGGGGTCATATATTTCAGCGTATCACCAAGTGGGCGCCCATTAATTACGTGAGGTGTTCGGGGGAGGGGGGGGTTGAGCCGAATCTCACGTGGGGGAGAGGAGGGGGGGGATCTCGGAAAACATTACGTAATTTCTTCCCCAAAAAAACAATGTAAAATTACGAGAAAATTGAGTGAAATTCAAATAAAACATGTTTCTTGACTTAGATATGGCAAAATCTGACACGGTAATATTTATCGTAGCTATCCGAACGCCGCGAAGCAGCACAGTAACCTTGATGTGATGATTCAGAAAAGAGATGCAGCAGTACAAGCGGTATTTGCTTTGCATCCATCACAAGAGCTGCAGAGCATCGACGTGCGGTTCCCAATGCACGAGCTGTGCAAGTGCGCAAAGTGCGACTCTGACTGTCACAAGCACAAGACGAGCTTCTGTGCGCAAGCAACGATGGTTTAGATAGAGTGGCTAAATCAGAGCAAAGTTGAAAGAGCAGATGATTCTACTGAAAATCACAGGGATATGTTGGTTCCAATAGTCACTCTTGAGACTGTGCACGAGTCCCCATGAACTGAATTAGAATAAATATTCTTTTATTAATTTTAGTAGTTTCTATTTAAATATTTTATTGTTCAATTTTATTACTGTGATTCTAGAGTGTCTTTTTTTTTAAATAAATCCAACGCATTTACAGTAAAAGTACGAATTTTGAAAAAGCTCACGTGAGATTAGGGGAGGGGGTCGAGTCAAATCTCATGAAATCTCACCAGGGGGGAGGAGAGGTCAAAAAATCATCAAAACCGCCTCACGTAATTTATGAACGCCCCCCAACAGAATTCCATCTAGTGCCGTCATCATAATTCAATGGTGATTTATGTGTGCGCTTGAGGAATCGAAATGCCGTCAGCACGTATTTGTGAAAATATTTGCAGCATTAGTAACATAGCCAGTGACTTTTTTTTTAGGCTATGTTGCTATATATTTTAGATATGTTTTTTTTTCTTTTTTTTTCCCCTTATTTAGTGGATCTATTACTCCTTCCCTCCACCTTCCTAATTTTTATTTCATTTTTGACTTTTGAATTAATAAAAATTATAAATATTTTTTGACAAGTTTTACAGCATAGAGAAAAAAAAAAAAAAGAGTAACGTGCGTAAGTAATATTTTTGTATTTTATTTGATGATAATTATTTAAAGACTATTATAAGGATATAATATTTTCAGTATAAATTTGTCTTTATTCTTAAATTTTGAATATATATCTAGAATAGAGAACAATTCATATAATTGATTGAAAAACTTTTCTCGGAAAATAAATTCCGGGAAAGAAAGAGAGTAGTGCAAAGATAACTTGTATATTTTGTAAACAAAATATAGTGTATACTTTAAATAATACTTAAAGCTGAATATAGATAAAAATTGTTTTCATAATTAAATGTTTTTGAGAAATTTGTAATTAATTCAACTGTATATTATATATATATATATATATATATATATATATATATATATATATTAGGTTGATTCATAAATAATGTCCGATGCAGTTAAAATAGAATACACACCAATAACATTATACAACGAATATAATAATGTATATTAGGTAATATTTCCTGCCGAAGAATAAGCCCTTCCCACATTTATCATGTTACGTATTTGTTGGTGGAGTCTTAAATAACTTCCTTTGTTTTTAGCACGTATTTATTTTGCTTTCATTTAGTTACAAAATTATATCAATTTATTATGTATTCACCATTATTATGTATGACGTTCTCCCATCTTCTTGGCAACTTATATATTCCTTCCTTGTAAAATGTGGTTGGTTTCGATTGGAAGAAATTTTCGACAGCCTGTCTGACTTGTTCTTCAGATTTGAATGTTTTTCCTTTCAAAAAGTTTTGTAAGGAACAGAAAAGGTGAAAATCTGTCGGGGCAAGGTCCGGGGAGTAAGGTGGGTGCGGTAAAATAGACCCTCCGAGCTCTAGAATTTTTTCTTGTGTCACCCTTGCTGCATGTGGTCTTGCATTATCATGCAAAAGAATGACGTTTTTGCTATTGGCTAGTGTAGGACGTTTTTCATGAAGTTTCTCTTTCACTCTTTGCAGTTGCTGAACATATGTGTGCAGTAATTGTTAAATTTGACTTTAATAACCCGTGATGGATTAGTCCTCGACAATCCCACCATACACACAATAAAATCTTTTTTCCATGGATGCCAGCTTTCGAATCTGGTAAGGGTTTTTGCTCCTTATCAAGCCACTGTCTTTTACGGATGATATTCTCATAAGTAATCCATTTTTCATCACCAGTTATTATCCTATCTAAAAAAGGCACTTTTTTTTCTCGTGAGAGCAGACTTGTAGCGATAGACAGACGATTTTCTTTATTCTGTTCACTGAGATTGTGTGGTAGCCATACTCCTAATTTGCTGACTTTCCCTAATTTCTTCAGGTGGCGGAAAATAGTTGATTGTGGTGCATTCAACCTTTCTGCTATGTCTCTAGTTGATTGGCGGAGATTTTGTTCCAATATAGCCTTTACAAGGTTGTCATCAAAGTCGGAAGGACGTCCTGTCCTCAGTTCGTCCTTTAAAGTCGTATTTCCAGAGCGGAATTTTGTAAACCAATATCTAACTGTCCTATCAGTTATTAGATCTTCACCGTATACACTGCATATTTTATCAGCTGTCGCTTTAGCATTATTGCCTTGTCTGAATTCCCAAAGCATCACATGACGAATATGCACTCTTTCCTTCTCCATTTTAGGAGTTTGGAGTAACAGTTTAATCAAACATACACCAGACAAAACGATTGTTAGAAGAATAATTGAACCACAGATTATATACTATATACTAAAACAGATGGCACACGCCCAATGAAATCAGACCAATGAGTATAGTAATGCTAGTGACGGCTGAAAGCTAAAGTTTCCAAATATTTGCATAATTCCATTAAAATAAAAGGTGATCGTCATTCTGATTGGTTAAAAACGAACATAATATGCAAAATTCCACACCTTCGAAGAATTTTATTAACATTTGCTGTATGCATGCTTTGGCCATTTGTCCAATGCAAGTAAAGCCCAAACACACTACATGATCAATGCAGGGGAGGAGTCTATCGTTGCAGCCTTATATTCATTGTATAATGTTTCTGGTGTAAATTTTAACTAAACTGCATCGGAAATTATTTATGAATCGACCTAATGTATATATATATATATATGTGTGTGTGTGTGTGTGTGTGTATGTATGTATATATATGTTGGTAAGCACAGTGCTTATGATTAAATACATTGGTCTGCTTAAATACATTTTGTTTAAAAATACCACAATATCATAGAATAGTTTTGTTTAATTGAATGGGACAAAATTTAAATTTTCATTAGGCAAAATAAAAAAAATGGTGTTATATATTATATGCATGTTTTGAATCACAGAATTTTTAAATTTGGAATTTATTATTTTTAAAAGTAATTTGAACCCTAGTACACTTAATAAAAATGCACACATTTAATAACATTCTTCTTCTTTCTTTAAAGTAATAAGAATAAAAAATATTCTTGGTTAAATTTGGCTTTTGTGTTAAATTTGCTGTTAAATTTGGATAATATGTGTGGTATTGAGAAATACAGAATATAGTTAGCACGTACCATGCACCTAAAATAAACTTCTAATTTACATAGTTAATTATGTTCATTTATTTCAAGATAATTTTTGTAAAAACATTTTAAAGGAAGAATATATTTAGATATAAAACTATGATATTAAAAAAAAAAAAAAGAAGAAGAAGAGAAAGGATGCATGATTTTTTTTTTTTTTCTTTTCATATAGCAAAATTCTGGGTTATCTTTCATGTTTAGTAACAGAGAAACAGGAAATGCCCAATCTAAGAAAAAAAGGGATAAAAGCTAGTAGTAACTCAGATATGACAGGCTTAACCAAAACGCGTCCTTTTCATATTCTAATCCATTCTTACTCTAGAAACCCTCTTGTTCTGGAATTTTTTATGAGTCAAATTAACGATGTTTCTAAAATTAATAAATACGATAAAGAGCAGGTAATTTCATTTTTTAGAGCTCGTCTTTCCGAACCGGCTCTTCAATATTATTGTACCGATCCCAGGTTTAGAGAAGACTTAACCCTAGACCAAATTTTTGATAAGTTTAAAAGTCACTTCAGAAATATTGCTCCTGCCGCTAATGTGCATACCCTTCAAACTTTACAAATGTTACCACCAGAGTCCGTAAATAATTTATCACGCCGACTGAATACGATGATCTCAGAGATCTATTCCGATGTAACTGATGAAGCAGGCAGGAACACTATTAAATTAACTCATTTTTTAGCCGCGTTACCCTATTCTATTAGAGTTACTCTAAAAGAAAATATTAATTACTTTAACGAGGCCGTTAAACGAGCCCAATAGATTCAGGAGATAGAGATCTCAGCTGCCACGTCCTCGAACTCATGTGTTACTAAAAAAAAAAAATGATTTAAATAATGAAATAAATTTCTTGAAACAATAAATTAATGCTATCACCCATCAAAAACAAGATCAGGATAAAAGTAAATATGAATCAGAGTACCATAAAAATAAATATATTAAAACGCGTTTCCTTATAGCAGTTATAGAAAAAATTACGGTAATAAAGATAGAGTTTCACAGAGATCAAAATTTAGTTATAGTAATAGAACAACTCAACGTGCATTTTTCGGTCGAAATAACCATCTCATTAAGGATTGCAGGGAGTTTCGCTTTCTTATGAAAGGGTCGGAACAACAACAACATGGTTATTCCAAACAAACTCGAATAGGTAATGACAATAATAATAATTATAAAATTAATAAAAAGAGAAATTTTCCCAATGATCATGATCAGTCATTCGAACCTGATAATTGAAAGTAATGTACGAGTCAAATAGAGCTGATGCATTTGAACTCGAAAGAACTGTTAAGACATCAGCATCTATTACGCAAAATGTTGTTTCACTCAAAATTACTTGTTATATGATAATGCACACCGAAGAGATTCTAGGATAAGTTCTTCTGGAAATATATTGTCTAAACGTTCACAAACACATATTCGTCTTCAGTGCGAATTTTCTCAACAAACTGAACAGAATTTGTTTTTCGATCAGCAACCAGAAATATTAGCAAACATTTATACAAAATATACTAAACTTCCACTTATTAACCTGCAATTTAAAGCAAATTATTCTCCATTTTTACTTGATTCTGGTTCGTTGCTCTCTGTGATATCAAACAGTTTATTTCAGAAGTTAAAACATAATAATAAATATAAACAAATTCCCCGGCAGATATCCATTAAAACAATTAACTCTAAAGTTTCATTTACAGCCTGTATTGAAATTGCATTTAAAATTGAAAAGGAATTTTTTTTAAATATGTATTTTTTGTAACAGATTTAGATTGTCAATCTGCATTCCAAGGCATTTTGGGACTGGATTTTATGTGTAAAAACAATGTCCAGTTACCCCCTGCTGATGGAACTGTTATAATAAAAGGTAATAATATAGCACTTCTTGGCTGTGACACAATAAATAATTATCTAAATCCTCACAATCCTAGGGAACTTGTGAATAAGTTCCTCTGATGCGGAGTCTGATAGTGGAGGCCTACACTGTCAGACCGGTCTCGGGGAAAATTCAGGAGTTTTGGAAAATAAAGATAACTGTCAAATAGAAAATCTTTTGAAAAAATACGCAGTTATCTTTGCCAAAGATAAATATGATATCAGAATCATAAATATAGAACCACAAAGAGTGAGATTAGCATCAGACTTACCGATGTCATTGATAGCATTTAAAACTTCCCAAAACAACAAGAAGAAATTGACAATCAAATTCGAGAGCTCTTAAAAGCTGATATAATTAAAGAGAGTTTCTCTCCGTATTCTGCACCCGTGACACTTGTTTTTTAAAAAAGATGACAATAAAAGAAGTCGATTCTGAGTAGATTTCAGGAAATTAATCCAAATTACTAAATCAGATGCAGAACCACTGCCACTAATAGAAACACTTATCGACAAGTTAGGTAGAAGTAGATATTTTTCGAAACTAGATATGGCTTCATGATATTGGCACATACAAATTCATCCCGATGATACCGAAAAACTTGCTTTTGTAACTAACAGAGGATTATACGAGTGGCTGCGGTTGCCTTTTGGGTGGAAAACGCCGCTATTATCGTTCAGAGAACTATGCGCAGAATTCTCACTAAACGTAATATAAATTTGCGGCTAATTACTTTGATGACATAATAATGTTTTCGGAAAGCCTAACAGAACACTTAAATCATATCCAACAGATTTTTTAAATTTGCAGACAAGAAAACTTAAAATTAAAAGCATCTAAGTGTTCATTCTTGCAAACTAAAATACAATTTCTTGGGTAAGAAATTTCTTATGGCATTGTAACTCCGGATAATAGTAACATCGAAGTAATTAAAAAGTTAAAACCACCAACTAATGTTAAATCCTTACAGAGATTTTTAGGCACAATTAATGTTTACCATAAATTTATAGACAAATATGCAACAATTAGAAACCCCTTAAATAATCTATTGAAAAAAGACACAACTTGGCAATGGACTGATAAATGTCAAGAAGCTTTTGAAACTTTGAAAATTCTCTGATTTGTAAACCTATTTTGAAACTATTTAATCCTAAAAAAGAGTGCCATGTAATTGTTGATGCTAGTCAAATGGGATTGGAGCTATTTTAAAACAGCCAGATGTTTCCGGTGTCTTGCACCCAATAGCATACCACTCCCACTCATTAAAAGATTATGAGAATTATTGTATTACTGAGCTGGAGTGTCTTCCTATAGTGAATGCGTTAAATAAATTTCATCATTACTTGTTTGGAAAAAAGATTTACCATACATACGGACCATGCGGCGTTAGTTTCGTTAAGAAATGGGAAAAACTTAAAAGGTCGTTTGTTCCGTTGGTCCTTACAATTAAGTATGTATGATTATGATATCAAATATACAAAAGGCACCCCAAACATTGAGGTTGATATGTTGTCTAGAGATGTACAAGAAAATAATACTGACGAGGAATATATTGGAAAAAATGAAGGAAATCGTATTTCACATCTCTTGCAATTAAATGAAAATCAAGAGACGCAAAAAAATGATAATTTAACAGGAAAGTTCACTGAAATAAGTAATGTTTTATACCTTCGTAAGAAAGGTTTTACCAAAATTGTTGTCCCATTTTCTTTAAGACATAAATTACTTAAAATTGCTCATGCAAAATTCGAGCACCCATTTATTTAAAAAACACTTAATTTATTTACCCCTGTTTATTATTGGCAAAACATAACTTCAGATATCAAGAATTTTGTTAAACTTTGTCACATTTGCCAGTTGAATAAAAAACCACGTCGAAAACGGTTTGGCCTATTATAATCTATATGCCTCCAGTTGATAAACCTTTTGAACTGATTGCAATTGATAGTGTGGGTGGTTTCAACTATTACAATTCCAATATCTAACTTTAATTGTAGATCATCATACGAGATATATATGGGCATTTGCCTCAATGTCAACTACTACTGAAACATACAATTTCCTTAAGTAAATTTTTCAAATTCAAATCCCTAAAAGTATATTATCCTGGGGTTCCCTGGCACACAATTGGGTACTTTCATAAAATTCGTGTAAAATGAAAATATTAGGTTTACTGGCATTCAAATCCACGATACTCAATTAGGGAAAGACTGTTTTAATAGTTCTTCAAGAGATTGCATTACTGTATCGTAAAGGGGTAAACTTATCATAGCGTAAAAGACCGTAAAAGCAAAAAACGTTGACTCGTCGACAACGAAGAAAATGAAGAAAAATATCTTTTTATATTTTTTAATAAAATAAATAAAATTTGAATGTTTTAGACATTATTTTATATTAAGAGATGCATAATTATTATATTAGAGGTAATTTTAAGAATCTTAGATTGTATTTTGTTGAAAATATTTCATTTGCAATTACACTAATTGTAAACAAAAATTACTTAATTTAAGCTAATTAAAAATTTTGAAAAGTTTTTTTTCTCTTTTTTCTTTTTAATATTGAATTTTAATCAAAATAATACTAGATTTTTTTTTTTTAAAGTAATGTTTAATTTTTTTCTCGTGTCTCAAGAGGTTATGTGATAGAAATCCATCTTTTACATCATCTCATTTTAAGAAATTTTTGAAGCATAATAAAGTTAAACAACTCTTGGCAACAGCTCATAGACCCGAATGTAATGGTAAAGTTGAAATACTCAACCAAACAATAACTACGCGTTTGAGATATAAAGTTAATGAGTCATCTAAGAAAGTCCCATGGCCTAAATTATTAGAGCAAGTAATTGAAGAAATAATTCTACTTCTCATTCAGTGACAAAGTTTCCACCAGCATGCGTAATGTATGGCACAATTCCCTTTTCAAATCCTTTAAATAAGGATATGTATCCAACAATAGAAGAAGCTAGATAGTTAGCCGTTGAACGGACTAAAAAGTATCATGAAATGAATAAGTTGCATTATGATGCTCGTTTTATCCGCGTTTGTAATGATCGATAGATGGCGCTCTCTGAACACTGCAGTTGTTAGTAAATATAACAGCCACGTGTAATTATTATTCTTTCTCCGCCATTTCATCATGGAAAGTCGATTGCATAATATGAGGATATGCAGTGGTGTGATAATTTCACCTTAGCCCACCAGAGGGCGAGCATTTCATTACAATCGCGGATTGATGTAAAATTTGAACCAAATGATTTGGTTATATATGAGGAGTTTAAATATCCTAATGCAAGAAAATTGGCACAGCCATTCAGTGGCACTTATGTTATCCTTAAAAAAAAATTTCGGGGTAAATTATCAAATTAATAAGCCAAATGCGCACACTAAAGAGAAAAAGGAGATAGTGGATGTCTCAAAATTGAGGAAATATTATGCACCTGAAAATTTTAAGTTAGCCCATGAATAGGACTTTTTATTACATGTAAATAAAAATAAAACTATTCTCTATGAAAAATTTGAATGATGTTAATTCTATAATTTTACATATATTTCTTACATTTTTACTTTTGATATATCTTTTGTTTTATTAAATTGTATTTAATATTATTCTTTTATTATTACTCTTTGGTATTAATATTGCACTGCATTCTGTTTTACATTATAACTAGCAGGCTTCGCCCGCTTCGCTGGACCCTATTTTAAAATGAATCACTATAATTACTGAATTCTCAAAATTGCATTAATTTTTATCATGTGAAAAAAAAAGCGAAACAAAATCTGATTAGGAAAAATGTCGCACCGGGTTCTCACTGCCTTCGGAAAAAATTCCCAAAATGCTCTAACTCTTATTTCTGTTATTTTACTCCTTCGCCCACCCCCCCTCCCGTCTATCCTAATAGTTTTACAAATTCGAAAATATCTGCAATCGATTTGTAAATATCAAAAACCTCTATGTACCAATTTTGAATGATCTACCTCTATTTTAATTTTTTTTTACCCCTCCGCCCCCCTCCCGTCCCTCCTAATAACGTTACACTTTCGAAAATATCCCCATTTGATTTGCAGGCCTCTAAAACCAATCTGTACCAATTTTGAACGGCCTAACTGCATTTCTATTTGTTTTTGCCCATAACCCCCCTTACCGCCCCTTATAATAATTTTACAAATTCAAAAATATCCGCATTCGATTTTAAGTATCGAAAACCATTTGTGTACCAATTTTGAACGATCTAACTCTATTTTTATTTTTATTTTTGCCCCCCCCATCCCCTCCCCCCTTCTCGCCCCTCCTAATAACTTTACACTTTCGAAAATATCCCCATTCGACTTCCAGGCCTTTAAAACCTATCTGTACCAATTTTGAATGCCCTAACTGTATTTCTATTTGTTTTTGCCCATAGCCCCCCCCCTTCCCGCACCTCCTAATAATTTTACAAATTCGAAAATATCCGCAATCGATTTGTAAGTATCGAAAACCGCTATATACCAAATTTGAACAATCTAACTCTATTTTTATTTTTTTTTTGCCCCCCCCCTCTCCCCTCCCCCTTCTCTCCCCTCCTAATAACTTTAAACTTTCGAAAATATCCCCATTCGACTTGCAGGCTATTGAAACCTATCTGTACCAATTTTGAAAGGCCTAACTGTATTTCAAATTGCTTTTGCCCCTGCTACCCCACCTGGGGGCTGAATTTTTAAAATTCCAGAGATTGGTTTTTAGATATTTGTATTAGCTATATTTTATAGCAAAAATTTCACGTATATCTGTTTTTTTTTTTTTTTTTTTTTTTTTTGTTTGAGATATGTAGGATTATGCAAAATCGCGTTTTACGCATGTGAAATCCCGTTTTGGTCTTACCAACTCAGAAACCTTCGTAGACTCATGCACAACACTTTGCTGAAGTTCATCACATGAGATAAGATAGAAGAAGATTCCGATTTTCAAATTACCTTGGCGATCCGCGATTGTAATGAAATGCTCGCCCTCTGGTGGGCTAAGGTGAAATTATCATACCACTGATAGCTTTCACGCTGAAACAATGATAGAACAACAAGAAAGCACAATAATAAATACACGTAGAAATTATTACACGTGGCAATATTTACTGACAACTGCAGTTGAAAAAGCGCCATCTATCGATCATTACAAACGCGGATAAACGTCCGAGGTACTTCGGTGCCAAATTAACTAAAGCTGTTCCATACCAAAAAAAAAAAAAAAAAAAAAAACTAATATGATATATACAAAATAAAAAATTCTAATAAATTCGAAATTATTACTATTTACAATCAAGGTGAAAACATAAAAGAACCTTTATAAGTTACATATAAAGTATCAATTAAAACGAAGAATTTTGTTTTACTGTAGAAAAGAAAAGTAAGTACTACTCAATTAAATAAAAATTTTAAGCTAATACCAAGTATCTCTATGAAAATATTTATTTACACGCGAATATTTTCATAGTATATTAATTTTTTTTCTAATTTTTATTATTTATCACGCGAAATAAAGAATATTTTATTTCCGGAAAAAAATAAATAAACGTGAATTTTGTTTATTTTGGCATCAAATCTATTTTTCTTTTTTTTCATTTTAAAGTTAAAATGGAGTTTTTATTTAATATCTTCTTTCAAATTTTTTATTTTTTCATCTTTTTTTTTTTTTTTTTTTTTTCCTAAACCATCCCTGACCTATAAGGAAAAAAACAAAAAGAATGATCGAAATCGGTCAAGCCGTTTACGATTTTATAAAGGACATAGAGACAAACATTCATTTTTATATATATAGATGAAAGATTTTTTGTTTTTGAAATCATGATTGTTTGCTGCTAGAGTTAAGACGTCTTACTCACTTTGTTATACGCATATTTAATCAGTATTTTTATTCCCTATTCTTATTATATTCAGCGTAATATCTTATTATGATTATTCTTACACGTTCATATGCATATATTGTGTTATTGTTTCTATTTAGTATAACTGTTTTTGTAAGAGAAGATTGCGGGCTTTTCTACCTCCCAAATTTGGCACGGGGGATGTAATATAAAAAGCCCCTAATTAGGTCTTTTTAATTTAATTAATATATTATTTAATAATATTTCCAATCTGTTCTTTTAAATCGAAACTACCATTTCCGATTTCTTAAAAACTAAACCGTTAGCAAAATTAATCCTTTTTTTTTTATTATTGTTTTAATGTATTTCTTTCAAATGGCTCCTTTTAAATTCCAGACAAAAATATTCCCGACAGACTTAAGTCCTGCCCAGTCTCAGAGTGGAGGACCAATTAAATAATTAAACAGCACATCGCTATGCCTTTTTAATCACGTGACATATCGTCACGTAGGGGAAAAATCCCGTACTTTCTTTTCAATTTCCCTAATACAAAAATGCATACATCCCTCGATGAAGTGCCTTTTTAACACGCTTTTATTAGCTTCACCTGTATGTATGTCTGTATGTTTGTAACCGTTCTGGGAGCAAACAAAAAATCTATATTGTAAAAAAAGACTTTCCCTACGTGAACGCTGTGACTGTGAGGTAAAGCTCCGCGCTACGAACCTAAAGATCTAGCGTTTGAACCCAGTCAGGGGAGATTTTTTAAAAATGATTTTTTGTTCAATTCTAAATTATTTTAATTAAAGATTTAAATGTATGTAAATATTATGGTGTGTCACTCACACGATTTCCTCTTACCCTGCATTTTAATACTAAGATAGATATTTTGTGCTTTTTAGTTCACATTTCTATAAAAGCATGTTCTTTAATTTTTTAAAACTATAATATTATTTCAATGATGACTTGCTAAAATAACTGCACGATGTCATATTATAAATATTTGTATGGCCTCTCCCAAGCAGGAAATTCCGGCAGTAATGCAATAAAGATTCTGAGTCCAGTTTCTTTTCATGAAGACTGTACCACGATTGCACGACCACAAAAGGGCGGTTAAGGATTCCTTTACGCCCTTACACACACATATATATATATATTTGACAATGAGAAGTGGTGCAAATATTGTGATGCTTGAGCAGCACGTAAGGGCCCGGAGAAACGAAACTGAAGAGGATTACATCGGTATAATGTGGAGCACCATTTGATCGGATCGTTTTCGACATCTTGGATCCTTTGCATTGGATTTCCAGAGGCAAAAATTATATCCTCGTTGTGATGGACTATTTCACCAACTGACCTGAAGCGCATACCATCAACAATCAACAGTCATTCACAGTGGCAGAGATACTATTGTAGCAATGGGTGCCAAAGTACGGCACATCCTTACAATTAAAGGACTGTGTCAGTTATTCGGCTTAGACAAATTTCAAGAAACGCCCTACATCCCCACTCGGACAGCATGGTTGAGAGGTTTAACCTCATCATCCTTAATATCCTCTTTCTTCTAGTATCAAGGAACCAGCAAGATTAGAACTTGAATTTGCCATCGTTCTTGCTGGCGTATCAATGCTGTCCATGAAACTACTGGCAGATGCTCCACCGCGAATGCTGTTTGGACGTAAATTTCATCTTCCATGGGATCTCCTGTTTCGTTGTCCGTAGGCAGTTGCGGATTCAAGGGGTGGCTAGGAACTGAAGCCCCCCCCTCCCCCCCAAAAAAAGCATTGACATTCACAAAACTTATAATTAAAGAAAAACAACTTAAATTCATAGTGGAATGATTGAATAAAATTTTCAGTAAAATCAATTTAAATAATTATCTGTCATAGTTAAGTAAAAATCAGTAATCAAAAGCCTCTCTAAAAGTACACCTCTATTTAAAGGCCACCTCCTATAAGGGTCAATTTTTATTGCTACCAAAATTTTGGGCTTTAATACTGATTTACGTCGATTCAGTGCCTATGTATAAATACATATCTCTGTTAAGGGTTTCGTTTTGCGAAAGTAGGTAATATTGTTTAACTCTTGATGTGAATTGACCACTTTCCGTATGTAATTCCTTTCAAAGAACCCTCTTATTCAAGTCCATAGGGAAAAAAATCAAGGGGGAGTTTCAAACTTTAGTACATAGTTTTGAGTGTAAAAAGTGAAGTTTATTTTTAAAAACTTCAACAAATCTACAAAATTTCGGAGTTGTTTAAACCTCCTACCCCTTCCCCTTTCTACAGCCTTGGTCATATTGCTTTCCAATTTTGAAATTATAGCAGATATTTCCTATGGATATGTCAGCAGAGAAAAGAAGTGTCTAATAAGACTTTATAATGTACATAAAAATTTTTAATGTACATATTGTAGGTGAAATTCAGGCTTCGAAAAGTGAATTTTGTGTCCTACCAGTATTCAAATAATAATTTGAAAAGCTTTTAAGAGAGTAGTGCAGTGCTGCAATACTCTCTGAAGACTACTACTCTGAAGACGTTGCGGCTTTTTTATTTTATAGTCACCAATAATCTTGAGAAGTGATATTTGATATATATAATAGACGATTCTTCGATTCGATTCTTCTATTATGCAAATCAAATATCACTTCTCAAAATTATTGATATACATAATAGACGATTCTTCGATTAGATTCTTTTATTATGTAAATTAAATACCTCTTCTCAAAATTATTGGTGTCAATTGAATAAAAAAGTCGCAAGTCTGACAACACTGGATAGTGTTGAGTTTAAATAACAAAATTAAAATATTATACATATTTTATATTGAAAATTACAAGCTAAACCTATTACTTTTTCCAAACGTTTTCAGCGGGCTTAATAAAGACCACTTCCTAATTCAGAAATGATGTTAAGTTGATTAATTTGATCTAGAATATAAAAGAATTCCTAGAAACAAAATTACTGCAAATAAGCATTTAAAATTAAAACTAATATTAATGACGTATTACAAAGCAGGATAGACAAATAATGTAAATTTGAATAACTGAATCCGTTTCATTCAAACAATTTTTGCCTGAATTATGATTTTCTGAATGACTTCTTCTAGAAAAAGGCAACTTCTTTAAAAGGCCATTTTTTTACATCATCGCGAATGGCTTCCTTACGAAGGTTTCTCTGTGTATTTTTTTCAACGCTTTCCAACATAGTTGAAAAGTGTTTATGACTTTGGTTTGTCTGTCTCTCCATCTATCCGCGTTCTAACTCCTTGAAACTGATATCCTATTGAAAATGGGGGTAAATACTGTCTTTGGTTTATCTACAGGAACACAAGAAAGAATTTCAAAGTATTGCGTCCTATGAGAGGTGGCTAAACCAAAAGAGAATATCGACTAAAGATTTATTCATTTTAGGATGAATTATTTTATTAAAATAACATTTTCCAATTGCAAGTTAGATTCTAATTAAACCAATAAACGATTAAATCAATTAAATAGAATACTTAATTATAATACTGCATAATAAATCAATTAAATAAATTTTGATTACTCTCCCATCTGCAAGAATCCAAGGTAAGAATTAATCCAGATGAAAACAGAATAATTCCGTGGACGATTTGTTAATTCGACGAATATTATTTATTCTTGTTCATTACAGAACTGGCATTAATGAACTTATTATAAGATTTATTCAGATTGTATCAGACTTTGAATGTAAGGTTTCATTAAAGGTTTATAGGCAACACAGACCTCACTCGAAGAATGTTACATTATGATTTTAAATTATATTAGAATCCTTTGGTTATTAGGTTTCTTAGAAGTCGACCAAAACGAATACGAAAACGTTTCACGAATAGTTTGAGTTCGAATGAAAACATAAGTTGCGCAGTCAACGATAAACCAGATTCTTCAGTGCAACATTCGGATAGGAAAAAAAGTCATGGAATTGTGTAAGGCTGACATCTCATGACTAAAGCGGCAGATGCAATCTCTTTGCATATATCACCATCTTCCAGGGAGCGGGCTGGGTATGGTAGACGAGCGATGCGGTGAACCAGTCTTTTGATAGTACCAGATGGAGTCCTGAAGGAACAACAGGGACGACCTGGTCATCACCTGGAAGGACCTCCATGATGCGCCCTAGGGTCCACTGGGCTGGATGAGTTGATGTCTCCAAGACTAGAACCACCTTCCCTGGCTGCAAGTGAGTGACTCTGGATCTCTACTTGCTTCTGGATTGCAGCGACGTTAAATATTATCGTTGCCACATGGTCCAAAAGGTGGCCTTCAGTTTCTAGAGAAGAGACCATCTAGAAGAAAGTCTTATAGAAGAATTATTAGAATGGCAATATGAGGGTTCGGGAAGCTGAAGGAGCGGAGCTCCGATGATAAAATAGCCCGGTGTAAGGACCTGATAGTCAGTTGGTTCTGTACAAAGAGGCATTATAGGGCACGAATTTAAGCATGCCTCTACGGTTGTGAGGACAGTATTCAGTTCTTCAAAGGTTAGATAACTGGTTTTACAGGTTTTTATAAGATGGCGTTTTGCTTATTTAACTAAGGACTCTCAAAGCCCGCCGAAGTTGGGCCCGTAAGATGGCATAAAATGCCAATGAATTTGTCTATTTACAATATAATCTTGAATAGCTTTGTCTTTCGAAAGAGTTATAAGTTGCTTTAAATGGGCATGGGCACCACCAAAGTTGCGTCCATTGTCTGAATATACAGCTAAAGGATAGCCGCGACGTCCAATGAACCTTTGTAGAGAGTGTAAGACATTTTCAGTGGATGAATTAGAAACGAGTTCAAGATTAATGGCCTTGGTGCTCATACAAACAAACATATATACGACTTAAATTTAAAACTTTTCCTCTTGTGTTCACATTTGGTTTGAATAGGTCCTACATAATCTATGCCTACATGCTGAAAAGGTCGACAAGGGTTGACTCTTGCACTAGGTAACTCGCCTATTATTTGCTGAATTGGGGTTGGTTGTGTCTTTGCACAGGTGACGCAAGTCCGTAGTTCTTTTCTAACTGATGATCGACCGTCAGAAATCCAATAGGACTGTCGAATTAAATTTAAAACTAGGTCCTCACCTCTATGAAGGCTGTAATGGTGGAAATGTCTTATGATGGATGATGGAAAAGGGTGATTTTTTGACAAGAACATTGGGTGTTTAGTATCGTATGGCAGAGCGGTGGTTTTGTCAGTTCTACCTCCAACTCGCAATATTTTTTCTGCATCGAGAAATACATTGAGCGCCTATAATTTACTGCTGTTTGCAACTGGTTGGCTACGCTGCAAAAGTGCAGTCTCGGACGCAAAACAATTTTGTTAGACGAGTTTAATAACATTTTTTCAGACTTGTGAAATTTTCTGAACTGATAATGTTCCTTTCAAGTTTATCGTGTTACGAGTGTTGTTTATGAATCGCTTAATCCATGCCACTACGCGCACAAGCCTTGAATAAGAAGAAAATTTCACAATTAAGTCCCATAGCACTGATTTATTCACAGGTTTCATTGGTGCTCACAGCTTGATGTTGAGCTAATGGTAGGGTTACTGATTCAGGAACTGAGGCTAGGATCTTTTGTCAACTGGGGCCAGACCACCACAGGTCAAAGTTTTTTAATTCATTTGGTAGCAGTCCACGGGTTGCACAGTCTGCTGGGTTGTGTTTACTGGGTAAAAGGTTGGTTGGTTGGTTGGTTGGTTGGTTGGGTTTTACGTCGCACTGATGCTGCGCAGATGGGCAATTGGCGACGGTCTGGGACACACCCCTAGAGGTGGTCCGGAGACATGCCATCACAATTTTGATCCTCCACGGAAGGGATGGCTCTCCCGCTTCGGTGACCCCACAGAGGTATAATTTTTGATGGGAACATGGAGGACATTGCGGCCACGACAGATTTTACGTGCACCAGCCACCATTAGTGTACACGACGGTCTTTGCCCGGCTCGAGTACCGAACCCGCAATCTTCCAATTACGATGCCGGCGCTCTACCGACTGGGCTACCGCGGCCACTGGGTAAAAGGTGCCAAGTGGTAGGGTCTGTCAAGGAGCTGATTTTATTACCTTTATGCAGGAGAAACTGGTTTCCCTTTAAAGGCTGACTTATGATCCAACTATGGGTGATGGTTGAGTCGGTCCATAGGATAATTTCGGAAATAGGACAATTCAAAGATTCCCTGATTACTGTCACAAGTTCCGACAGAAGTAAGGCTGACAAAAGTTCTAACCTTTTGGCAAAGTTATAGGTTTTAAGGGTGCTACACGTGTTTTGGATGCAATTAATTTCAAGGAAGAATTTTTTTAGGACGAATATAAACCACAGCAGCATACGCCTTTGTTGAAGCATCACAATAGCCTTGTAGCTGGAAAACAGATCTTGAATCTAGATTTACAGATCTATGCACTGGCATAGACTCAAAAGAGGCAATTTTTTCATAAAATTCATTCCACCTAACTTGAATATCTGGAGGTAAAAATCGCCCCACCCAAGATTTTGTTTCCAAATATCTTGCAATAACAATTTTAAAAGAATAGTGGCAGGGAATAAGAGGCCCAACGTATCAAATGTTCGTGCAATAACTGGCAGCAATTGTCTTTTGGTTGTGACCATTTTCTCGGGACTAACCTTGACCTGTATTGTATCCGAATTTAAGTTTCAGTTTAATCATAAAATAAGTTGTTCTTGATCAGGATTCAATGGCAGTTCCGATGTGGTTGATTTCAAAAACTCTGGAATATGAGCTAGAACTTCCGGGCAATTTGACGCCCATTTTCTCAACTTAAATCCTCCCTCATTAAATAGAGCCTGAAATTCGGTTACAAAAATTTGTGCTGCCTCCACTGATTCAGCACCTCCCAAAAAGTCATTCATATATAAATGGTTATGGGCTGCTGTTACAAAAATGGGATAATTATAGTTTTCGTCTATTAATAATTGCCTTATGGTGCACAGGGCTAAGAATGGGGCACAGGCCGTGCCATAAGTAACTGTAATTTAATTTATAAATTTGGAGTGGATCTGAAACATTTGCTCTCCAAAAGATTCTTTGAAAGTTCATGTCAGGCTCTGCGACCAGAATTTGACGGACCATTTTTTTCAATATTGCTGGCGGGGGCGATTTTATTTAACCGAAATTTTATCAGATTACTAAAAATACTGGTTTGTAATTTTGGCCCTTTATGCATGTTGGTATTAAGTGATTTTCCGTTTGATATTAAGGCCGAAGCATTGAACACCACACGTAACTTGGTGGTGGTACTATTTTCATTAATTACTCCATGATGGAACATATAGTAATGGGTCTTAATGTTGAGTTCTTCTGCTCGAAGTAGGGTCATATGCTCAAGTTCTGAATATTCAGATATAAATTGACAATATTCCCTTTTTAGGTTAGGGTCACATAAAAAATAATTTTCTAACCCTTTAAACATTTGTAGTGCCCTGTTCGCACTATCACCCAAATCTACTTATAAATGGAAGGGTAGTCTAACTATGTATCTACCGTCTTGGTTCGCATAGTAGAATTTTGAAATATTATCTCGGCAGGATAAGCAACGTCTTCACCTTTCGAAGTAGGGATTACTTCGTTATCAAAAATGTATTAACGTCTAAACAATGTAGAATGTGACTGGTGGATTCTTGCTCTGCAATTGCAGTCTTTGAGAGGGGGCCACTGAGCAAATAGCCGAGTAAACTGGGGATGGCACTTGGTTCTCCTGATTTTCCATAAATTGGTTTTCCACATATTAAAGATGGAAAGATATCTGCACCCAACAGAATGTCAATGGGCTTGGAGAAATGAATATTTGCTAACTGTAGTTTTTTTGTGTGGCCAAAACGTAGTCCTCACCCGGAAATTCGGCAGAGGGGCAGTAACCCTATTTACTGCGAATGCCTTCAAATTTTTATACTTGTTAGAGGAATATGGAACAAACGAAAACTCCGTAAAGTTTAAGCAAGTCTCTGCTGATATACCATTTATCCCAACAAGTCGATAAGATGTGCCAAACAAAAGCAAATTTAGCTTCTCAACGCAACCTTGTGATATAAGACTGTTTTGTGAGGCACTATCAACTAACGCCCGGCACATTCACCATTAACTTCAACTCCTGGTTCAATGTAAAATCTTGAAAACCGTCTAAAGCCAGGGTACAGTTTTACAGCAAAATTTGGCACGCTGTTTCTGCCATCTAGCATCGAGGATTTCATATAATCTTTGATTGTTTTTTTTCACCTAAAAAATCTGAAAATAACTATACCGCTAGATGGCAGAAACAACACGGCAAAATTTGCTGAAACTTTGAACCCCGCTTTTATAGGTTTTTTAAATTTTCATGCTCAACCGGGAGTTGAAGTTATTGGTGAATAACAGCCTGAATAACTCTACCGGTCGGTGACCTAACTAAGAGCAGTAGATAAAACACATTTTGATGATTGAATTTAGATTTTGACTGCATGCTGTTTGAAACAGATTCAGTAATAGGGCCACCTCCCTGATCTGTAGAATTTGGCGTATAAATGTGCAAAAGAGTATGATGTGGTACTGCAAAAAAACCTGATATTTAATATTAATTCTACATCAACTATACGTTCTCTCTCAAATGCTGACATCTGCGCATGTTTTCTCGCACCTATATGTGAGGCATAGTTGTTGTCTCAAAGAATTTATGTTCTAGAATCGAAATTTCTCCTCTTTAATATCCTGCCCGTTACACAATTAAGATGCACTGCAGCTTAACATGTTCGTTCATTGGCCACCAAACTTTAATATTTTGCATTTACCATCGAAACCTGTATGCATATCAATTTGTATTCAATTTGCATTATTTCTTCTTGGTGAGTTGTTTTCGTTTTCTTCTTCTTCTTCCTTTTTTTTTCTTTTTTTTTAGTGTATTTTTTTCAAAGTGTATTTTTCCTGAACCTGCTTCTGTGGTGTTTCCCCCACTTCATATCATTATTTTTTGTCATTTTAAAATTATACCATGTTTATTTCCAGTTCTTGAGAAAAAGAAATCATTTTGTTTTTGTTTATGTGGCTTTATTCAAAATGATATTTTAAATATCAATGTATCTTTAATTCATTTTCATTGTTCTCAAAATCAATGAAATTCTTATTCTCTTTTCAAACCCAAACTTGCCAGATTGTTCCATTCCTTCTGGAAACTTTCTTTATTTTTAAAAAAAAAAAAAAAAAAAGTAAAGCAATATTACAAAATAATAAAAAATGTATCTTTAAATTTCAGCCAATCATATTCAGTGTCACCCATCATACGTCATTTCCATTATTTGAAAGCGAACGGTTCTTTTTTAACTTTAGCCAATGAGAAAACTAAAATATTGATAATATGTCACTTCCTGTTTCAGTTTAATCAGTCACTGTCCTTTATTTTTGGCTAATTATCAGCCTTCTTTTGTTTAAAACTTTCATAAGTTAAATCTTTAAGATGCCTGCTTGGCTACATTTAGCTTTTTTTTAATTTGCCATTTGGCGCGTTTTGTTTTCTCCGGCAACCCTGTTCGGCGTTGGTAAAAAAAATTAGGGGATTCCCCTATGCAGCTCTCTCTCTTCTCGTCCCCGTCGGCATGCACGGTACATCGGAATTATGAGGATGCAACAAAATCAACGATCTTTTTGTTCCGTTTTGTTTAAAATATGGGTTAGATTCAGAAGTTTGATACTTCCTTTGTATCATCCTATTATGGGTTCTAACGAAAATTATTTTCAAGGATAATGATGCTATGATGGGGTTCCTTTTTGTAAGTTTGCCTTTTTTTTTTTTGCTTTTCGTGTTCCAGAAGGAATGCTATAAAAGATTGCTTTTGTAATGGAAAAATATATACATATATAATCTAAATAATGTGATTGAATTATTACATGGATATGGAATCTGTTTTATGTAAGATGATTTATTTTAATATCAATATTTTTTTTAATTCATGTCCAGAAGTAAAATAAATTCCAAATAAATATTTCATGACCGAAATTGTATTCGTTGTATATACCTGGAGTATTATTTAATTAGTTCGTTTTTCCTATACGATTCACAATATGGCCTAATATAACTTTTAAACCAAATAATTTCTCTAAATAAAAAATAGAAACAACTATATATTTATAAGAATTTAAAAATACAACATTTGGTTCTGTGACCTTCTTCTGGACATCTAAATTAAAAAAAAAAAAAAATGTATGACGCAAACAAAAAGAAAATTACATAAAGATTTATTATGGAATTCTGCAACTTCGTATATCTTCATAAATATGAAAATAATTGAATTTTTAAAGTACTTATAATTTAATAATGTTTCTTGTTGCAATTTATATGGGTATGAAGTCAAAAAAAAAAAAAATTTTTTTTTTTGATAATGATAGTTGAAAACATTTAGTGATTAGTGATAATAGCATACTTATTTGAATAAGTTTTGATTTACATCATGCCTCCGAAAAGCAACTTATCTTTGAACATATTGCCGTATGCATATTTTTTTTTTCCAACGCACTTCTGCTGTCAGAACTGCAGCAGGCAATCTGATTGGTTGTTGCTCTTGGCAGTGTTTGAACGTACTTTGGCGATTATTACACTTGGCGAAAATGAATGGACTGGACGGAGATTCGTTCTCTTTCCGTTCCCTATACATTACAAGACAAATAATCCGCTATTAAGAAAGAACTAGAACTTTTTTGCTATTTCATTTTGTGTTACCATTGTTTGCGATGAAGATAAAAACATATTCGCATATTAAACTCATTTTTGCCAAAATTAAAAACATGTGGAATGATTTTAATTTATTTACTTATAGTTATCTTTTTATTATTATTTATAAAAGTACAATCGTTTGCAAAATTTACTCAATGTAAACAAACAGCTATTGCATGTAAAGCTTTGCCAAAAAAAAAAAAAAGTGAAAAAAATGAAGGGATTGATCAATTCTTCCCAGCTCATTTATTTATTAACAAAATCAAAATATGATAGTGTCCAAATTAGAAAAAAGCATTTTTGCCTTATAAAATTGTGTAACTTATTGTTTTAATTCTATGATTAAATATTTACAGTAGGTATATTAAAAAAAAATCCTCACATTCTTATCTATTAGCTGTAAACTTCTACTACCCATTTTTCCCCCTTTTATGCATTGAGGAGGAAAATAATCCAAAAAAGTAATTACCTACATTTAAAAGAAATGCAAGCACAACATTTGAAAAATTTCCAAATTATTTGTAAGCATTTAACATTTTTTTTTTAAATTTATTATACAAACTTCCTCAAGCCTTTGTTGGTGGAAAAGCATCTTTCCATGCTTTAAATGCAGTAATAATATTAAATTGCTATTAGAGTCCTGCATTGGGTCGAGTACCCATAGGTCACCCGCTTTGAGAGTTGAGTTTCCATTAATTTTTTACCCGCTGGCCTACCTACAAAATGTTGTTGATGGAAATTTTTCTTTATGTTGCTTTTTTATGAATATAATCTATTGAATGCAGAGAGTGGATGGCGTTCTCCTCCTTCATAGCAGTTGAAAGTAACGTGATACATATAAGTTTAATTTATAAGAAAGATATGCATAAATATTAATATTTAAAATATTGTATGAGAAAATTATTTGTCTTCAAATGTATGAGGGGTCTGTTCAGACAGGGTTCTGTGTTTTGCAGAAATTGTGAAAAATCTATACAAGTAATTTTGTGAATCAAAATTTGTAAGAAGATCAAGTTCTTCTGTCTATAGCAGCTAATTATATTTTAAGTGTCTTTGTACGCACTGTAGAGATGCAAAAAACCCGGGAATTTAAAACCAAGGGATAAAACCTGGGAGTTTTGGGGAAAAAACTGGGAAATTCAGGAATTTTGCAGGAAAAAACAAATTAGAAATCTCTAAAGCAAATATATAATAAGTTGTTTACTTAATATAAATGGCAATTTTAAGGACTTTGATATACTGATAAGCTTATAACATTATTTTAATTTATCATTTTACTTTCAATTTATCGTTTCAATTAGTCGTTATGTTTACAGTCTGTCAGAATAAGCGAGAAGGAGTAAACAATTTTTCACTTGCAGAAGAAAAAATGGATTTTAGAATTAGTGCAAAAGCACTGGAGCATCATTGGGAAAAAAAAAAAAAAAAAAGATGCTGTCAGTGGAAAGGTGAAAGAAAGCATTTGGAAAAAATAACAAATGCATTCAAATATTATACATAGGATAAGTCAACAATCATATTAAAACGTTTGAGAGTATAGTAAGAACACAATAAAACATTTAAGTAATATTAGAATTCTTATATATATATATATCTATACTGATAAGTATAAATGATTTAAGTCCATATTCTTGATTTTTCAGGAGACGAAAAATAAAGTTTAACTAAAAACTAATCAGAAGAATCGATTAGGAAGAAGGGATTATGTTGATTTATACCGTTCAGTGATTGTCAATCTTCATTTAATATAGAGAAAAAATTGAATTAAATATTTTATACAAAGATTAATGCTAAATTTCTGACTTGAATCTTTTTTTACCAATGGATTTTCTCAAAGACTAAATGACATAGATTTAAATCCTTTATACCAATCGATAGAGAAATTTTTTTTTTCTGGGTATGTACTTAACTCAAAATCAACATTTTTGGACTTAAATCCTTTATACTTATCAATACATATATATATTATAAAATAACATCAACTCTGTGAATTTGAAAAAATAAATTAAAAAAACCAACATTAAAAAAAATATGTATTATTATATTTTATAACTTAAATTTTAATTATGCATCAAGAAACAAAATGAAAGAAAAATCCATCTGAATTTTACTTACATTATGTAATAATTTCATTGTTGCTTCATGTCAGTTGAATATCATGCTAATAGAAGCTTTCTATCTTAACTTCACTTCTTCTAGCTATTATTTCAAGAAAACTGCTTTGCAGTATCTATGCCATGGTCATGTATGAAATTACTATATACACTGCAAAGAAGTTAAGTCAAATTTTTTCTTCTATTTGTTTTCCTTTTTATTAGTTAGCACATTTCCATACTCTGCAAAAGGATGTTTACTTTTTTTCCAGATAATAAATGCCAAAGTTTTGTTTAAATGTAATAAGAAGATAACTTACTTTTTTATCAAAGATTCTTTTCTGATAAATTCTACATAATCAGAACATAATATAATCAATGTATTGTTTATACCGACTCTTATAGATATTTTTACACCCACAGAAGGTCACATGATGTAGGGTAAAATACACAACAACAAATTTATGTTAAACTTGAGAAATATATTATTAATATTTTACTTAAATTTAAGGTATGTTGACAAATAAATTGCAGATAAACCAGCAGTTCTCCAATTACTTAAACCACCAAGGTAGGAATGAGTAGATGAAGGTTTACTTGTGTTCAGTGCATAGAAAATCGAGTTTATGTTAGTGATTAAGCTGACAAATTATTTTAACTGAATTAAAGTTAAAAATATTCATTATTTGAACAATTTTTTTTTTTTTTTTTTTTTTTTTTTTAATAGCTAATCTTCAGTTTAACATTATGGAAAAAACTGTATAAAAATATGTAAAAAATTATGTTCTTATGACTACAATCGAAAAATTCTGCGATGGTCTTATCGATGAAATATCAAAATTCAAATATCTTGAAGTTGGTATGAGGAAAGTTCTGGGTTCAATTACCAGTCGTTTAGAATTTTCTGTATTTTTCTCGAAACTCACTTTAAGATGAGCTAGGAACCCCTTAGAATGATTTCTCATGGAGGGTACACCAACAAACACGCCTACGACCCTTCTTTAGTTAACTGGCCTTAAGCCCAACACTAGACATCATCAAAATTTAAATTTAATTTTCTCTTTTTTACTTTCTTCTATATGTAATATAGAGAAAGTATTGGATTATGGAAAGTATTGGAGGTCGAAAATTTTCGACCTCCGTTTTTTGACGGATCTACACGTTTTGGGATGTCCTGAACATGAATTGATAGTTTTTAAAAAATGACTGTCTGTCTGTGGTTTCTTGTTTTCACCGTATCTCACGAACCAATGAATGAAATTCAACCAAACTTGGTATATAGTTGGGACCCTGGCGGGGCACTGTGCTGATTAGATTTGGGGATTAATCGTCCAGCAGGTGGCGCTGTAATCGCATTTTATGTAAACTTTTAACATTGCAGTATAGGACAAAATTTCGTATTTTTCACCGTATCTCACAAACCAATGAATGAAATTCAACCAAACTTGGTATATAGTTGGAACCTGATGGGGCATGGTGCTGATTAGATTTGGAGATCAATCGCCCAGCAGGTGGCGCTATGATCGCAAAATTTCGTATTTTTCACCGTATCTCACGAACCAATGAATGAAATTGAACCAAACATGGTATATAGTTGGACCCTGACATGGAAAGGTGCTGATTAGATTTTGGGATCATTCGCCCAGCAGATGGCGCTGTGATCGCATTTTATGTAAACTTTTAACATGGCAGTATAGGACAAAATTTCGTATACATGTGCATGTGCATAATAAAAGTTATTTTAATCTTGTGATTGTAAATTTAATATGAATTATTGATAATAGTAGTAGTTAACTAGGAAAAAAATTTTGTGCATGTGGGGGCATCGCTTCTCCCCCCTGGGCAGTAAGCACCTCTCCGGGGGGGTAAATTTTCAAGATGGGTATCTTTCGAAAGATCTCGTCAATACCTTTAAAACGAAAGGCTGAACTATAAATCTGTGATAATTTAAAACAAAGTTATCGATTTTTTTTACTTTTAACAAAAAAAAAAAAAAAAAAAAAAAAATTTTTTTAAATATTGTTACTGAATGAATATATGTATTACTTAAAAAAAAAAAAAAAAAAAAAAAAAAACAGAAAAAAAATCGTATTTTTTTTTTTTTTTTTTTTTTTTTTTTTTTTTATATTGTTACTGATTGAATATGTATATAGGAAAATATAGAAGAAAGTCTTGTGGTGGCCACAACATACTAGTTTTTTTTTTAACTATGAGCATTACATCTTTACATCTTTTAATAAAAAAGATTTCGAATGTTATATCTATATTTATCTTAAAACAGATGTGCGGTCGAGGGACCCCCGTCAGAACGAAGTTCCTTACGCCTTCTCTCCAATTCCGAATTTGATTTGATGTAGAGATCTAGATTGTTGTTATTTATTTATCTCGTTGTTGGCACCAATAGCATGCTTGACATGAAAGCTAATTAAGCTTAAAACTAAAAACAGCAGAAAAGCTTTAGTATGACTCCTTTGGTGAAATTTGGCATTGAAGTAACTCTGACTTTTCTCGCCAAGGTCTTTACTAGCGCAATTATGATATCCGCATTTTATTTTTTTAAAAACAATTTATTGCAAAAATTTAATGTAGCAGAAACATTAATCACATAAATTATTTAAAAGCAGTGTGTATTTCCGTTATAGCAATAGCACTGTCTTATATATCAAGTTTCGTACAGTTTTATGTCTTAAAAGTTGAGATATAGCCTTCCCGTTATCGAGGAAATTTCCAGTATAGCAACTCCATCTGTTGGTCTATAAGTATTAACTTGAATCAGCATAATGTTTCATAATGACCTTCTTACATATCAAGTTTTGTCTGATTATACGCCATAGAACCTGAGATATAGCCTCTCCTTAAATTGCAGAAATCACTGTGCGGCAGCGCCACCTGTTAAGCGGTTGACACCGAATGTTGGTAGAAAAGTTTGTCTCATAAATACCTTACGTATCAAGTTTTGTTTGATTATATGCAATAGAACCTGAGATATAGCGTAATTCATTTTGTTACATGACAATTTCTGCCAGTTAGGTCCTATTGCAATCTGTGTTAAGGAACTTCGTACCAAAAAAGAAATAAAATAAGCCTTAATCAAGAAATTATATTGGAATTTAGATTCTTGTGAGTACTATAATATCAGTGCAGATTAAAAAAAAAAAAAAAAAAAAGTTTCTCACTTTAAGAGCTTAATATTAGATAAATTTATTTTTATTTTATTTTTTTAATTTTCTGGTCCAATTTAAAGAAAATGGAGTAGACATAATGCATTTAAAGTTAAACTAGCTGGAACTCGTCGAATTCGACAGTCAATTTATTGACAATAATGTTTCCAAAATTGTCGCATTGTTATTGCAACGTATTTCAAGTTAAAACATTTAATATAATTTACAACATTTCACTTTAAAAAAAAGAAATTCGGAAAAATGCTTATAGATAGAAATACTATATATGACATCACTTTCTGCAAAGTACTGTCAGTGTGACATCAAACTGACTCTAAATAAACAGTTGCTATCTTTTATTTTCTATTTCGTTTAATATTAAGACTACATGTTAGCTGACCCGCCCGGCGTTGCCCGGGCCCATGATAATAACCTTAATGAACCTTAAAATTGTATGACTTTATATCTTTAACTCAATTTTGTTTGAATTTCTATTTTTAAATAAAAGCATCACGAAAAAAATAATCAGCTGTAACAAAAAAAATACCTCAAACTGAACGAAATTCTGCCTTGTGAACCTGGTGCCTGTGGCAGCGCATACGCCAGCCGCTAATAACATAAAAAAAATTCCCAAAGATTAACCTGGAACCGAACAAACCCGCTCGGGCCCATGATAATAACCTTAAATTTGTATGATTTTATATCTTTAAATCTATTTTGTTTGAATTTCAATTTTTAAATGAAAGCATCAGGGGAAAAAAAAATAATCATCTGTAACAAAAAAAATTACCTCAAACTGAACGGAACTCAGGCTCATGACCCCAGTGCATGCAGCAGCCTATATGCAGGCCGCTAATAACATGAAAAAATTCCCCAAAATTATTCTGGAACCAAACAAATCTGCCTGGTGTTGCCCGGGCCCATGATAATAACCTGAAATTTGTTTGATTTTATATCGTTAACTCTATTTTGTTTGAATTTCTATTTTTAAATGAAAGTATTGTGAAAAAAATAATCATCTGTAACAAAAAAATTACCTCAAACCAAACGGAACTCGGGCTCGTGGCCCAGTGATAAAATGAAAAAATTCTCAAAAATTAACCTCGAACCGAACGAGCCTCTGATTCGTGTTTCCGCTGCCTTTGGCTGCAGCACCATATAACAGGCATGCTACGCACGTGCTGAAAAATAAACTTTCCACCGCCAGGGGCACAGTGTTTTCTGTACGAACATCACCAACGGTCAGGAAATACCAAAACCTTTAAAATAAGGTGTAACATGATAGGACCTACTACAAAATCACCTAGTTCTATTTTTAACCACCAGGGGGGTGTATACAGACATATATTGTATACAGACATCCCCAATCAACATCAAATTTCAAAACCTTTAAAATGAGGTGCTACATGTGTGGGTCTAGAACGGATTTCACTGTCAAACTAATTTCCCCCCCTTTTCCCTCCAAATCTACTTTCCCCCTTTAAAATCGAAAATTCCAAAATCACAAAAAAAAGTGATTTTTTTGTATTTGAGTCTAGTCCCCCCAAGTACAATTTCTTCACCATGAAGTAATTTTCGTAAACGTGTTTTGAACCCCTGCCCTCCAGGGGGAAAACCGTTCGACTTTTTATTTTTCTCTTTTGATGACACATCTACACACCAAGACTTTTTTTAGACACCTCAACCAAAATTTTACACTTAGCCGTTCTCTCAATTTAGTGGATACAGACAAAACATGTTTCAAATTAATAAGTTAAATACTTTTATCCTTAAGAGATTTCGAATATTCGTGCATACAATTTTAAAAACATGCATGTAGAGAAAATTCAGCTTAATATGAGAATTAGAGATTGATTTTTAAATGCAAATAAAAACAAAAATAGAATTTTTTTTTTTTAAAGAAAATAAGAAAATTAAGAAACGGTCTATCATCGTAAAAGAAAAATCACGCAGATGCCTGCATTAAATCATTTTTTAAAAAATCAGCTTTTAATAATAATAAACAGTTTTATGCAGATATTTAATTTATCAATTTAAATCCGTTAATTATCTGTTAATATTCAGTGTAAAGTAATGAAGATAATGCAACGTGGAATAGAATTCCAAAAAGAATAATCTGTATCAGTGATGTCCTGTGAGGCCAAATCTCATGGTTCAAGTTGTAAGAAAGTTAAAAATGACTTAAAATTCAAAAATTATTCTAACACCATTCATTTTGAAATTTATATCAATTATATACCTCTAAACAATGTTCCTGAACAATGAAATGCGAACTTATAAACCTTATTGTATTATAAATGTATGTGTAATTCTAGTCTTTCATATAACATCACATATATATAAAAGTATTTAAATAAATAAATAAATATTATCATAAAAATGTGTTATTTTATTAATAAAAATAAGTAAAAATTATTTTAAGTTAAAAAATAATTAAATTTGAACTTTATTTAAGTTAAAATGGAAAATAAAATAATTATTACCTGTATAGCAAGCCATGTCTCTGTATTAGTGATCTCTACTCGTCATTTTCAAAGCACTGCAGGGAAAGATGCCTCAATCAGGTAGCCTTTTAATAAACACCACCCAATATGAGACATTCACCAGGCTTTTGTCTTTTCGGGGAGGGGGTGAAGACATCAGGATCATTTGGGTTGTACTCCTTGAGATCTTCCATATTTTTTAAGTGGATACTTTCCTACTTCTTTCTGGCCTTTTTTTGCCTTCGACATCTGTTGGTGATGGCTCACTAAAAGGCGGAGATTGAGATGAACCTTGGCTATCCATGTATTGAACATCCATCTAAAATTGAAAATTAACAAAACAAAAATAAATATCCAACTAAAAGTAAAAATGATTAAATAAAATAAAATTATTTACAGTAAAATTGCGTCCTTCTGTCCTGTCTAGTAAACATCTTTGTCATACTTTATGTTTCAGAGAGGTGCTGGGTTCGAACCTGGCCCATGCATTTTTTCTTTTTCAGTCCTAGTCTTTTTGCATGCTTCATAAAAAGCCACACTGCATTCAGTATCAATCTTGAATAAAAATTTATCAAGTTTTAGCATGCAATAAACTTTATTTCCCCAGATGGCAGTTTTATTTTTATATCTGTAATTCTTTTATCAGTTTTAAAAAGCATCAATTAGATAGTAATATCCTTATTTGTTTTATATTCCCAAGCCAAAAATAATTTATATTGTGACAATTTTTAAAGCTTTTTAA
Organism: Salticus scenicus; assembly: GCA_963930645.1. Taxonomy (NCBI): domain Eukaryota; kingdom Metazoa; phylum Arthropoda; class Arachnida; order Araneae; family Salticidae; genus Salticus; species Salticus scenicus. The sequence goes on from CAWVNO010002022.1 coordinate 100,487, forward strand.
TTTTTACTTAATATTTATCGAAACAAAATTTTAACATCCTGTTTGTTTTTGATCAAAAGTAATTTTGAAATTTTTTTTGAGCTATGAGTAAAGAAATCATTATCAAAACATAAGAGACTGTAATCAGAATCATCGAACAGGGCATCATCTTCAAAAATATTATCGAAGGTCAGCGTTACTCATATGCGAATGCGAAATCATTTAATTTTGTAACATGTTCTAAATGAATTTCAAAACTTTGCCTTAAGCAAATAAGATAGGATATTAGTATGATAATTATAGCTGATATGAAAGTTTACTTTTCAAATTTTATAATACATAAATCATACTGTTACTTTTTTTTTTTTTTAATGTTTTACACGTTAAATGAATAAGCTGATATAACAAATGATGATTATAGTGTAAAAATTTATACTTAAAAAAATATATAGAGAGAGAGTATACATAAATCTGAAGACAAAAACTAATGTTAATAATAATAAAAAAAAATAAATAAATAAATAAAAATTAACTGAGCATAGTTAAATCAGAAAATACTTTAAACAGTTAGTATTTATTCCTATGACATGAATGTTTAAATGTTGTTAACAATAAAATAAAAAATGCAATGTAAAAAAAAGAAACTGAAAAGCTGTAAATTAAAAAACATTTCTAAAAAGATACATATATAACAGTAGGTAATTCATAAAGCATTTCTTGATTTAAAAACAAATTCTCAAGTTAAAAAAACTTCCCTACAGCAATAATACTTAATTAAATCACACTATACTGCAGACAAATTTACTTAATTTTATACAGACAAGCGCTTTTTCTTATTGTAATAAAGAGTACAATTACCTAGGAAAGTAAAATACTTTATAGCAGTATAGAAGTTTGTAGAAATAATTTCACTATTCGAAAAAGATTCCCAAAGATATCTCAGCATATGTATAATATTAGTTATGAGGAGAAATTAGGACAGAAAATATCTTCAGACAAAAACACTAAGATGCGTGAATATTACACACATATTACTTCACATATGAAAAAAGAATTATTTTATGTAAGAACCAGAACAACAAAATATCAAACAAAAAATTCATTTTTTACAGAATACTACAAGAGAAGTGTAAAAATTAACTCACCAATCACTCTCGTATGAAATATCATGCTCAATCTCTGAAAAGATTAATACACAAGTTTTTGAAAGGCGAAAACGATATTTAAATTTTTTTTCATCATAGAGATAACTTTTCCGATATGTTTCTGGACACAGGAAAAAACAATAATCTTCTTCGTCACCATCATCAAACAAAATTTTTTGCACAACATCCAACATAATGAAAAAGAAAATAATAAACACTAACGGTCAACAACATTCAAACAGTTCCGCCATATTTAAACTCTCGGTAAACAGCTAACCAGCTGGGAAAATATATATTGCAGTTTAACACACCACATGTGAATTCGCTTTTCTTTAACTTATACAACATACATTTAATAAGTACTAATATCATGTTTTAAAATAATACTGAATAATATAACGCAACAGCAATAAGTTATTTAGTTTAGAAAGGGTAAAAAAAAGAGAACTGTTTCATTAGGCCTAAAATATTACTAAAAAAACTTCACTATAAATAATAACTTTATTTCTTACAGAAACTTGTTCAGATACAGTATGATCATAAGAAATACTTATAATAGGCTGATCATTTATATTTTGAAGGGTTGGCCCTAAAAAGGGCTATTTTTCATGACTATCAATAGACATAATAGAAAAAGAACGCTAGTAAAATAAAAAACAACAACTTAAAAAACAAGGATTATAAAATGGGCCAAAAGAAAAGGTGATTCAAACACAGGGAACAGTAAGAGAACGGATCTCGATCCAGTGTATTCATTTTCGCCAAGTGTAATAATCGCCAAAGTACGTTCAAACACTGCCAAGAGCAACAACCAATCAGATTGCCTGCTGCAGTTCTGACAGCAGAAGTGCGTTGGAAAAAAAAAATATGCTTGCCGTATGACGGTAACCCAAATACTATTTCTTTTTTTTTCGATCAATTACAAGACATACATGAATTGAATTCTTACAATGAAAAAGAAATGCTGGCTTTATTTAGATCTAAGATACAAGGTCCGGCATTAAACTTTTATCTAGAATCACAAGCTGTAAATAAAACTAATAACTTAAAAACACTACGGACCGAATTTGAGAATTTTTTTTCAATTAAGGGTAACAAAAATATCCTTCTACAAAACTTTGAAAATATTAAACCTGAACATGACGAATCCGTGCGTAACTTTGCTTACAGGTTGAACAAACAGATAAAGCTGGCATATCCAAACGTCGACGATTCAGTTTTACAAGCAGTAAAATTCAATTTATTTGTCAAAGCGTTACCAAAAAAACTTAAACTAAAAATCTTAGAGGAAAATATCACAAATTATGATGTTGCGCTAAATCGCGCGGAACAACTTCAGGACCTATACGCTGCTTTTGCGTCTCCTGTCAAACAGTATGAACAAATGCCAATGTTTCACATTGATAAACAAAGTGAAATTGATAAGGATAATACAAACGATGACATACCAGGAAGAGTTGGTCAGCAAAAAAAATATGCTGGTAATAAATTTGCATATAAAAAAAAATGGTATAACAGAAGTAATTTTCATAAACTTCAGGATAAGTATAAATAAAGGAAATTTTCATCACAAAGATTTCATCAGAGAGGCAGACCAAACACATTTACTAACCAACATTGTGCATTTTGCGGACGTTTTAATCACCTTCTAAAAAATTGTTTTGAATTTAAGAATTTTTGCCGGAATATGCATACACAAAGTGATGAAAACAAATTAGTAAGTAATGAGGCATTACAGCCAAGTAGTCATTCTTGTCAGCATACTAATTTAAACTAAATATGGAGGCAGACATATCTGGCACTCTGCACTCCAATTCTTCTTTGCCAGAAATTAAATCTAAACATAATTCTCAACATAATGAAACTACTCAAGTCACAGAATTTGCACAGACTCAAAATAATTCAAATACAGAAATCAAAACTTTTGAAACCGACAGTTGCAATAAAACAACTGAATTAGATAGACATGTTATTTATAGTTCATTTCAAAATAATGAATTCCTGCCATGTATAAACATTAATATGCAAGGTCAGAATTTAACTTCATTAATCGATACTGGCTCATCTGTCTGTTTAATTGATCAAGAGTGTTTTAATGCCATAAAATCTAATATTACATATAAGTTTTTAGGTCGACAGGTGACTCTTTCAACTATTAATTCACAAATAAAATTTGCAGGGTGTGTAAAGGTATGCTTCAGGGTGGAAAAATTTTTTTTTCATCATAATTTCTTTATCACCAATATTGATAATAACAATTTTCAAATCATATTGGGCTATGACTTCATTAATAAAAATGGAATATCAATTATACCTTCTTTTAAATCTGTATTAATCAAGGATATCCATATTCCATTTGTCACATTTGACAAAAATAATGAAAATGATGGTTGTTCACTAAATAATATAATACACCATAATACTTTGTTTGTAGAAAATAATCCCAATGTTGAATATATGGAATCTGACAGATTGAGTGTACATCAAAAATTTAATACAAAGGATGTGACTTGTTGTGATCATAGTAATGAAAAATGGTATTCTCAAAATTACTCGTATAATAAAAATTATACAAACAATCATATCATTGATAATTATGTAAATTCATACCAAATGTATGATAACTCAACCAATGACTCTGGGAATCAAATTATGAATCATAGTGAACATAGCAAGAACCATAATCAAAGTATTCATAAAAGTGTACAAACTAACAATATTTATACGACACGGAAAGTCATCCTACCTCCGAATGCATGCACTTATGTTCAAGTCAAATACAATTCTAACCCCCAAGAATATTTCCTATTTTCTCCAACATTTAATCATAAAGAAATTACTGTACATAAATCTATACATTCTCTGTCTCACATAAAAAATAATGTTTTTCTTATTCCAATTTTTAATACATCACAACAAACTGTTCATATCAGAAAAAATACCCTTTTGGGATATTATACAAATGTAGAACTTGGGGATATTGAGGAATATGATTTTCAACAGGATGAGAATGAACATTTTTGCAATTTAATACAACCTTCTAGAGATATTGTTGAACAAAGAGAAAAGGATTTTAATGAAAATGACTTTAAGTTAGAACATTTGAATGATTTAGAAAGGAAAGAAATGTTACAATTACTTAAGCAAAAAGCCCAGGTGTTTTCAAAATCTTTAAAAACTCTTGGTCACACAGACTTGATAAACCAGAAATAAATATGATAAATGCACATCCCATTAAAGCCCTTCCTTTTCCCATACCCCAAGCCTTAGAACAAGAAGCCCTTGATCAATTACAAGAAATGATTGAAGCTAATATTATAAAAAGATCAGATTCGACATGGGCTTGCCCCATGCTTCTGGTCAAGAAAAAACAAACAGACCCTAAAAAACCTATCAAGTACAGATTGGCTTTGGACCTACGTCTGTTAAATGCTATTGTTATACCATCAAATTACCCACTGCCAAAGATACAGAATCTACTAGTTAACCTTTCAAAATTTAAATATTTTTCAACACTGGATTTACCATCTGCATATTGGCAGATAGATTTACCCAAACAGATGCAAGATAAACTGTCATTTACTACACCATTTGGTGTTTTTACCTTTTTAAGACTCGTCTTTGGCTTACGCACAGCAAGTTCATGTTTTCAACACTTGATTGATACCATAATACAGATTTCTCAGGTTGAATGTTATGCCTATCAAGATGATATTGTGGTAGGGGCAAACTCATTTCAAGAAATGAAAGCAAAAATTACTAAGCTTTTAGAAACCTTAATTGAAAATAACATAACATTGTCACCAGAAAAATGCACATTTATGCAAACTAACATAAACTTTTTGGGTTTTAAGATTGACAATCACAAAATTTTACCCATTTCAAGTAATATAGAAAAAATAGTCTCCTTTCCCCGCCCAAAAACTAAAAAGCAAGTAAAATCATTTATTGGAACATGTTCATTTTATAGGAATTTAATTGAATCATTTGCAGAATTGGCTTCACCCCTAATTGATCTTACCAAACCAAAAACAAAATTTGCATGGACAGATATTCATGTAAATGCATTCCAGAAACTACAACAATGTTTCTTCAAGAAACCTATACTAAACTTACCTAATTGGGAGAAAGAATTTTATGTTAACACTGATGCATCAAAGAATGCAATCTCTGCAGTATTAATGCAGAAGTTTGATGAGGAATTGTTACCCATTTCATATTACTCAAAAACGTTAACTGATGCAGAAAAACGTTATCCTGCCATAAAATTAGAATTATATGCAATATATAAAGGACTTAATGCTTTTAAATATTATATCTTTGGAAGACATTTCTTCATATTAAGTGATGCAAAACCTTTAGATAGATATGCAAAATCGTCCTCACCTGCAGATATAATCACACGTTGGTTATTAGAAATATCGGAATTTTCCTTTACATTCACACACATTGCAGGAAAAGATAATGTGCTTGCCGATTATTTAAGCAGAACTACGAATCCAACAACAGATAACCTAAACAATAACCCAGATATCATTTTTTCACAAGAAATAATCCCAATTACTGATCAGCAAACTAATTTACATAATGAAATAGAATTACAAATGCAAAATTTAAAAGAAAATGAAAATAAAAAGGAAAATTTATTTTGTTTGACACAGAATCCTGTCACTGATACTAATTTGGAAATATCTGAAAATACTATTTTCAATGAACAACAGAAAGATACTGAGTTAAAAAAAATTTTCCAAGACATCCAACAAAATAAAATAAACAAACGTAATAAATGCTATTATATAAATCCTCAAAATAATTTATTATGTTATAATAATTTTTTTACTCCAGAAAATATTGACTTACATAGGGTAGTTTTACCCGAGTCTTTAAGAGAGAAAGCAATTCGAATTGCTCATATATCCCACCCTGGTATTAAAAAAACTTTTGAAAATTTGAGAAAAAGGTATACGTGGAAAACAATAACTGCAGATGTACATAATTATGTGCTGTCATGTGAAACATGTCTCTTGAATAAAAACCACAAACATAACATAGCACCTTTTATGGCAGCTCCTGCACCTACTGAACCTAATCAAAAAATTTCAATGGATATTCTGGGTCCTTTAAAGAATCATACCTACATCCTCACAGCTCTTGACCATTTCTCAAGACACTTGGAATTATATACGTTACATAACATAACTGCTCCAGCTGTTACAAATGCTTTAATACAATACATTGCAACTCATGGTAGACCTGAAATTATCCTTACTGATCAAGGATCACAATTTACGAGCAATATGTTTGATGCTTTCAATAAACTTTTGGGCATATATTTAAAACATACAACAATAGCCCACCCTCAGGCAAATGGATGTTCAGAACGTGTCAATACTCAAATAAAATCCTCATTAAATGCCATGGCTTCCCATGGTTTTGATTTAGCAACAGCTGCAAAAATTCATCAGAGTATTTATAATAATACAATCCATCCTGCAACAAAATGTACGCCTAATTTGCTACACTTTGGTCGAGAAATTAATGATGTATATTTAAACTATAAAGGCCACCCACAGTGGAAAATTTTAGACTCAGCATATGACATCCATAAATTAATTGAAGTACTTGATAAAACATACTACCAAGCATATATGAATAACGAAGAAAATCGACAAAAGGTTTATGAAAGATCAAGACAAAAGAATAAGTTTTCACCAATCAAAGTTAATGATCATGTGTACATCAAATTTCCTAATGCTTTTGAAAAAAAATTACAAGGGCCTTTTCGTGTTGTAAAAGTGATTTCACCTGTGATTCTCCAAATCCAATCTATCAAAGATCAAAATCGTTCTCCAATGTTAATTCACACCAATAGAGTTATAAAAATACAGAAAAGAAAAGACAATTTAAAGTATAGTTCAGGGAATATGCAAGCTCCATTAAACAATAATGACTCTAATACTCCAATCCAGGAACTGGTCTCTCCTACCCCTAATTTGCAGGACAGAAATAGACAGTGCCACAATGATGACAGTTCATCGTATACCCTCAGACCACGAGATAAAATTCAGAAAAATGCTGATACTCAATATCATTATTATTAATATTTTTTTTTCTTTTTCCTTAGAGGCTGTGTTCGTCTACATGCTTTGGAGCGCTGCAGGTGCACAGGCAGTGTTTCACTGTTAATCATCCTTTTAATTATAATTTTTTTTTTCTCCTCTACTTTCTGCTGGTCAGAAAAATTTGAGGTATGTGTTATTATTTTATGATTTTTGTAGACAGACACACCTTCTAACTAACATGTGGTAAGGGAAATAAAAGTCTGATTCATAATAGATTTACAGATTAATTATTGTTGTTTACATTGTTTTGGGTTTTTATGTAATTATTTTCTGTTAATTTCAATTTATTTGTCACCTATCAATACATAAAATTTCATCAATTACATCTGTTGTGAATTGAGAATCCTTATACTTTTTTTGTATACAAAAATAAGATTTTTTTGGGTAGATATAAAGTAATATTTTTTTCTGATGTATAAGACAATCATTTTGCACTATTGTATGTCATCATTTTTCATAATACAATACAATATCCATAATAAGAAAAATTAATGTTATTATCATTTCATATCTCTGACCGTCTCAAATTTTTGTCAAAAAAAAAAAAAAGGGGCAAAGCAAATAATGTGTCACCCATTGACAGATTTTACACTTCCTTATTATACTGATTTTACTTTAAGGTTAAGCCATTATTATTGTTATGAAGGGTGATAAAAAGAAAAAAAATATATAGAGTGATAATCTTGTTACTATGGAAGTAATGAAACTTCTTAAAAGATTATATATATTAAAATTTGTGTAAACATATACTTGTGATGTTTTCTGAATTGTTTTCGATCTGTTCTGATGGTACATATTTTTTCTTATCTCAGCATAATATTTATTTTAAACTAATTGAAAAAAAAAAAAAAAAAAAAAAGAAAACGTCTGATTGTTATGCAGGCATGTTATACATTCATTTGAACAATGTTTTTCAATTATGTATGTTATGTATCTGTGGATTTATATAAGCTTCTTAGATACATTTTCAAAGAAATATAACATTTATGTCATTGCATTTACTTACAGTTTACATTTAATTTAGAGATAGATATATTTTTTTTTCCACAAAAATTAATCAACAAATATTAGTAAATACTTGATTGTGTGGTTTTGTCAAAGAGCAAGAATTTTCAGTGTATTTCACAGCTCAATAAAATTACTGAAATTTTTTTCTGAAATAAAAAAAAAATAGAATGAATAAATAGAGTAATAATTACTTTTTTATGGTGGTATTAGATATATGTAAGTGGATTTTAAAACAATGCCACTGGAAATTTTACCAATGTATATAGGCATTTTTCTTTTATCAATGAGTACTCTATTAATGTAATACTGAGTATTATTGGTCATCATTAAATTCTGTTTATGGTTATTATTACCTTTTCTGTGTATTATTATTGACACAGTTTTCCCTTTTTACCGTACTATAATATTATAACACATTATACCTTTTATGTATATTTTGTGTAATACAATATATTCTTGCACATATATGATTATATCTTATTCCCAATTGTGTTATGGTAAAAAATATAGAATATCAAATTGGTTTATCTGTTAAAAAAAAAAAGAAAAATTATGTATGAATATTAAAAGGCATGCCTAATCAAAATGGTATTATGAGATCTCATGATATTTTGTATATGATTGTATGTGTATACAAAGATGATTCTATAAATAATTACATGATCATGTGTTTTGTTAAATAAGCGTTAATTTTTTTTTCTTTTTTACTGGCCAGATATTGTTTTGAATGTTATAATTTTACTGATATATGATACAATTATTTGTATTATTGTATGTATGTGTTAAAATGTAAAATATATAGAACTGTAAATTAAATTACTTCATCTGACAAAAATGGTGATGATAATGATTTAAAAAAAAAAAAAAAAAAGGATGTCTGTGCATAACTTGACTTCATGCTATGGTATATGATGATATTATTCATATTACTGATTTCAAGTGTATATAATTATTATTTGATATATATTTTCTTTTTTTCTCACAATGATTGAAATAACAAGATATTTCTTTTGTGAAAGGGAATTGTTTAAATATAGAGAACAGAATTTACATTCGTAATGATTTCGAATTAATATTGTTTATTATTTACATCTTGAGATGTTTGTTACTCTTGTGAATGTATGGATGGTTTCTGAGGTATTTGTTTATTCTCATTTTTTATTTCTAGTGGTTGTATATTGACAAGATCACTTTCAATACAGTATATTTTATTTGAAATTGTCTTTTATAGATGAATATTTTTTTTCTCCTGATAAAATGACAACATTTCTTTATATATTTCTTGGTGTATTACAGATAACATGATCATCTAATATGTATGTTAAATTGATATTTTTGCATTGTGTATAAGTATTTCAAATTGGATCCTGTTATGAACATCCCTATTGCTTGTCCTAATTGAATATAACAATGATAAGTAAAAAAAAAAAAAAAAAAAAAAAATTTCTCTGTTGTGTAAAATATTACACCTTTTACGTTCATTTTTTTTTTTCCTGGCTGTCGGGTATTATGTGGTGTTTCCCCCACTTCATATCATTATTTTTTGTCATTTTAAAATTATACCATGTTTATTTCCAGTTCTTGAGAAAAAGAAATCATTTTGTTTTTGTTTATGTGGCTTTATTCAAAATGATATTTTAAATATCAATGTATCTTTAATTCATTTTCATTGTTCTCAAAATCAATGAAATTCTTATTCTCTTTTCAAACCCAAACTTGCCAGATTGTTCCATTCCTTCTGGAAACTTTCTTTATTAAAAAAAAAAAAAAAAAAAAAAAAAAAAAAAAGTAAAGCAATATTACAAAATAATAAAAAATGTATCTTTAAATTTCAGCCAATCATATTCAGTGTCACCCATCATACGTCATTTCCATTATTTGAAAGCGAACGGTTCTTTTTTAACTTTAGCCAATGAGAAAACTAAAATATTGATAATATGTCACTTCCTGTTTCAGTTTAATCAGTCACTGTCCTTTATTTTTGGCTAATTATCAGCCTTCTTTTGTTTAAAACTTTCATAAGTTAAATCTTTAAGATGCCTGCTTGGCTACATTTAGCTTTTTTTTAATTTGCCATTTGGCGCGTTTTGCTTTCTCCGGCAACCCTGTTCGGCGTTGGTAAAAAAAATTAGGGGATTCCCCTATGCAGCTCTCTCTCTTCTCGTCCCCGTCGGCATGCACGGTACATCGGAATTATGAGGATGCAACAAAATCAACGATCTTTTTGTTCCGTTTTGTTTAAAATATGGGTTAGATTCAGAAGTTTGATACTTCCTTTGTATCATCCTATTATGGGTTCTAACGAAAATTATTTTCAAGGATAATGATGCTATGATGGGGGTTCCTTTTTGTAAGTTTGCCTTTTTTTTTTTTTGCTTTTCGTGTTCCAGAAGGAATGCTATAAAATATTGCTTTTGTAATGGAAAAATATATACATATATAATCTAAATAATGTGATTGAATTATTACATGGATATGGAATCTGTTTTATGTAAGATGATTTATTTTAATATCAATATTTTTTTTAATTCATGTCCAGAAGTAAAATAAATTCCAAATAAATATTTCATGACCGAAATTGTATTCGTTGTATATACCTGGAGTATTATTTAATTAGTTCGTTTTTCCTATACGATTCACAATATGGCCTAATATAACTTTTAAACCAAATAATTTCTCTAAATAAAAAATAGAAACAACTATATATTTATAAGAATTTAAAAATACAACAGCTTCCTCCACAGAACATCTATGGCTCTTGTGTCCATTTCAGAAAGGAGGTCAAGTATCTGGATCTACGCCTCGGAGACTCATTTGCCGCAACTACATCGATTACACCACCCATAAAATTTATAAAGGGAAATTTAAATTTACTTATATGCTGTATGTAGAGATGCGAAAAACCCGGGAATTTAAAACCAAGGGGAAAAACCCGGGAGTTTTGGGGAAAAAACTGGGAAATTTGGGAATTTTGCGGGGAAAACAAATTAGAAATCTCTAAAGCAAATAATATGTTGCTTACTTAATATAAAAGGCAATTTTAAAGACTTTGATACACTGAGAAGCTTATAACATTCTTTTAATTTATCATTTTATTTTCAATTTATTAGAACTGCAGCCAAATCATTACCGTTTCATATATAAACAAGTCATACTTTATATATCTGAAAAAATATTCCAATATAAAACCCTTTTTTACTAGATATATGGTGATATTTATGTAAGTAAATATAATTACAAAATATATAAGCTTAAAAGATAATGGTATGATTAAGAAAAAATAATTCTTTGAATCATAACATGTTACTTTTCTTAGGCTTGTTGATTGGCAAAAATCAGACTTAGGATTGTTATAAGCATTATTCTCCACAGATACCTCTTACATATAGCTTTTAATTCCACAAGATAACATTATTTCATAAGACTAAAATTCAATTAATTTCACTACATTATTCTAGATAAAATAGCTACTAGTATTAGCTACTTTTGTACTCAGTAAAAACAATAGGTTTTTTTCCTTTAAGCACTACAAATTTTAATACAATAATTATTATTAATATAAAGTATTATATAAAAAATAAAATTATAAACTTTCCACTTGTGATTCAATTAGTAAAACTGCTAAGTATTAAAAAAATGGTAAAAATGCTAATATTAATGAATATAGTGACAGAAACTTACAGTTAGTGTTAGCGACAAATTAATTATAATTAATTATTATCTTCGTTTACGGAATGAACATGAAAATCGAAGATGCTAGAATTAGCGGAAAGGAAAAGGGAAATGAAATCTACGCAGAAGTTAAAGTTGAAATTAATTTAAGGATCGAAGGTTGTTTATACATAAAAAATATTTAACAAATACAAAAATTATAAAAATATTCATAATTTCAAAATTCCCAGGTTTGGGGAATTTTCAAAATTTCCAATTTTGTCTTAAATTCCCAGGGGGAAAAAACGGTTTTTTTCCGGGAAAAAACCGGGTGTTTTGAAAGCCTTGCATCTCTAGCTGTATGGTAATGGAGTGATCATGGGTAACAAACCGTTCAATACAAAACCGCTCTGAGACTAATTTTTCTCTACTGTGCCCACATTAGGGCCAGCGGCAGAAAGTCCAAATTCTACAGACAACAATTGTAACAAAACTCTTTACCTTATTCGGCATGCTCCTTGGTACTATCGTAATTCATTCAGGCTATTAAATTCTTTGAGTATCTTCCCTCTATCTTTGTTCTTCAAAGAGATTTTAAACACCTCAGATCATGATGCTCTTGCATGTTTCCTCGCTTGTGCTACCTTTTATCTATCGAAGGGTTTTAACTCTGGATAAAACCTCCTGCTTTTACTTTTCTATTGGTAGAATTTTAATACCTTTCTTGGCATTTCTGTTTCTTAAATATTGTGTTATTGTTTTTATTACTATTATTTTCGTTTTCCGTATTTATTATTTAATCCCCTTTTCACATATACATTATAGCATTATACTGTTCATTTAATCATTCTGTGTAAATAGTCCTATTCGTATTCATCTTCCTCTTTTACAATTTTTATTATTTTTCCATTAACGTATTAATTATATATTAGTTGAAATTTTAAGTATCAAATATTTGTAACAATTCGTGATTGTTCATACCATTTCTAAGAACTCTGAAAAATAGAATTTGATACCTATACTGATACATTTCTTTGATAAATGATCAGGATAAATTTAATGCTTCAGCATTCATCATTCACATATCCATAGCAATTCTGGAACTAACAATAAATAAATAAATAAATAAACATTTAAAAAGATGATAAAAAGTAAAAATTCTGTCAAAGACAGAATTTAGTTCAGTACGGGGGACTATTAATTTCAATCTGTAAAACTTTTATTTTTATTACTTTCTTCTATATGTAATATAGAGAAAGTAGTGGACTCGTGTTTTTTAATTTATTTTTCACCTCATTTTTTGACCGTAAATCTGAAACTGTTTGTACCTTGCCATAGATATAGTAATTTATATAGATCTATCATTCCATTGTTACCATGCAAAAATTTTTGATGCTGAAAAAATTTTTTGGCATCAGCCATACAGTGGTATTGTAACCATTGAAACTCGGCAGAAGAAATATTGCGTCTTTTAATTCTTCTAATAAATTTATGAAAAGAAATGGATAAGTTATCATAAAAGTAAATCGGCTAAATTATGGAAAATATAATTTTTATAATCAGTTGCTTTTAGAGATGCAAAAAACCCGGGAATTTAAAACCAAGGGAAAAAACCTGGGAGTTTTGGGGAAAAAACTGGGAACATTGGGAATTTTGCAGGGAAAAAACAAATTAGAAATCTCTAAAGCATATAATGAGTTGTTTACTTAATATAAATGGCAATTTTAAGGACTTTGATATACTGATAAGCTTATAACCACGGAGTAATATTAATAGGAGTTGAAGGTCCAATGGGAGAAAGCTACGAAACTGTGATCTAAATTTTTGATAAATATTGAGGGCGCCACTTGTCATTCCTCCCTACCTCGGCGCGGATATACTACTGTTTTCAATAGAATTTTGCTGGAGTACATTTAAAAATTTTTATTTTAAGCAATTTAATTTCTTTGTAAGTTCTTAAAACTGCATAATTCAGATGTTTCAAATAAATGCTTCGTTCCTAGTTGTAAAACAGGCTATGATAGTGATAAGAAAAACAAAAAAAAAGCCCTAGGAGAAAAATAAAGTCCGAGTTCGTGTTTTCTGCACCTAAAGTAAGTTTATTTTTTTTCTTTACAAAATTTCATCCATTCTCCTTCCTCTCAATTGTCTGTTTTAGTTAGCTTCGGTTCATAAGAATCGTCATTTTTTAAAAGCTTTCTTTCAAAATAAAATTAGTATAAAATGGCTCTTAAAAAAAACATGTTGGTTAGAATACTCTATTTAATGAAATTTGCTTTCAATCGAATTTTTTTCAGCTTGATATTATTTTTAAAAAAATAATTAAAACGAGACATTTCCCCATTTAATAACATTGCGGAAGCTAGAGAGAAGGAAGGATTGCACGCTGGCGCCCTCTGTAAACATTATAAAACAACATCACAAAATTTCAACGTTACCTTCTTCTCCTATTAAATATTACTCCGTGCTTATAACATTATTTTAATTTATCATTTTATTTTCAGTTTATCAGAACTGCAGCCAAATCAAAATTTGAAAAGAAACTTAAACTTTCTTTATTAAATTAGCACTTAAAATAAATGTATCGGTTACAATGCTGGATACAATTTCCATATCATACAAGCTGAAGAATTAAGGAAACCAATGTACAGATTTGAAAACTTCTTTAAAAATTTCTATTTTATAAAACTGAAGAATCATTTAAAATAATGAAGTGGTTTTTAAAAAGAAAAGATGGCATTTTATGCAATTACTACAGTGGCATATAATTTCTTTTACAAGTTATTTTCATAAATATTTCTTATTAGAGTTTGTAAAAAAATGATGTTAAATTTCCTACGATGAAAATGTTTTGATGAAAATTTATATACATATTGTTTTTCTGATTTTTATACATAAAGAAAAACAAAAAAGGAAGATGAAGAAGTTTCTGCATTTCTAACACAACAAGTGGGGAAAATTTTCGAATTACTTATATACCCTAAAACAGATTAAATTTAAGAATTCATAATTTTTTTTTTATTATTAAAAAAGAAAAAAAATAAGAACAATTTAAAAATGAACAGGTAACAAACTAATTTCTTAAATACTTCATTTGAGTTTAATGAAATATAAATTTAGTTGGGTTTGTTTCTTAAAATCTTAAGTCAAATTCTCTAATTGTTTCATAGTACATTCATAAACAAATTATGAATAAAAAAAATTAAATGTTAGTGATTCTCATTAAGAATGGAAAGGATATCTCAAGAACATAACAAAATAATATTAATGAATTATGACAGAAACTTACTGTTAGTGTTAGCACCGCATTAATTATAATTAATTATTTTCTACATTTTCGGAATAAACATCGAAGATGCTCGAATTAGCGGGAAAGGGAAACGAAAAGAAAATCTATGCAGGAATTCGAGTTGAAGCTAATTTAAATAATTAACGGAGGCTAAATAATTAACAAAAGTTATAAAAATATTCATAATTTCAAAATTCCCAGTTTGGGGGAAATTTCAAATTTCCCAATTTTTAATATTAATATTTAATTTTGTGCACTCGGTTGCGCTTTCTGCGCTAATCAAATAAAATGAAAGTAATTATTCATTTGTTCAAAAACAGAAGTAATGAAAATTATGAGCTTACCTTTTTCTGTTCTGAGGAGTCGGCTGTCCCATGAACCTGTAGCTCAATGTTTTATTCATTATTATTATTTGTTATTCTTCTCTGTAAAGTAATAATATTATTAATTGTTTGAAGAAAGCACTTTGAGATCATCTTTGATTTTAACTTGTATATTTAATGAAGAAAAAAGAAAACAAAAGTAAAATAAAAAAGCAAGCGAGAATTAATCTCACTATACATAATCAAAATTAAACACTGACTGATTCAGAATCTATTCTGATGAAAAAAACATGTAGATGTAAAGAGTCACGTGAAAGTTCTAAAAATAGATTTCACCCCTTCAAGAAAGGGAATGGAAAATTGGGAGGGTGGAAACAGATACACTTTTGTTCTTATTATAATGTTCGTTTTTTTTCACGGAACACATTTTGGAATAAAGAAGTCTTTTCGAGTTTGTAATTTTCTGTCAGCCCTCCTCAAACGAGGAATACTGTCTTAGTTCCAAATTGTCTCGGTGTTTCAGAAAAATCGGCTTAGGAGTAGGTTTGGTCAACACATCTGCAGTCATGAATTTACTCTGCAGATATTGTAGAGAAATTGTTCCATTTTCACACAGGTTTTTCACGCAGTGAAAACGAATATCGATGTGCATGGAGCGTGCTGTGTGTTTGGGCGATTCAATGATTTTGATGGTTGACTGATTGTCTTCGAATAATTTTATGGGCAATTCCTGTGGTAAGTCAAGGTCCTCTAGTACCCTGGTGAGCCATAATATCTCTTGTCCAGCATTTGCGGCTGATACGAACTCTGCTTCTGCAGAAGACAGAGCTACACACGTTTGCTTTTTCGATGTCCACTGGATTGGTGTCTTTCCTACTAACAAGGAGAGGTCATGACATGGAAAATTCAGATCGGGACGAAATTGCGCAGGATTGTAGTACACTATGAGGGTAAGAACATATTAAAGCAGTAGGACCCACTATCCACAAAATTACGAGAAAAAAGCATTTAAAGTTTCAGTAATCTTTAAATACAAGTTATTTCACAAGCGAGTAAGCGCCTCAGTGGTGTGATCCTAAAGCGCGAGTCTCCTAACCAGACGACTTGGGTTCGAGGCTACCTGAGGGATAATTTCTTTTTCTTTTTTTTCCCTTTAACTTTTTATGTAATCTTAACTTTTTATTCATTTTACTTTATTTTACAATTCAATTCAAAATTTGAAAATTTTAATAAAAAATTATTTAATTTTCTTGAGTATAAAGTAACTTTTTCTATTTTTAATATTTATAGCTTAAAAATACAATAAATTTCTATAACTTAAAAAATAAAGTTTAATTTTACAAAACAGAAATATTTAAATAAATAAAAAATAAGCAAGCTGTAAACAAAGTGTAAAATAGTTAGCAGGTGTACTTAAATCTTGGATTGAGCTTCCTGATTTGGTTTGAATGTGTATAAATTACGTAAACACTTCTAGCTTGTTAATAATAAAGGGCAGGTTGAATTTTATTTTGTGCACAGAAGGATAAAAAAAAAAAAAAGGAAGTCATTATCAAAAAAGAAACGATGTTCATTAACATTTAAAATCTACATTAAAAGATAACATTTCTTTACCTGTAATAATTTAATAGCATCGTAATCCTATACTATAATTTTTCAAGAAACTGTATTGATTGGAGAAGTAATTATTTAATTTGGATAGTAATTATATATGCAATTAAAATCACCATTTCTCTGTACTTTTTTTTTATTTAAAAAATAAAAAATAAAATACCTAAAAAAAATAAAATATTTAGATAAATAATTAAAGACATAGTTTCTTTAGTTTTACCTTATTTTACTGTTAAAATAGAACTAAAATTTATTTTTTAAGTTATATAAATTTATTGTATTTTTAAGTGATAAATATTAAAAATAGAAAAAGTTATTTTATACTCAAGAAAATGAAATAATTTTTTATTAAGATTTTCGAATTTTGAATTGAATTGTAAAATAAATAAAAAAGTTAAGATTACATAAAAAGTTAAAGAAGAAAAAATAATAATAATAAGTAGTCTCGTGGGCAGTCTCGAATCTAAGTCATCTGACGCTTACTCGTTTGCGAAATAACTTGTATTTAAAGATTACTGAAACTTTAAATGTTTTTTTCTCGAAATTTTGTGGATAGTGGGTCCTACTGCTTTAATATGTTGTTACCCTCATAGTATACTACAATCCTACGCAATTTCGTCCCGATCTGAATTTTCCATGTTGTGACCTCTCCTTGTAAGAATAGGTTTCCTGTCATCGATTTGCGATCAGATTTATTACCGGCCCAATCGGCATCGGCGTAACAGGTTAGTATAGGCTTTTCCTTTCCGCTTATAACCAAGTTCAATTTTTCAGTGGTTTTTAAATAACATATGATCTTTTTCGCAGCATCCCAGTCTTGCTGCCTGGGCTTCTCGTTGCGTCTACTCAGAATATTGACAGCTGCTGCAATGTCAAGTCTAGAGATAGTAGCTATATATAATAGGGATCCGATGGCTTGTCTGTATTTTGTATTGTTGTTTAGTAGATTATCGTCGGAGGCATTATCCAGATAACCAGGATTCATAGGTATATTCGTGGGCTTAGTGTTTTGAAGATTGAATTTTTCCACTAGTTCTTTAATTTTAGATCTTTGGTTTATAAAGTATTCTCCTTGTTTAGATTTTTGTATATTAATGCCGAGGTAGTAGCTTATTTCCCCGAGATTTTTGAGCTCGTATTTTGCACTAAGTTTTTCGATAGTTTCTTCTATTTGTTGGTCCGACCCTGATATTAAAAGGTCGTCCGCGTAAATAATTATATGTATGGGGTTTGTTTCATTTTTCCTAAACAGGCAGGCATCTGCTGTGCTTTGTGTAAAACCGAATTCTTTTAGAGTTTCACCAATTTTCAAATGCCATGATCTGGCGGCTTGCTTAAGACCATAAGGGGCCTTTTCAAGTTTCCAAACTTTGTTTTCGTTTCCTGGTGAAATATAGCCTTTAGGCTGTTCCATGTATACTATTTCATCTAAGTCTCCATGCAGGAAGGCAGTTTTAATATCAATATGGTGAACCTGTCTGTTTCTGTGAGCAGCACTGGCTAAAAAAGCTCTAATTGTGCTATGGGATACCACCGGGGCAAAAGTTTCGTGGAAGTCTTCGCCATATTTTTGGCTGAAGCCCTTCGCTACCAATCTAGCTTTATATTTGGCTATTTTGCCTGAGGAGTCATATTTGACCTTATAAGTCCATTTGGACCCAATTACTTTTCTTCCTGGTGGAGGTTCTACCAAAGTGAATGTTTTGTTTTGGATTAAGGAATTACTTTTCTTCCTGCATTGCGTTTAACCAGTTCTGTTTTTCTTGTGGGTTTGTTATGTTGAGAAAATCATTATAATATTTAGGTTCATTTGCCTCAAAATTTTCTGCTAAGTAAATAAGCCTTTCGGGAGGTACACCTTTATTGTGTCTATTTGACCGTCTCAAGGTGTCATTTGTGTTGTGTTCACTAGTGATATTTTGATCTGGTGAACTTATGTCAATTTTGACAATTTCGCGCCCTATGGGCGATTCTGTGTCGGAGTGTTCATTTTTATTGTTTCCTGAGAGTAATTCTATTTCATTGTTTTCTCCTGAATTGTTTATAGTGTTTTCAATGAATTTAACTGTTCTTCCAAGTATTACGTGGTCATTTTTCAAGTAGATTCTATACGCTTTAGCGCTGTTATCATAGCCGACAAAAATGCCTTCTTGGGCTTTGTCATCTAATTTACCCCGTTTACTTTTATGAATGTAAGCATAGGCTTTACAGCCGAAAGTTTTTAAGTGATTTAAATTTGGTTTGCTACCATGCCATAATTCGTAAGGAGTTTTTGTAGTGGCTTTTGTAGGTAGTCTGTTTTGGAGGTAATTGGCGGTGTTTAAAGCTTCTCCCCACAATTTTTTGTCTAAGTTAGCTTCTGATAAAAGTGTACGTGTCATTTCGATTAGTGTACGATTCTTTCTTTCCGCAACCCCATTTTGGGCTGGGCAATGTGGTACGGTGAGCTGATGGTGAATACCATTTTCTTTAAGAAACTCTTCTACATTTTTGCTCATGTACTCACCACCATTATCTGACCTTATTGTTTCTGGTTTCTTTCCAAATTTGTTTGTGGTAAAGTTGACGTATTCTTTTAATTTCTCGATTACTTCGCTCTTTTTACTTAGAAAATAAATCATTGTATACCTAGAATAATCGTCAACAAAAGTTAAGAAATATGATTTACCACCTATTGTTGGTACCTGAATAGGTCCGCAAACATCGCTATGTACTAATTCTAGTATTTGTTTTCCCCTATTTTCTGCAGTTTTTGGATACGGGGTGTCAGTCAGTTTTGTTTTGATGCAAGTTTCGCATGTTATCTCGTGTTTGCAGTTATTGATTTTTATTCCCAGAACTAACTGATTTTTGTTTAGTTCTTTAATGGAGTTGAAATTTTTATGTCCCATGCGTTTATGCCATAGAGTAATACAGTTAGGATTTTGGCATTCTTCAGTCAGGTATGTGTTATATTTGTTTATTGGCATGGGCAAATTTAACTCATATAAGTTGTTATTTTTTGTACCCTCTAAAATTGTTTCATTTTTCATAGAGATGTAACACTTTTGTTTAGTGAATGTTACTTTACAGCCATTTTGGGTGGCTTTGTGTACAGATATTAAGTTCGCCTTTAATTCTGGAACATATAAAACATCCTTTAGTGTTAGTTCCCTTTTTTGTTTATTTGGATCTAGGTATTCAATTTTTATTTCTCCTGAACCAAGTGAAGTGAGGGTGTTACCGTTTGCTACACATACTTGCGATTTTTGTGACTCATCTAAATTAACGAAAAGGTCTATATTGTTGCTTATGTGCGATGAGGAACCACTGTCAATTATAAAGTTGTTCGTCATTGTGTTTTGAGTCGTGAAAGCCATTTGTTTTGTTTGTGATGTTATTTGCTTCATTTGTTTTGAATGGCTTTGTTGTTGTGTATGTGTGTGTGGCAACTCATCATTGTGTGTCACTAACTGTGAGGAATTGGTTGTTCTGAATTTATTTCTAAATTGTTTGTTTTTAGTGTTATCAGCATTTCTGTTTTTCAGATACCAGCACTCCGATTTATTGTGGTTTGTTTTCCTGCAGTGCGTGCAGTATTTATTTTCCTTTTTGAAGTTACTGTTATACTGTTGTTTTTTATTTATGTGAAAAGCTTTAGAAGAATTTGTATTGTTTTCGGAGACGTCTTTTCGACGATTGAATTCATCTAGCAATTTGCTGCTAACATAGTTAGGTGTGAGTTCATTTTCAGGGCGAGCTTCAAGGGCTATAATCAAGGTTTCATAACTTTTGGGTACGGAGCATAGTAACAGTGCAGAAATGTGCGCGAATTTTATTTCTTCCCCAATTGATTTCAATTTATCTATGATTTCCAACATTTTATTTATGTGGATTTGCATATCGCCACCTTCTTCTAGCTTCGTGCTATATAATTTTCTCAATAAGTATAATTTACTACTTAAGTTCGTTCTTTCGTGGATATCACGCAATTTATTCCATGTTTCTATAGCTGTTTGGCATTGTTTGATGTGGATGATTTGAGCGTCATCAATGAACAAATTTATGATTGCTCGCGCTTTATTGTCTTTTTTTCGCCATACATCTGTTATAGGATTTGGCGGGTCATCTGTAATAACCTCATATAATTCATCCTTCATGAGATACATTTGCATTTTAAATTTCCAAACTGAATAATTTTCAGAATTTAGTTTCTCAATTGTTGGACTCTCCTTAAAGGATGCCATTTTCTGATTTCTTTTTATTTATAGTAAATACTATATCCTTGAGGAGAATTTATTTTGTTTTGTTTTTATGATATTATTAATTCTTCAATTTTTCAGAAAACAGGGTTTTTTAATTTTCTTAATTCAAAAAAAATGTATAAATGCATTTAATTTTTATTTTGCATTTTCTTAATATGATTTCAAACACTGAATATACTTTTGTTTTACTTTAAACAAAAATACTTTTGTTTTGTTAAACAATAATATTATTTAATATTCATGTTTTATTTTCATATTAATTTACTTTTATATACTTTTCCCTTTATCTTTGGGACAGCCATTCAATTTATAAAATACTTATATTTTAAAGGTAAGCTTTAATATGTTCATTTAAGAACAATGATACATTTTTCATCTATTTAATATTCTATCAGGCGCATAATCTAATATTAATATTTAATTTTGTGCACTCGGTTGCGCTTTCTGCGCTAATCAAATAAAATGAAAGTAATTATTCATTTGTTCAAAAACAAAAGTAATGAAAATTATGAGCTTACCTTTTTCTGTTCTGAGGAGTCGGCTGTCCCATGAACCGTAGCTCAATGTTTTATTCATTATTATTATTTGTTATTCTTCTCTGTAAAGTAATAATATTATTAATTGTTTGAAGAAAGCACTTTGAGATCACCTTTGATTTTAACTTGTATATTTAATGAAGAAAAAAGAAAACAAAAGTAAAATAAAAAAGCAAGCGAGAATTAATCTCACTATACATAATCAAAATTAAACACTGACTCATTCAGAATCTATTCTGATGAAAAAAACATGTAGATGTAAAGAGTCACGTGAAAGTTCTAAAAATAGATTTCACCCCTTCAAGAAAGGGAATGGAAAATTGGGAGGGTGGAAAAAGATACACTTTTGTTCATTATAATGTTCGTTTTTTTTTTCACGGAACACATTTTGGAATAAAGAAGTCTTTTCGAGTTTGTAATTTTCTGTCAATTTTGTCTTAAATTCCCAGAGAAAGAAACCGGTTTTTTTCCGGGAAAAACCGGGTGTTTTGAAAGCCTTGCATCTCTAGTTGCTTTGTTATTATTATGAAATAAAAACTGATTTGATTTTTATTGGAATACATTTTTTAAAGTTTGATATTTTTTAAGATTTTGTATTAGTAAGTA
>CAWVNO010002023.1:0-30846 GCA_963930645.1 Salticus scenicus
GGGGGCGTTTTTACGCGGACTTTCGGCAGCCGTCCTCCGCTCTCAAAATTTTTTTCGCAGTTTCACATGCCCATCTTCAAACGACGATTCCCAAGCAACTAAAAGAGTCTAACTATCGCAATAACTTTCAGAATCTGCGGAATATATTCTAGTTTCATAATAACATCACCGGAGATTTTGCACGGTGAAACTTTAGGCCCGGGGGGCGTTTTTACGCGGACTTTCGGCAGCCGTCCTGCGCTCTCAAAATTTTTTTCGCAGTTTCACATGCCCATCTTTAAACGACGATTCCCAAGCAACTAAAAGAGTCTAACTATCGCAATAACTTTCAGAATCTGCGGAATATATTCTAGTTTCATAATAACATCACCGGAGATTTTGCACGGTGAAACTTTAGGCCCGGGGGGCGTTTTTACGCGGACTTTCGGCAGCCGTCCTCCGCTCTCAAAATTTTTTTCGCAGTTTCACATGCCCATCTTTAAACGACGATTCCCAAGCAACTAAAAGAGTCTAACTATCGCAATAACTTTCAGAATCTGCGGAATATATTCTAGTTTCATAATAACATCACCGGAGATTTTGCACGGTGAAACTTTAGGCCCGGGGGGCGTTTTTACGCGGACTTTCGGCAGCCGTCCTGCGCTCTCAAAATTTTTTTCGCAGTTTCACATGCCCATCTTTAAACGACGATTCCCAAGCAACTAAAAGAGTCTAACTATCGCAATAACTTTCAGAATCTGCGGAATATATTCTAGTTTCATAATAACATCACCGGAGATTTTGCACGGTGAAACTTTAGGCCCGGGGGGCGTTTTTACGCGGACTTTCGGCAGCCGTCCTCCGCTCTCAAAATTTTTTTCGCAGTTTCACATGCCCATCTTTAAACGACGATTCCCAAGCAACTAAAAGAGTCTAACTATCGCAATAACTTTCAGAATCTGCGGAATATATTCTAGTTTCATAATAACATCACCGGAGATTTTGCACGGTGAAACTTTAGGCCCGGGGGGCGTTTTTACGCGGACTTTCGGCAGCCGTCCTCCGCTCTCAAAATTTTTTTCGCAGTTTCACATGCCCATCTTCAAACGACGATTCCCAAGCAACTAAAAGAGTCTAACTATCGCAATAACTTTCAGAATCTGCGGAATATATTCTAGTTTCATAATAACATCACCGGAGATTTTGCACGGTGAAACTTTAGGCCCGGGGGGCGTTTTTACGCGGACTTTCGGCAGCCGTCCTGCGCTCTCAAAATTTTTTTCGCAGTTTCACATGCCCATCTTTAAACGACGATTCCCAAGCAACTAAAAGAGTCTAACTATCGCAATAACTTTCAGAATCTGCGGAATATATTCTAGTTTCATAATAACATCACCGGAGATTTTGCACGGTGAAACTTTAGGCCCGGGGGGCGTTTTTACGCGGACTTTCGGCAGCCGTCCTGCGCTCTCAAAATTTTTTTCGCAGTTTCACATGCCCATCTTTAAACGACGATTCCCAAGCAACTAAAAGAGTCTAACTATCGCAATAACTTTCAGAATCTGCGGAATATATTCTAGTTTCATAATAACATCACCGGAGATTTTGCACGGTGAAACTTTAGGCCCGGGGGGCGTTTTTACGCGGACTTTCGGCAGCCGTCCTGCGCTCTCAAAATTATTTTCGCAGTTTCACATGCCCATCTTTAAACGACGATTCCCAAGCAACTAAAAGAGTCTAACTATCGCAATAACTTCCAGAATCTGCGGAATATATTCTAGTTTCATAATAACATCACCGGAGATTTTGCACGGTGAAACTTTAGGCCCGGGGGGCGTTTTTACGCGGACTTTCGGCAGCCGTCCTGCGCTCTCAAAATTTTTTTCGCAGTTTCACATGCCCATCTTTAAACGACGATTCCCAAGCAACTAAAAGAGTCTAACTATCGCAATAACTTTCAGAATCTGCGGAATATATTCTAGTTTCATAATAACATCACCGGAGATTTTGCACGGTGAAACTTTAGGCCCGGGGGGCGTTTTTACGCGGACTTTCGGCAGCCGTCCTGCGCTCTCAAAATTTTTTTCGCAGTTTCACATGCCCATCTTTAAACGACGATTCCCAAGCAACTAAAAGAGTCTAACTATCGCAATAACTTTCAGAATCTGCGGAATATATTCTAGTTTCATAATAACATCACCGGAGATTTTGCACGGTGAAACTTTAGGCCCGGGGGGCGTTTTTACGCGGACTTTCGGCAGCCGTCCTGCGCTCTCAAAATTTTTTTCGCAGTTTCACATGCCCATCTTTAAACGACGATTCCCAAGCAACTAAAAGAGTCTAACTATCGCAATAACTTTCAGAATCTGCGGAATATATTCTAGTTTCATAATAACATCACCGGAGATTTTGCACGGTGAAACTTTAGGCCCGGGGGGCGTTTTTACGCGGACTTTCGGCAGCCGTCCTCCGCTCTCAAAATTTTTTTCGCAGTTTCACATGCCCATCTTCAAACGACGATTCCCAAGCAACTAAAAGAGTCTAACTATCGCAATAACTTTCAGAATCTGCGGAATATATTCTAGTTTCATAATAACATCACCGGAGATTTTGCACGGTGAAACTTTAGGCCCGGGGGGCGTTTTTACGCGGACTTTCGGCAGCCGTCCTGCGCTCTCAAACTTTTTTTCGCAGTTTCACATGCCCATCTTTAAACGACGATTCCCAAGCAACTAAAAGAGTCTAACTATCGCAATAACTTTCAGAATCTGCGGAATATATTCTAGTTTCATAATAACATCACCGGAGATTTTGCACGGTGAAACTTTAGGCCCGGGGGGCGTTTTTACGCGGACTTTCGGCAGCCGTCCTCCGCTCTCAAAATTTTTTTCGCAGTTTCACATGCCCATCTTCAAACGACGATTCCCAAGCAACTAAAAGAGTCTAACTATCGCAATAACTTTCAGAATCTGCGGAATATATTCTAGTTTCATAATAACATCACCGGAGATTTTGCACGGTGAAACTTTAGGCCCGGGGGGCGTTTTTACGCGGACTTTCGGCAGCCGTCCTCCGCTCTCAAAATTTTTTTCGCAGTTTCACATGCCCATCTTCAAACGACGATTCCCAAGCAACTAAAAGAGTCTAACTATCGCAATAACTTTCAGAATCTGCGGAATATATTCTAGTTTCATAATAACATCACCGGAGATTTTGCACGGTGAAACTTTAGGCCCGGGGGGCGTTTTTACGCGGACTTTCGGCAGCCGTCCTGCGCTCTCAAAATTTTTTTCGCAGTTTCACATGCCCATCTTTAAACGACGATTCCCAAGCAACTAAAAGAGTCTAACTATCGCAATAACTTTCAGAATCTGCGGAATATATTCTAGTTTCATAATAACATCACCGGAGATTTTGCACGGTGAAACTTTAGGCCCGGGGGGCGTTTTTACGCGGACTTTCGGCAGCCGTCCTCCGCTCTCAAAATTTTTTTCGCAGTTTCACATGCCCATCTTTAAACGACGATTCCCAAGCAACTAAAAGAGTCTAACTATCGCAATAACTTTCAGAATCTGCGGAATATATTCTAGTTTCATAATAACATCACCGGAGATTTTGCACGGTGAAACTTTAGGCCCGGGGGGCGTTTTTACGCGACTTTCGGCAGCCGTCCTGCGCTCTCAAAATTTTTTTCGCAGTTTCACATGCCCATCTTTAAACGACGATTCCCAAGCAACTAAAAGAGTCTAACTATCGCAATAACTTTCAGAATCTGCGGAATATATTCTAGTTTCATAATAACATCACCGGAGATTTTGCACGGTGAAACTTTAGGCCCGGGGGGCGTTTTTACGCGGACTTTCGGCAGCCGTCCTCCGCTCTCAAAATTTTTTTCGCAGTTTCACATGCCCATCTTCAAACGACGATTCCCAAGCAACTAAAAGAGTCTAACTATCGCAATAACTTTCAGAATCTGCGGAATATATTCTAGTTTCATAATAACATCACCGGAGATTTTGCACGGTGAAACTTTAGGCCCGGGGGGCGTTTTTACGCGGACTTTCGGCAGCCGTCCTGCGCTCTCAAAATTTTTTTCGCAGTTTCACATGCCCATCTTTAAACGACGATTCCCAAGCAACTAAAAGAGTCTAACTATCGCAATAACTTTCAGAATCTGCGGAATATATTTTAGTTTCATAATAACATCACCGGAGATTTTGCACGGTGAAACTTTAGGCCCGGGGGGCGTTTTTACGCGGACTTTCGGCAGCCGTCCTGCGCTCTCAAAATTTTTTTCGCAGTTTCACATGCCCATCTTTAAACGACGATTCCCAAGCAACTAAAAGAGTCTAACTATCGCAATAACTTTCAGAATCTGCGGAATATATTCTAGTTTCATAATAACATCACCGGAGATTTTGCACGGTGAAACTTTAGGCCCGGGGGGCGTTTTTACGCGGACTTTCGGCAGCCGTCCTGCGCTCTCAAAATTTTTTTCGCAGTTTCACATGCCCATCTTTAAACGACGATTCCCAAGCAACTAAAAGAGTCTAACTATCGCAATAACTTTCAGAATCTGCGGAATATATTCTAGTTTCATAATAACATCACCGGAGATTTTGCACGGTGAAACTTTAGGCCCGGGGGGCGTTTTTACGCGGACTTTCGGCAGCCGTCCTCCGCTCTCAAAATTTTTTTCGCAGTTTCACATGCCCATCTTCAAACGACGATTCCCAAGCAACTAAAAGAGTCTAACTATCGCAATAACTTTCAGAATCTGCGGAATATATTCTAGTTTCATAATAACATCACCGGAGATTTTGCACGGTGAAACTTTAGGCCCGGGGGGCGTTTTTACGCGGACTTTCGGCAGCCGTCCTGCGCTCTCAAAATTTTTTTCGCAGTTTCACATGCCCATCTTTAAACGACGATTCCCAAGCAACTAAAAGAGTCTTACTATCGCAATAACTTTCAGAATCTGCGGAATATATTCTAGTTTCATAATAACATCACCGGAGATTTTGCACGGTGAAACTTTAGGCCCGGGGGGCGTTTTTACGCGGACTTTCGGCAGCCGTCCTCCGCTCTCAAAATTTTTTTCGCAGTTTCACATGCCCATCTTCAAACGACGATTCCCAAGCAACTAAAAGAGTCTAACTATCGCAATAACTTCCAGAATCTGCGGAATATATTCTAGTTTCATAATAACATCACCGGAGATTTTGCACGGTGAAACTTTAGGCCCGGGGGGCGTTTTTACGCGGACTTTCGGCAGCCGTCCTCCGCTCTCAAAATTTTTTTCGCAGTTTCACATGCCCATCTTCAAACGACGATTCCCAAGCAACTAAAAGAGTCTAACTATCGCAATAACTTTCAGAATCTGCGGAATATATTCTAGTTTCATAATAACATCACCGGAGATTTTGCACGGTGAAACTTTAGGCCCGGGGGGCGTTTTTACGCGGACTTTCGGCAGCCGTCCTGCGCTCTCAAAATTTTTTTCGCAGTTTCACATGTCCATCTTTAAACGACGATTCCCAAGCAACTAAAAGAGTCTAACTATCGCAATAACTTTCAGAATCTGCGGAATATATTCTAGTTTCATAATAACATCACCGGAGATTTTGCACGGTGAAACTTTAGGCCCGGGGGGCGTTTTTACGCGGACTTTCGGCAGCCGTCCTGCGCTCTCAAAATTTTTTTCGCAGTTTCACATGCCCATCTTTAAACGACGATTCCCAAGCAACTAAAAGAGTCTAACTATCGCAATAACTTTCAGAATCTGCGGAATATATTCTAGTTTCATAATAACATCACCGGAGATTTTGCACGGTGAAACTTTAGGCCCGGGGGGCGTTTTTACGCGGACTTTCGGCAGCCGTCCTCCGCTCTCAAAATTTTTTTCGCAGTTTCACATGCCCATCTTCAAACGACGATTCCCAAGCAACTAAAAGAGTCTAACTATCGCAATAACTTCCAGAATCTGCGGAATATATTCTAGTTTCATAATAACATCACCGGAGATTTTGCACGGTGAAACTTTAGGCCCGGGGGGCGTTTTTACGCGGACTTTCGGCAGCCGTCCTCCGCTCTCAAAATTTTTTTCGCAGTTTCACATGCCCATCTTCAAACGACGATTCCCAAGCAACTAAAAGAGTCTAACTATCGCAATAACTTTCAGAATCTGCGGAATATATTCTAGTTTCATAATAACATCACCGGAGATTTTGCACGGTGAAACTTTAGGCCCGGGGGGCGTTTTTACGCGGACTTTCGGCAGCCGTCCTGCGCTCTCAAAATTTTTTTCGCAGTTTCACATGCCCATCTTTAAACGACGATTCCCAAGCAACTAAAAGAGTCTAACTATCGCAATAACTTTCAGAATCTGCGGAATATATTCTAGTTTCATAATAACATCACCGGAGATTTTGCACGGTGAAACTTTAGGCCCGGGGGGCGTTTTTACGCGGACTTTCGGCAGCCGTCCTGCGCTCTCAAAATTTTTTTCGCAGTTTCACATGCCCATCTTTAAACGACGATTCCCAAGCAACTAAAAGAGTCTAACTATCGCAATAACTTTCAGAATCTGCGGAATATATTCTAGTTTCATAATAACATCACCGGAGATTTTGCACGGTGAAACTTTAGGCCCGGGGGGCGTTTTTACGCGGACTTTCGGCAGCCGTCCTGCGCTCTCAAAATTTTTTTCGCAGTTTCACATGCCCATCTTTAAACGACGATTCCCAAGCAACTAAAAGAGTCTAACTATCGCAATAACTTTCAGAATCTGCGGAATATATTCTAGTTTCATAATAACATCACCGGAGATTTTGCACGGTGAAACTTTAGGCCCGGGGGGCGTTTTTACGCGGACTTTCGGCAGCCGTCCTGCGCTCTCAAAATTTTTTTCGCAGTTTCACATGCCCATCTTTAAACGACGATTCCCAAGCAACTAAAAGAGTCTAACTATCGCAATAACTTTCAGAATCTGCGGAATATATTCTAGTTTCATAATAACATCACCGGAGATTTTGCACGGTGAAACTTTAGGCCCGGGGGGCGTTTTTACGCGGACTTTCGGCAGCCGTCCTCCGCTCTCAAAATTTTTTTCGCAGTTTCACATGCCCATCTTCAAACGACGATTCCCAAGCAACTAAAAGAGTCTAACTATCGCAATAACTTCCAGAATCTGCGGAATATATTCTAGTTTCATAATAACATCACCGGAGATTTTGCACGGTGAAACTTTAGGCCCGGGGGGCGTTTTTACGCGGACTTTCGGCAGCCGTCCTCCGCTCTCAAAATTTTTTTCGCAGTTTCACATGCCCATCTTCAAACGACGATTCCCAAGCAACTAAAAGAGTCTAACTATCGCAATAACTTTCAGAATCTGCGGAATATATTCTAGTTTCATAATAACATCACCGGAGATTTTGCACGGTGAAACTTTAGGCCCGGGGGGCGTTTTTACGCGGACTTTCGGCAGCCGTCCTGCGCTCTCAAAATTTTTTTCGCAGTTTCACATGCCCATCTTTAAACGACGATTCCCAAGCAACTAAAAGAGTCTAACTATCGCAATAACTTTCAGAATCTGCGGAATATATTCTAGTTTCATAATAACATCACCGGAGATTTTGCACGGTCAAACTTTAGGCCCGGGGGGCGTTTTTACGCGGACTTTCGGCAGCCGTCCTGCGCTCTCAAAATTTTTTTCGCAGTTTCACATGCCCATCTTTAAACGACGATTCCCAAGCAACTAAAAGAGTCTAACTATCGCAATAACTTCCAGAATCTGCGGAATATATTCTAGTTTCATAATAACATCACCGGAGATTTTGCACGGTGAAACTTTAGGCCCGGGGGGCGTTTTTACGCGGACTTTCGGCAGCCGTCCTCCGCTCTCAAAATTTTTTTCGCAGTTTCACATGCCCATCTTCAAACGACGATTCCCAAGCAACTAAAAGAGTCTAACTATCGCAATAACTTTCAGAATCTGCGGAATATATTCTAGTTTCATAATAACATCACCGGAGATTTTGCACGGTGAAACTTTAGGCCCGGGGGGCGTTTTTACGCGGACTTTCGGCAGCCGTCCTGCGCTCTCAAAATTTTTTTCGCAGTTTCACATGCCCATCTTTAAACGACGATTCCCAAGCAACTAAAAGAGTCTAACTATCGCAATAACTTTCAGAATCTGCGGAATATATTCTAGTTTCATAATAACATCACCGGAGATTTTGCACGGTGAAACTTTAGGCCCGGGGGGCGTTTTTACGCGGACTTTCGGCAGCCGTCCTCCGCTCTCAAAATTTTTTTC
Source organism: Salticus scenicus (assembly GCA_963930645.1). Classification (NCBI taxonomy): domain Eukaryota; kingdom Metazoa; phylum Arthropoda; class Arachnida; order Araneae; family Salticidae; genus Salticus; species Salticus scenicus. The sequence continues at coordinate 8,297 of CAWVNO010002023.1, forward strand.
GCAGTTTCACATGCCCATCTTCAAACGACGATTCCCAAGCAACTAAAAGAGTCTAACTATCGCAATAACTTTCAGAATCTGCGGAATATATTCTAGTTTCATAATAACATCACCGGAGATTTTGCACGGTGAAACTTTAGGCCCGGGGGGCGTTTTTACGCGGACTTTCGGCAGCCGTCCTGCGCTCTCAAAATTTTTTTCGCAGTTTCACATGCCCATCTTTAAACGACGATTCCCAAGCAACTAAAAGAGTCTAACTATCGCAATAACTTTCAGAATCTGCGGAATATATTCTAGTTTCATAATAACATCACCGGAGATTTTGCACGGTGAAACTTTAGGCCCGGGGGGCGTTTTTACGCGGACTTTCGGCAGCCGTCCTCCGCTCTCAAAATTTTTTTCGCAGTTTCACATGCCCATCTTCAAACGACGATTCCCAAGCAACTAAAAGAGTCTAACTATCGCAATAACTTCCAGAATCTGCGGAATATATTCTAGTTTCATAATAACATCACCGGAGATTTTGCACGGTGAAACTTTAGGCCCGGGGGGCGTTTTTACGCGGACTTTCGGCAGCCGTCCTCCGCTCTCAAAATTTTTTTCGCAGTTTCACATGCCCATCTTCAAACGACGATTCCCAAGCAACTAAAAGAGTCTAACTATCGCAATAACTTTCAGAATCTGCGGAATATATTCTAGTTTCATAATAACATCACCGGAGATTTTGCACGGTGAAACTTTAGGCCCGGGGGGCGTTTTTACGCGGACTTTCGGCAGCCGTCCTGCGCTCTCAAAATTTTTTTCGCAGTTTCACATGCCCATCTTTAAACGACGATTCCCAAGCAACTAAAAGAGTCTAACTATCGCAATAACTTTCAGAATCTGCGGAATATATTCTAGTTTCATAATAACATCACCGGAGATTTTGCACGGTCAAACTTTAGGCCCGGGGGGCGTTTTTACGCGGACTTTCGGCAGCCGTCCTGCGCTCTCAAAATTTTTTTCGCAGTTTCACATGCCCATCTTTAAACGACGATTCCCAAGCAACTAAAAGAGTCTAACTATCGCAATAACTTTCAGAATCTGCGGAATATATTCTAGTTTCATAATAACATCACCGGAGATTTTGCACGGTGAAACTTTAGGCCCGGGGGGCGTTTTTACGCGGACTTTCGGCAGCCGTCCTCCGCTCTCAAAATTTTTTTCGCAGTTTCACATGCCCATCTTCAAACGACGATTCCCAAGCAACTAAAAGAGTCTAACTATCGCAATAACTTCCAGAATCTGCGGAATATATTCTAGTTTCATAATAACATCACCGGAGATTTTGCACGGTGAAACTTTAGGCCCGGGGGGCGTTTTTACGCGGACTTTCGGCAGCCGTCCTCCGCTCTCAAAATTTTTTTCGCAGTTTCACATGCCCATCTTCAAACGACGATTCCCAAGCAACTAAAAGAGTCTAACTATCGCAATAACATTCAGAATCTGCGGAATATATTCTAGTTTCATAATAACATCACCGGAGATTTTGCACGGTGAAACTTTAGGCCCGGGGGGCGTTTTTACGCGGACTTTCGGCAGCCGTCCTGCGCTCTCAAAATTTTTTTCGCAGTTTCACATGCCCATCTTTAAACGACGATTCCCAAGCAACTAAAAGAGTCTAACTATCGCAATAACTTTCAGAATCTGCGGAATATATTCTAGTTTCATAATAACATCACCGGAGATTTTGCACGGTGAAACTTTAGGCCCGGGGGGCGTTTTTACGCGGACTTTCGGCAGCCGTCCTGCGCTCTCAAAATTTTTTTCGCAGTTTCACATGCCCATCTTTAAACGACGATTCCCAAGCAACTAAAAGAGTCTAACTATCGCAATAACTTTCAGAATCTGCGGAATATATTCTAGTTTCATTATAACATCACCGGAGATTTTGCACGGTGAAACTTTAGGCCCGGGGGGCGTTTTTACGCGGACTTTCGGCAGCCGTCCTGCGCTCTCAAAATTTTTTTCGCAGTTTCACATGCCCATCTTTAAACGACGATTCCCAAGCAACTAAAAGAGTCTAACTATCGCAATAACTTTCAGAATCTGCGGAATATATTCTAGTTTCATAATAACATCACCGGAGATTTTGCACGGTGAAACTTTAGGCCCGGGGGGCGTTTTTACGCGGACTTTCGGCAGCCGTCCTGCGCTCTCAAAATTTTTTTCGCAGTTTCACATGCCCATCTTTAAACGACGATTCCCAAGCAACTAAAAGAGTCTAACTATCGCAATAACTTTCAGAATCTGCGGAATATATTCTAGTTTCATAATAACATCACCGGAGATTTTGCACGGTGAAACTTTAGGCCCGGGGGGCGTTTTTACGCGGACTTTCGGCAGCCGTCCTCCGCTCTCAAAATTTTTTTCGCAGTTTCACATGCCCATCTTCAAACGACGATTCCCAAGCAACTAAAAGAGTCTAACTATCGCAATAACTTCCAGAATCTGCGGAATATATTCTAGTTTCATAATAACATCACCGGAGATTTTGCACGGTGAAACTTTAGGCCCGGGGGGCGTTTTTACGCGGACTTTCGGCAGCCGTCCTCCGCTCTCAAAATTTTTTTCGCAGTTTCACATGCCCATCTTCAAACGACGATTCCCAAGCAACTAAAAGAGTCTAACTATCGCAATAACTTTCAGAATCTGCGGAATATATTCTAGTTTCATAATAACATCACCGGAGATTTTGCACGGTGAAACTTTAGGCCCGGGGGGCGTTTTTACGCGGACTTTCGGCAGCCGTCCTGCGCTCTCAAAATTTTTTTCGCAGTTTCACATGCCCATCTTTAAACGACGATTCCCAAGCAACTAAAAGAGTCTAACTATCGCAATAACTTTCAGAATCTGCGGAATATATTCTAGTTTCATAATAACATCACCGGAGATTTTGCACGGTGAAACTTTAGGCCCGGGGGGCGTTTTTACGCGGACTTTCGGCAGCCGTCCTCCGCTCTCAAAATTTTTTTCGCAGTTTCACATGCCCATCTTCAAACGACGATTCCCAAGCAACTAAAAGAGTCTAACTATCGCAATAACTTTCAGAATCTGCGGAATATATTCTAGTTTCATAATAACATCACCGGAGATTTTGCACGGTGAAACTTTAGGCCCGGGGGGCGTTTTTACGCGGACTTTCGGCAGCCGTCCTGCGCTCTCAAAATTTTTTTCGCAGTTTCACATGCCCATCTTTAAACGACGATTCCCAAGCAACTAAAAGAGTCTAACTATCGCAATAACTTTCAGAATCTGCGGAATATATTCTAGTTTCATAATAACATCACCGGAGATTTTGCACGGTGAAACTTTAGGCCCGGGGGGCGTTTTTACGCGGACTTTCGGCAGCCGTCCTCCGCTCTCAAAATTTTTTTCGCAGTTTCACATGCCCATCTTCAAACGACGATTCCCAAGCAACTAAAAGAGTCTAACTATCGCAATAACTTCCAGAATCTGCGGAATATATTCTAGTTTCATAATAACATCACCGGAGATTTTGCACGGTGAAACTTTAGGCCCGGGGGGCGTTTTTACGCGGACTTTCGGCAGCCGTCCTCCGCTCTCAAAATTTTTTTCGCAGTTTCACATGCCCATCTTCAAACGACGATTCCCAAGCAACTAAAAGAGTCTAACTATCGCAATAACTTTCAGAATCTGCGGAATATATTCTAGTTTCATAATAACATCACCGGAGATTTTGCACGGTGAAACTTTAGGCCCGGGGGGCGTTTTTACGCGGACTTTCGGCAGCCGTCCTGCGCTCTCAAAATTTTTTTCGCAGTTTCACATGCCCATCTTTAAACGACGATTCCCAAGCAACTAAAAGAGTCTAACTATCGCAATAACTTTCAGAATCTGCGGAATATATTCTAGTTTCATAATAACATCACCGGAGATTTTGCACGGTCAAACTTTAGGCCCGGGGGGCGTTTTTACGCGGACTTTCGGCAGCCGTCCTGCGCTCTCAAAATTTTTTTCGCAGTTTCACATGCCCATCTTTAAACGACGATTCCCAAGCAACTAAAAGAGTCTAACTATCGCAATAACTTTCAGAATCTGCGGAATATATTCTAGTTTCATAATAACATCACCGGAGATTTTGCACGGTGAAACTTTAGGCCCGGGGGGCGTTTTTACGCGGACTTTCGGCAGCCGTCCTCCGCTCTCAAAATTTTTTTCGCAGTTTCACATGCCCATCTTCAAACGACGATTCCCAAGCAACTAAAAGAGTCTAACTATCGCAATAACTTCCAGAATCTGCGGAATATATTCTAGTTTCATAATAACATCACCGGAGATTTTGCACGGTGAAACTTTAGGCCCGGGGGGCGTTTTTACGCGGACTTTCGGCAGCCGTCCTCCGCTCTCAAAATTTTTTTCGCAGTTTCACATGCCCATCTTCAAACGACGATTCCCAAGCAACTAAAAGAGTCTAACTATCGCAATAACTTTCAGAATCTGCGGAATATATTCTAGTTTCATAATAACATCACCGGAGATTTTGCACGGTGAAACTTTAGGCCCGGGGGGCGTTTTTACGCGGACTTTCGGCAGCCGTCCTGCGCTCTCAAAATTTTTTTCGCAGTTTCACATGCCCATCTTTAAACGACGATTCCCAAGCAACTAAAAGAGTCTAACTATCGCAATAACTTTCAGAATCTGCGGAATATATTCTAGTTTCATAATAACATCACCGGAGATTTTGCACGGTGAAACTTTAGGCCCGGGGGGCGTTTTTACGCGGACTTTCGGCAGCCGTCCTGCGCTCTCAAAATTTTTTTCGCAGTTTCACATGCCCATCTTTAAACGACGATTCCCAAGCAACTAAAAGAGTCTAACTATCGCAATAACTTTCAGAATCTGCGGAATATATTCTAGTTTCATAATAACATCACCGGAGATTTTGCACGGTGAAACTTTAGGCCCGGGGGGCGTTTTTACGCGGACTTTCGGCAGCCGTCCTGCGCTCTCAAAATTTTTTTCGCAGTTTCACATGCCCATCTTTAAACGACGATTCCCAAGCAACTAAAAGAGTCTAACTATCGCAATAACTTTCAGAATCTGCGGAATATATTCTAGTTTCATAATAACATCACCGGAGATTTTGCACGGTGAAACTTTAGGCCCGGGGGGCGTTTTTACGCGGACTTTCGGCAGCCGTCCTGCGCTCTCAAAATTTTTTTCGCAGTTTCACATGCCCATCTTTAAACGACGATTCCCAAGCAACTAAAAGAGTCTAACTATCGCAATAACTTTCAGAATCTGCGGAATATATTCTAGTTTCATAATAACATCACCGGAGATTTTGCACGGTGAAACTTTAGGCCCGGGGGGCGTTTTTACGCGGACTTTCGGCAGCCGTCCTCCGCTCTCAAAATTTTTTTCCTCAGTTTCACATGCCCATCTTCAAACGACGATTCCCAAGCAACTAAAAGAGTCTAACTATCGCAATAACTTCCAGAATCTGCGGAATATATTCTAGTTTCATAATAACATCACCGGAGATTTTGCACGGTGAAACTTTAGGCCCGGGGGGCGTTTTTACGCGGACTTTCGGCAGCCGTCCTCCGCTCTCAAAATTTTTTTCGCAGTTTCACATGCCCATCTTCAAACGACGATTCCCAAGCAACTAAAAGAGTCTAACTATCGCAATAACTTTCAGAATCTGCGGAATATATTCTAGTTTCATAATAACATCACCGGAGATTTTGCACGGTGAAACTTTAGGCCCGGGGGGCGTTTTTACGCGGACTTTCGGCAGCCGTCCTGCGCTCTCAAAATTTTTTTCGCAGTTTCACATGCCCATCTTTAAACGACGATTCCCAAGCAACTAAAAGAGTCTAACTATCGCAATAACTTTCAGAATCTGCGGAATATATTCTAGTTTCATAATAACATCACCGGAGATTTTGCACGGTGAAACTTTAGGCCCGGGGGGCGTTTTTACGCGGACTTTCGGCAGCCGTCCTGCGCTCTCAAAATTTTTTTCGCAGTTTCACATGCCCATCTTTAAACGACGATTCCCAAGCAACTAAAAGAGTCTAACTATCGCAATAACTTTCAGAATCTGCGGAATATATTCTAGTTTCATAATAACATCACCGGAGATTTTGCACGGTGAAACTTTAGGCCCGGGGGGCGTTTTTACGCGGACTTTCGGCAGCCGTCCTCCGCTCTCAAAATTTTTTTCGCAGTTTCACATGCCCATCTTCAAACGACGATTCCCAAGCAACTAAAAGAGTCTAACTATCGCAATAACTTCCAGAATCTGCGGAATATATTCTAGTTTCATAATAACATCACCGGAGATTTTGCACGGTGAAACTTTAGGCCCGGGGGGCGTTTTTACGCGGACTTTCGGCAGCCGTCCTCCGCTCTCAAAATTTTTTTCGCAGTTTCACATGCCCATCTTCAAACGACGATTCCCAAGCAACTAAAAGAGTCTAACTATCGCAATAACTTTCAGAATCTGCGGAATATATTCTAGTTTCATAATAACATCACCGGAGATTTTGCACGGTGAAACTTTAGGCCCGGGGGGCGTTTTTACGCGGACTTTCGGCAGCCGTCCTGCGCTCTCAAAATTTTTTTCGCAGTTTCACATGCCCATCTTTAAACGACGATTCCCAAGCAACTAAAAGAGTCTAACTATCGCAATAACTTTCAGAATCTGCGGAATATATTCTAGTTTCATAATAACATCACCGGAGATTTTGCACGGTGAAACTTTAGGCCCGGGGGGCGTTTTTACGCGGACTTTCGGCAGCCGTCCTGCGCTCTCAAAATTTTTTTCGCAGTTTCACATGCCCATCTTTAAACGACGATTCCCAAGCAACTAAAAGAGTCTAACTATCGCAATAACTTTCAGAATCTGCGGAATATATTCTAGTTTCATAATAACATCACCGGAGATTTTGCACGGTGAAACTTTAGGCCCGGGGGGCGTTTTTACGCGGACTTTCGGCAGCCGTCCTGCGCTCTCAAAATTTTTTTCGCAGTTTCACATGCCCATCTTTAAACGACGATTCCCAAGCAACTAAAAGAGTCTAACTATCGCAATAACTTTCAGAATCTGCAGAATATATTCTAGTTTCATAATAACATCACCGGAGATTTTGCACGGTGAAACTTTAGGCCCGGGGGGCGTTTTTACGCGGACTTTCGGCAGCCGTCCTGCGCTCTCAAAATTTTTTTCGCAGTTTCACATGCCCATCTTTAAACGACGATTCCCAAGCAACTAAAAGAGTCTAACTATCGCAATAACTTTCAGAATCTGCAGAATATATTCTAGTTTCATAATAACATCACCGGAGATTTTGCACGGTGAAACTTTAGGCCCGGGGGGCGTTTTTACGCGGACTTTCGGCAGCCGTCCTCCGCTCTCAAAATTTTTTTCGCAGTTTCACATGCCCATCTTCAAACGACGATTCCCAAGCAACTAAAAGAGTCTAACTATCGCAATAACTTTCAGAATCTGCGGAATATATTCTAGTTTCATAATAACATCACCGGAGATTTTGCACGGTGAAACTTTAGGCCCGGGGGGCGTTTTTACGCGGACTTTCGGCAGCCGTCCTGCGCTCTCAAAATTTTTTTCGCAGTTTCACATGCCCATCTTCAAACGACGATTCCCAAGCAACTAAAAGAGTCTAACTATCGCAATAACTTTCAGAATCTGCGGAATATATTCTAGTTTCATAATAACATCACCGGAGATTTTGCACGGTGAAACTTTAGGCCCGGGGGGCGTTTTTACGCGGACTTTCGGCAGCCGTCCTGCGCTCTCAAAATTTTTTTCGCAGTTTCACATGCCCATCTTTAAACGACGATTCCCAAGCAACTAAAAGAGTCTAACTATCGCAATAACTTTCAGAATCTGCGGAATATATTCTAGTTTCATAATAACATCACCGGAGATTTTGCACGGTGAAACTTTAGGCCCGGGGGGCGTTTTTACGCGGACTTTCGGCAGCCGTCCTCCGCTCTCAAAATTTTTTTCGCAGTTTCACATGCCCATCTTCAAACGACGATTCCCAAGCAACTAAAAGAGTCTAACTATCGCAATAACTTTCAGAATCTGCGGAATATATTCTAGTTTCATAATAACATCACCGGAGATTTTGCACGGTGAAACTTTAGGCCCGGGGGGCGTTTTTACGCGGACTTTCGGCAGCCGTCCTGCGCTCTCAAAATTTTTTTCGCAGTTTCACATGCCCATCTTTAAACGACGATTCCCAAGCAACTAAAAGAGTCTAACTATCGCAATAACTTTCAGAATCTGCGGAATATATTCTAGTTTCATAATAACATCACCGGAGATTTTGCACGGTGAAACTTTAGGCCCGGGGGGCGTTTTTACGCGGACTTTCGGCAGCCGTCCTGCGCTCTCAAAATTTTTTTCGCAGTTTCACATGCCCATCTTTAAACGACGATTCCCAAGCAACTAAAAGAGTCTAACTATCGCAATAACTTTCAGAATCTGCGGAATATATTCTAGTTTCATAATAACATCACCGGAGATTTTGCACGGTGAAACTTTAGGCCCGGGGGGCGTTTTTACGCGGACTTTCGGCAGCCGTCCTGCGCTCTCAAAATTTTTTTCGCAGTTTCACATGCCCATCTTTAAACGACGATTCCCAAGCAACTAAAAGAGTCTAACTATCGCAATAACTTTCAGAATCTGCGGAATATATTCTAGTTTCATAATAACATCACCGGAGATTTTGCACGGTGAAACTTTAGGCCCGGGGGGCGTTTTTACGCGGACTTTCGGCAGCCGTCCTGCGCTCTCAAAATTTTTTTCGCAGTTTCACATGCCCATCTTTAAACGACGATTCCCAAGCAACTAAAAGAGTCTAACTATCGCAATAACTTTCAGAATCTGCGGAATATATTCTAGTTTCATAATAACATCACCGGAGATTTTGCACGGTGAAACTTTAGGCCCGGGGGGCGTTTTTACGCGGACTTTCGGCAGCCGTCCTCCGCTCTCAAAATTTTTTTCCTCAGTTTCACATGCCCATCTTCAAACGACGATTCCCAAGCAACTAAAAGAGTCTAACTATCGCAATAACTTCCAGAATCTGCGGAATATATTCTAGTTTCATAATAACATCACCGGAGATTTTGCACGGTGAAACTTTAGGCCCGGGGGGCGTTTTTACGCGGACTTTCGGCAGCCGTCCTCCGCTCTCAAAATTTTTTTCGCAGTTTCACATGCCCATCTTCAAACGACGATTCCCAAGCAACTAAAAGAGTCTAACTATCGCAATAACTTTCAGAATCTGCGGAATATATTCTAGTTTCATAATAACATCACCGGAGATTTTGCACGGTGAAACTTTAGGCCCGGGGGGCGTTTTTACGCGGACTTTCGGCAGCCGTCCTGCGCTCTCAAAATTTTTTTCGCAGTTTCACATGCCCATCTTTAAACGACGATTCCCAAGCAACTAAAAGAGTCTAACTATCGCAATAACTTTCAGAATCTGCGGAATATATTCTAGTTTCATAATAACATCACCGGAGATTTTGCACGGTGAAACTTTAGGCCCGGGGGGCGTTTTTACGCGGACTTTCGGCAGCCGTCCTGCGCTCTCAAAATTTTTTTCGCAGTTTCACATGCCCATCTTTAAACGACGATTCCCAAGCAACTAAAAGAGTCTAACTATCGCAATAACTTTCAGAATCTGCGGAATATATTCTAGTTTCATAATAACATCACCGGAGATTTTGCACGGTGAAACTTTAGGCCCGGGGGGCGTTTTTACGCGGACTTTCGGCAGCCGTCCTCCGCTCTCAAAATTTTTTTCGCAGTTTCACATGCCCATCTTCAAACGACGATTCCCAAGCAACTAAAAGAGTCTAACTATCGCAATAACTTCCAGAATCTGCGGAATATATTCTAGTTTCATAATAACATCACCGGAGATTTTGCACGGTGAAACTTTAGGCCCGGGGGGCGTTTTTACGCGGACTTTCGGCAGCCGTCCTCCGCTCTCAAAATTTTTTTCGCAGTTTCACATGCCCATCTTCAAACGACGATTCCCAAGCAACTAAAAGAGTCTAACTATCGCAATAACTTTCAGAATCTGCGGAATATATTCTAGTTTCATAATAACATCACCGGAGATTTTGCACGGTGAAACTTTAGGCCCGGGGGGCGTTTTTACGCGGACTTTCGGCAGCCGTCCTGCGCTCTCAAAATTTTTTTCGCAGTTTCACATGCCCATCTTTAAACGACGATTCCCAAGCAACTAAAAGAGTCTAACTATCGCAATAACTTTCAGAATCTGCGGAATATATTCTAGTTTCATAATAACATCACCGGAGATTTTGCACGGTGAAACTTTAGGCCCGGGGGGCGTTTTTACGCGGACTTTCGGCAGCCGTCCTGCGCTCTCAAAATTTTTTTCGCAGTTTCACATGCCCATCTTTAAACGACGATTCCCAAGCAACTAAAAGAGTCTAACTATCGCAATAACTTTCAGAATCTGCGGAATATATTCTAGTTTCATAATAACATCACCGGAGATTTTGCACGGTGAAACTTTAGGCCCGGGGGGCGTTTTTACGCGGACTTTCGGCAGCCGTCCTGCGCTCTCAAAATTTTTTTCGCAGTTTCACATGCCCATCTTTAAACGACGATTCCCAAGCAACTAAAAGAGTCTAACTATCGCAATAACTTTCAGAATCTGCAGAATATATTCTAGTTTCATAATAACATCACCGGAGATTTTGCACGGTGAAACTTTAGGCCCGGGGGGCGTTTTTACGCGGACTTTCGGCAGCCGTCCTGCGCTCTCAAAATTTTTTTCGCAGTTTCACATGCCCATCTTTAAACGACGATTCCCAAGCAACTAAAAGAGTCTAACTATCGCAATAACTTTCAGAATCTGCGGAATATATTCTAGTTTCATAATAACATCACCGGAGATTTTGCACGGTGAAACTTTAGGCCCGGGGGGCGTTTTTACGCGGACTTTCGGCAGCCGTCCTCCGCTCTCAAAATTTTTTTCGCAGTTTCACATGCCCATCTTCAAACGACGATTCCCAAGCAACTAAAAGAGTCTAACTATCGCAATAACTTTCAGAATCTGCGGAATATATTCTAGTTTCATAATAACATCACCGGAGATTTTGCACGGTGAAACTTTAGGCCCGGGGGGCGTTTTTACGCGGACTTTCGGCAGCCGTCCTCCGCTCTCAAAATTTTTTTCGCAGTTTCACATGCCCATCTTTAAACGACGATTCCCAAGCAACTAAAAGAGTCTAACTATCGCAATAACTTTCAGAATCTGCGGAATATATTCTAGTTTCATAATAACATCACCGGAGATTTTGCACGGTGAAACTTTAGGCCCGGGGGGCGTTTTTACGCGGACTTTCGGCAGCCGTCCTCCGCTCTCAAAATTTTTTTCGCAGTTTCACATGCCCATCTTCAAACGACGATTCCCAAGCAACTAAAAGAGTCTAACTATCGCAATAACTTTCAGAATCTGCGGAATATATTCTAGTTTCATAATAACATCACCGGAGATTTTGCACGGTGAAACTTTAGGCCCGGGGGGCGTTTTTACGCGGACTTTCGGCAGCCGTCCTGCGCTCTCAAAATTTTTTTCGCAGTTTCACATGCCCATCTTTAAACGACGATTCCCAAGCAACTAAAAGAGTCTAACTATCGCAATAACTTTCAGAATCTGCGGAATATATTCTAGTTTCATAATAACATCACCGGAGATTTTGCACGGTGAAACTTTAGGCCCGGGGGGCGTTTTTACGCGGACTTTCGGCAGCCGTCCTCCGCTCTCAAAATTTTTTTCGCAGTTTCACATGCCCATCTTTAAACGACGATTCCCAAGCAACTAAAAGAGTCTAACTATCGCAATAACTTTCAGAATCTGCGGAATATATTCTAGTTTCATAATAACATCACCGGAGATTTTGCACGGTGAAACTTTAGGCCCGGGGGGCGTTTTTACGCGGACTTTCGGCAGCCGTCCTGCGCTCTCAAAATTTTTTTCGCAGTTTCACATGCCCATCTTTAAACGACGATTCCCAAGCAACTAAAAGAGTCTAACTATCGCAATAACTTTCAGAATCTGCGGAATATATTCTAGTTTCATAATAACATCACCGGAGATTTTGCACGGTGAAACTTTAGGCCCGGGGGGCGTTTTTACGCGGACTTTCGGCAGCTGTCCTCCGCTCTCAAAATTTTTTTCGCAGTTTCACATGCCCATCTTTAAACGACGATTCCCAAGCAACTAAAAGAGTCTAACTATCGCAATAACTTTCAGAATCTGCGGAATATATTCTAGTTTCATAATAACATCACCGGAGATTTTGCACGGTGAAACTTTAGGCCCGGGGGGCGTTTTTACGCGGACTTTCGGCAGCCGTCCTGCGCTCTCAAAATTTTTTTCGCAGTTTCACATGCCCATCTTTAAACGACGATTCCCAAGCAACTAAAAGAGTCTAACTATCGCAATAACTTTCAGAATCTGCGGAATATATTCTAGTTTCATAATAACATCACCGGAGATTTTGCACGGTGAAACTTTAGGCCCGGGGGGCGTTTTTACGCGGACTTTCGGCAGCCGTCCTCCGCTCTCAAAATTTTTTTCGCAGTTTCACATGCCCATCTTCAAACGACGATTCCCAAGCAACTAAAAGAGTCTAACTATCGCAATAACTTTCAGAATCTGCGGAATATATTCTAGTTTCATAATAACATCACCGGAGATTTTGCACGGTGAAACTTTAGGCCCGGGGGGCGTTTTTACGCGGACTTTCGGCAGCCGTCCTGCGCTCTCAAAATTTTTTTCGCAGTTTCACATGCCCATCTTTAAACGACGATTCCCAAGCAACTAAAAGAGTCTAACTATCGCAATAACTTTCAGAATCTGCGGAATATATTCTAGTTTCATAATAACATCACCGGAGATTTTGCACGGTGAAACTTTAGGCCCGGGGGGCGTTTTTACGCGGACTTTCGGCAGCCGTCCTGCGCTCTCAAAATTTTTTTCGCAGTTTCACATGCCCATCTTTAAACGACGATTCCCAAGCAACTAAAAGAGTCTAACTATCGCAATAACTTTCAGAATCTGCGGAATATATTCTAGTTTCATAATAACATCACCGGAGATTTTGCACGGTGAAACTTTAGGCCCGGGGGGCGTTTTTACGCGGACTTTCGGCAGCCGTCCTGCGCTCTCAAAATTTTTTTCGCAGTTTCACATGCCCATCTTTAAACGACGATTCCCAAGCAACTAAAAGAGTCTAACTATCGCAATAACTTTCAGAATCTGCGGAATATATTCTAGTTTCATAATAACATCACCGGAGATTTTGCACGGTGAAACTTTAGGCCCGGGGGGCGTTTTTACGCGGACTTTCGGCAGCCGTCCTCCGCTCTCAAAATTTTTTTCGCAGTTTCACATGCCCATCTTCAAACGACGATTCCCAAGCAACTAAAAGAGTCTAACTATCGCAATAACTTTCAGAATCTGCGGAATATATTCTAGTTTCATAATAACATCACCGGAGATTTTGCACGGTGAAACTTTAGGCCCGGGGGGCGTTTTTACGCGGACTTTCGGCAGCCGTCCTGCGCTCTCAAAATTTTTTTCGCAGTTTCACATGCCCATCTTTAAACGACGATTCCCAAGCAACTAAAAGAGTCTAACTATCGCAATAACTTTCAGAATCTGCGGAATATATTCTAGTTTCATAATAACATCACCGGAGATTTTGCACGGTGAAACTTTAGGCCCGGGGGGCGTTTTTACGCGGACTTTCGGCAGCCGTCCTCCGCTCTCAAAATTTTTTTCGCAGTTTCACATGCCCATCTTCAAACGACGATTCCCAAGCAACTAAAAGAGTCTAACTATCGCAATAACTTTCAGAATCTGCGGAATATATTCTAGTTTCATAATAACATCACCGGAGATTTTGCACGGTGAAACTTTAGGCCCGGGGGGCGTTTTTACGCGGACTTTCGGCAGCCGTCCTCCGCTCTCAAAATTTTTTTCGCAGTTTCACATGCCCATCTTCAAACGACGATTCCCAAGCAACTAAAAGAGTCTAACTATCGCAATAACTTTCAGAATCTGCGGAATATATTCTAGTTTCATAATAACATCACCGGAGATTTTGCACGGTGAAACTTTAGGCCCGGGGGGCGTTTTTACGCGGACTTTCGGCAGCCGTCCTGCGCTCTCAAAATTTTTTTCGCAGTTTCACATGCCCATCTTTAAACGACGATTCCCAAGCAACTAAAAGAGTCTAACTATCGCAATAACTTTCAGAATCTGCGGAATATATTCTAGTTTCATAATAACATCACCGGAGATTTTGCACGGTGAAACTTTAGGCCCGGGGGGCGTTTTTACGCGGACTTTCGGCAGCCGTCCTCCGCTCTCAAAATTTTTTTCGCAGTTTCACATGCCCATCTTTAAACGACGATTCCCAAGCAACTAAAAGAGTCTAACTATCGCAATAACTTTCAGAATCTGCGGAATATATTCTAGTTTCATAATAACATCACCGGAGATTTTGCACGGTGAAACTTTAGGCCCGGGGGGCGTTTTTACGCGACTTTCGGCAGCCGTCCTGCGCTCTCAAAATTTTTTTCGCAGTTTCACATGCCCATCTTTAAACGACGATTCCCAAGCAACTAAAAGAGTCTAACTATCGCAATAACTTTCAGAATCTGCGGAATATATTCTAGTTTCATAATAACATCACCGGAGATTTTGCACGGTGAAACTTTAGGCCCGGGGGGCGTTTTTACGCGGACTTTCGGCAGCCGTCCTCCGCTCTCAAAATTTTTTTCGCAGTTTCACATGCCCATCTTCAAACGACGATTCCCAAGCAACTAAAAGAGTCTAACTATCGCAATAACTTTCAGAATCTGCGGAATATATTCTAGTTTCATAATAACATCACCGGAGATTTTGCACGGTGAAACTTTAGGCCCGGGGGGCGTTTTTACGCGGACTTTCGGCAGCCGTCCTGCGCTCTCAAAATTTTTTTCGCAGTTTCACATGCCCATCTTTAAACGACGATTCCCAAGCAACTAAAAGAGTCTAACTATCGCAATAACTTTCAGAATCTGCGGAATATATTCTAGTTTCATAATAACATCACCGGAGATTTTGCACGGTGAAACTTTAGGCCCGGGGGGCGTTTTTACGCGGACTTTCGGCAGCCGTCCTGCGCTCTCAAAATTTTTTTCGCAGTTTCACATGCCCATCTTTAAACGACGATTCCCAAGCAACTAAAAGAGTCTAACTATCGCAATAACTTTCAGAATCTGCGGAATATATTCTAGTTTCATAATAACATCACCGGAGATTTTGCACGGTGAAACTTTAGGCCCGGGGGGCGTTTTTACGCGGACTTTCGGCAGCCGTCCTGCGCTCTCAAAATTTTTTTCGCAGTTTCACATGCCCATCTTTAAACGACGATTCCCAAGCAACTAAAAGAGTCTAACTATCGCAATAACTTTCAGAATCTGCGGAATATATTCTAGTTTCATAATAACATCACCGGAGATTTTGCACGGTGAAACTTTAGGCCCGGGGGGCGTTTTTACGCGGACTTTCGGCAGCCGTCCTCCGCTCTCAAAATTTTTTTCGCAGTTTCACATGCCCATCTTCAAACGACGATTCCCAAGCAACTAAAAGAGTCTAACTATCGCAATAACTTTCAGAATCTGCGGAATATATTCTAGTTTCATAATAACATCACCGGAGATTTTGCACGGTGAAACTTTAGGCCCGGGGGGCGTTTTTACGCGGACTTTCGGCAGCCGTCCTGCGCTCTCAAAATTTTTTTCGCAGTTTCACATGCCCATCTTTAAACGACGATTCCCAAGCAACTAAAAGAGTCTAACTATCGCAATAACTTTCAGAATCTGCGGAATATATTCTAGTTTCATAATAACATCACCGGAGATTTTGCACGGTGAAACTTTAGGCCCGGGGGGCGTTTTTACGCGGACTTTCGGCAGCCGTCCTCCGCTCTCAAAATTTTTTTCGCAGTTTCACATGCCCATCTTCAAACGACGATTCCCAAGCAACTAAAAGAGTCTAACTATCGCAATAACTTCCAGAATCTGCGGAATATATTCTAGTTTCATAATAACATCACCGGAGATATTGCACGGTGAAACTTTAGGCCCGGGGGGCGTTTTTACGCGGACTTTCGGCAGCCGTCCTCCGCTCTCAAAATTTTTTTCGCAGTTTCACATGCCCATCTTCAAACGACGATTCCCAAGCAACTAAAAGAGTCTAACTATCGCAATAACTTTCAGAATCTGCGGAATATATTCTAGTTTCATAATAACATCACCGGAGATTTTGCACGGTGAAACTTTAGGCCCGGGGGGCGTTTTTACGCGGACTTTCGGCAGCCGTCCTGCGCTCTCAAAATTTTTTTCGCAGTTTCACATGCCCATCTTTAAACGACGATTCCCAAGCAACTAAAAGAGTCTAACTATCGCAATAACTTTCAGAATCTGCGGAATATATTCTAGTTTCATAATAACATCACCGGAGATTTTGCACGGTGAAACTTTAGGCCCGGGGGGCGTTTTTACGCGGACTTTCGGCAGCCGTCCTCCGCTCTCAAAATTTTTTTCGCAGTTTCACATGCCCATCTTTAAACGACGATTCCCAAGCAACTAAAAGAGTCTAACTATCGCAATAACTTTCAGAATCTGCGGAATATATTCTAGTTTCATAATAACATCACCGGAGATTTTGCACGGTGAAACTTTAGGCCCGGGGGGCGTTTTTACGCGGACTTTCGGCAGCCGTCCTGCGCTCTCAAAATTTTTTTCGCAGTTTCACATGCCCATCTTTAAACGACGATTCCCAAGCAACTAAAAGTGTCTAACTATCGCAATAACTTTCAGAATCTGCGGAATATATTCTAGTTTCATAATAACATCACCGGAGATTTTGCACGGTGAAACTTTAGGCCCGGGGGGCGTTTTTACGCGGACTTTCGGCAGCCGTCCTCCGCTCTCAAAATTTTTTTCGCAGTTTCACATGCCCATCTTCAAACGACGATTCCCAAGCAACTAAAAGAGTCTAACTATCGCAATAACTTTCAGAATCTGCGGAATATATTCTAGTTTCATAATAACATCACCGGAGATTTTGCACGGTGAAACTTTAGGCCCGGGGGGCGTTTTTACGCGGACTTTCGGCAGCCGTCCTCCGCTCTCAAAATTTTTTTCGCAGTTTCACATGCCCATCTTTAAACGACGATTCCCAAGCAACTAAAAGAGTCTAACTATCGCAATAACTTTCAGAATCTGCGGAATATATTCTAGTTTCATAATAACATCACCGGAGATTTTGCACGGTGAAACTTTAGGCCCGGGGGGCGTTTTTACGCGGACTTTCGGCAGCCGTCCTGCGCTCTCAAAATTTTTTTCGCAGTTTCACATGCCCATCTTTAAACGACGATTCCCAAGCAACTAAAAGAGTCTAACTATCGCAATAACTTTCAGAATCTGCGGAATATATTCTAGTTTCATAATAACATCACCGGAGATTTTGCACGGTGAAACTTTAGGCCCGGGGGGCGTTTTTACGCGGACTTTCGGCAGCCGTCCTCCGCTCTCAAAATTTTTTTCGCAGTTTCACATGCCCATCTTCAAACGACGATTCCCAAGCAACTAAAAGAGTCTAACTATCGCAATAACTTTCAGAATCTGCGGAATATATTCTAGTTTCATAATAACATCACCGGAGATTTTGCACGGTGAAACTTTAGGCCCGGGGGGCGTTTTTACGCGGACTTTCGGCAGCCGTCCTGCGCTCTCAAAATTTTTTTCGCAGTTTCACATGCCCATCTTTAAACGACGATTCCCAAGCAACTAAAAGAGTCTAACTATCGCAATAACTTTCAGAATCTGCGGAATATATTCTAGTTTCATAATAACATCACCGGAGATTTTGCACGGTGAAACTTTAGGCCCGGGGGGCGTTTTTACGCGGACTTTCGGCAGCCGTCCTGCGCTCTCAAAATTTTTTTCGCAGTTTCACATGCCCATCTTTAAACGACGATTCCCAAGCAACTAAAAGAGTCTAACTATCGCAATAACTTTCAGAATCTGCGGAATATATTCTAGTTTCATAATAACATCACCGGAGATTTTGCACGGTGAAACTTTAGGCCCGGGGGGCGTTTTTACGCGGACTTTCGGCAGCCGTCCTCCGCTCTCAAAATTTTTTTCGCAGTTTCACATGCCCATCTTCAAACGACGATTCCCAAGCAACTAAAAGAGTCTAACTATCGCAATAACTTTCAGAATCTGCGGAATATATTCTAGTTTCATAATAACATCACCGGAGATTTTGCACGGTGAAACTTTAGGCCCGGGGGGCGTTTTTACGCGGACTTTCGGCAGCCGTCCTGCGCTCTCAAAATTTTTTTCGCAGTTTCACATGCCCATCTTTAAACGACGATTCCCAAGCAACTAAAAGAGTCTAACTATCGCAATAACTTTCAGAATCTGCGGAATATATTCTAGTTTCATAATAACATCACCGGAGATTTTGCACGGTGAAACTTTAGGCCCGGGGGGCGTTTTTACGCGGACTTTCGGCAGCCGTCCTGCGCTCTCAAAATTTTTTTCGCAGTTTCACATGCCCATCTTTAAACGACGATTCCCAAGCAACTAAAAGAGTCTAACTATCGCAATAACTTTCAGAATCTGCGGAATATATTCTAGTTTCATAATAACATCACCGGAGATTTTGCACGGTGAAACTTTAGGCCCGGGGGGCGTTTTTACGCGGACTTTCGGCAGCCGTCCTCCGCTCTCAAAATTTTTTTCGCAGTTTCACATGCCCATCTTCAAACGACGATTCCCAAGCAACTAAAAGAGTCTAACTATCGCAATAACTTTCAGAATCTGCGGAATATATTCTAGTTTCATAATAACATCACCGGAGATTTTGCACGGTGAAACTTTAGGCCCGGGGGGCGTTTTTACGCGGACTTTCGGCAGCCGTCCTGCGCTCTCAAAATTTTTTTCGCAGTTTCACATGCCCATCTTTAAACGACGATTCCCAAGCAACTAAAAGAGTCTAACTATCGCAATAACTTTCAGAATCTGCGGAATATATTCTAGTTTCATAATAACATCACCGGAGATTTTGCACGGTGAAACTTTAGGCCCGGGGGGCGTTTTTACGCGGACTTTCGGCAGCCGTCCCGAAGACATGCGCTCTCAAAATTTTTTTCGCAGTTTCACATGCCCATCTTCAAACGACGATTCCCAAGCAACTAAAAGAGTCTAACTATCGCAATAACTTTCAGAATCTGCGGAATATATTCTAGTTTCATAATAACATCACCGGAGATTTTGCACGGTGAAACTTTAGGCCCGGGGGGCGTTTTTACGCGGACTTTCGGCAGCCGTCCTGCGCTCTCAAAATTTTTTCGCAGTTTCACATGCCCATCTTCAAACGACGATTCCCAAGCAACTAAAAGAGTCTAACTATCGCAATAACTTTCAGAATCTGCGGAATATATTCTAGTTTCATAATAACATCACCGGAGATTTTGCACGGTGAAACTTTAGGCCCGGGGGGCGTTTTTACGCGGACTTTCGGCAGCCGTCCTGCGCTCTCAAAATTTTTTTCGCAGTTTCACATGCCCATCTTTAAACGACGATTCCCAAGCAACTAAAAGAGTCTAACTATCGCAATAACTTTCAGAATCTGCGGAATATATTCTAGTTTCATAATAACATCACCGGAGATTTTGCACGGTGAAACTTTAGGCCCGGGGGCGTTTTTACGCGGACTTTCGGCAGCCGTCCTGCGCTCTCAAAATTTTTTTCGCAGTTTCACATGCCCATCTTTAAACGACGATTCCCAAGCAACTAAAAGAGTCTAACTATCGCAATAACTTTCAGAATCTGCGGAATATATTCTAGTTTCATAATAACATCACCGGAGATTTTGCACGGTGAAACTTTAGGCCCGGGGGGCGTTTTTACGCGGACTTTCGGCAGCCGTCCTCCGCTCTCAAAAATTTTTTTCGCAGTTTCACATGCCCATCTTCAAACGACGATTCCCAAGCAACTAAAAGAGTCTAACTATCGCAATAACTTTCAGAATCTGCGGAATATATTCTAGTTTCATAATAACATCACCGGAGATTTTGCACGGTGAAACTTTAGGCCCGGGGGCGTTTTTACGCGGACTTTCGGCAGCCGTCCTCCGCTCTCAAAATTTTTTTCGCAGTTTCACATGCCCATCTTTAAACGACGATTCCCAAGCAACTAAAAGAGTCTAACTATCGCAATAACTTTCAGAATCTGCGGAATATATTCTAGTTTCATAATAACATCACCGGAGATTTTGCACGGTGAAACTTTAGGCCCGGGGGGCGTTTTTACGCGGACTTTCGGCAGCCGTCCTGCGCTCTCAAAATTTTTTTCGCAGTTTCACATGCCCATCTTTAAACGACGATTCCCAAGCAACTAAAAGAGTCTAACTATCGCAATAACTTTCAGAATCTGCGGAATATATTCTAGTTTCATAATAACATCACCGGAGATTTTGCACGGTGAAACTTTAGGCCCGGGGGGCGTTTTTACGCGGACTTTCGGCAGCCGTCCTGCGCTCTCAAAATTTTTTTCGCAGTTTCACATGCCCATCTTTAAACGACGATTCCCAAGCAACTAAAAGAGTCTAACTATCGCAATAACTTTCAGAATCTGCGGAATATATTCTAGTTTCATAATAACATCACCGGAGATTTTGCACGGTGAAACTTTAGGCCCGGGGGGCGTTTTTACGCGGACTTTCGGCAGCCGTCCTCCGCTCTCAAAATTTTTTTCGCAGTTTCACATGCCCATCTTCAAACGACGATTCCCAAGCAACTAAAAGAGTCTAACTATCGCAATAACTTTCAGAATCTGCGGAATATATTCTAGTTTCATAATAACATCACCGGAGATTTTGCACGGTGAAACTTTAGGCCCGGGGGGCGTTTTTACGCGGACTTTCGGCAGCCGTCCTGCGCTCTCAAAATTTTTTTCGCAGTTTCACATGCCCATCTTTAAACGACGATTCCCAAGCAACTAAAAGAGTCTAACTATCGCAATAACTTTCAGAATCTGCGGAATATATTCTAGTTTCATAATAACATCACCGGAGATTTTGCACGGTGAAACTTTAGGCCCGGGGGGCGTTTTTACGCGGACTTTCGGCAGCCGTCCTCCGCTCTCAAAATTTTTTTCGCAGTTTCACATGCCCATCTTCAAACGACGATTCCCAAGCAACTAAAAGAGTCTAACTATCGCAATAACTTTCAGAATCTGCGGAATATATTCTAGTTTCATAATAACATCACCGGAGATTTTGCACGGTGAAACTTTAGGCCCGGGGGGCGTTTTTACGCGGACTTTCGGCAGCCGTCCTGCGCTCTCAAAATTTTTTTCGCAGTTTCACATGCCCATCTTTAAACGACGATTCCCAAGCAACTAAAAGAGTCTAACTATCGCAATAACTTTCAGAATCTGCGGAATATATTCTAGTTTCATAATAACATCACCGGAGATTTTGCACGGTGAAACTTTAGGCCCGGGGGGCGTTTTTACGCGGACTTTCGGCAGCCGTCCTGCGCTCTCAAAATTTTTTTCGCAGTTTCACATGCCCATCTTCAAACGACGATTCCCAAGCAACTAAAAGAGTCTAACTATCGCAATAACTTTCAGAATCTGCGGAATATATTCTAGTTTCATAATAACATCACCGGAGATTTTGCACGGTGAAACTTTAGGCCCGGGGGGCGTTTTTACGCGGACTTTCGGCAGCCGTCCTGCGCTCTCAAAATTTTTTTCGCAGTTTCACATGCCCATCTTTAAACGACGATTCCCAAGCAACTAAAAGAGTCTAACTATCGCAATAACTTTCAGAATCTGCGGAATATATTCTAGTTTCATAATAACATCACCGGAGATTTTGCACGGTGAAACTTTAGGCCCGGGGGGGCGTTTTTACGCGGACTTTCGGCAGCCGTCCTGCCGCTCTCAAAATTTTTTTCGCAGTTTCACATGCCCATCCTTCAAACGACGATTCCCAAGCAACTAAAAGAGTCTAACTATCGCAATAACTTTCAGAATCTGCGGAATATATTCTAGTTTCATAATAACATCACCGGAGATTTTGCACGGTGAAACTTTAGGCCCGGGGGGCGTTTTTACGCGGACTTTCGGCAGCCGTTCCTGCGCCTCTCAAAACTTTTTTTCGCAGTTTCACATGCCCATCTTATATCAACGACTGATTCCCAAGCAACTAAAGAGTCTAACTATCGCAATAACTTTCAGAATCTGCGGAATATATTCTAGTTTCATAATAACATCACCGGAGATTTTGCACGGTGAAACTTTAGGCCCGGGGGGCGTTTTTACGCGGACTTTCGGCAGCCGTCCTGCGCTCTCAAAACTTTTTTTCGCAGTTTCACATGCCCATCTT
>CAWVNO010002024.1:0-36897 GCA_963930645.1 Salticus scenicus
GTGCAAAATTCCCGGTGATGTTATTATGAAACTAGAATATATTCCGCAGATTCTGAAAGTGATTGCGATAGTTAGACTCTTTTAGTTGCTTGGGAATCGTCGTTTGAAGATGGGCATGTGAAACTGCGAAAAAAATTTTGAGAGCGCAGGACGGCTGCCGAAAGTCCGCGTAAAAACGCCCCCCGGGCCTAAAGTTTCACCGTGCAAAATTCCCGGTGATGTTATTATGAAACTAGAATATATTCCGCAGATTCTGAAAGTGATTGCGATAGTTAGACTCTTTTAGTTGCTTGGGAATCGTCGTTTGAAGATGGGCATGTGAAACTGCGAAAAAAATTTTGAGAGCGCAGGACGGCTGCCGAAAGTCTGCGTAAAAACGCCCCCGGGCCAAAAGTTTCACCGTGCAAAATTCCCGGTGGTGTTATTATGAAACTAGAATATATTCCGCAGATTCTGAAAGTGATTGCGATAGTTAGACTCTTTTAGTTGCTTGGGAATCGTCGTTTGAAGATGGGCATGTGAAACTGCGAAAAAATTTTGAGAGCGCAGGACGGCTGCCGAAAGTCTGCGTAAAAACGCCCCCCGGGCCAAAAGTTTCACCGTGCAAAATTCCCGGTGATGTTATTATGAAACTAGAATATATTCCGCAGATTCTGAAAGTGATTGCGATAGTTAGACTCTTTTAGTTGCTTGGGAATCGTCGTTTAAAGATGGGCATGTGAAACTGCGAAAAAAATTTTGAGAGCGCAGGACGGCTGCCGAAAGTCCGCGTAAAAACGCCCCCCGGGCCTAAAGTTTCACCGTGCAAAATTCCCGGTGATGTTATTATGAAACTAGAATATATTCCGCAGATTCTGAAAGTGATTGCGATAGTTAGACTCTTTTAGTTGCTTGGGAATCGTCGTTTGAAGATGGGCATGTGAAACTGCGAAAAAAATTTTGAGAGCGCAGGACGGCTGCCGAAAGTCCGCGTAAAACGCCCCCCGGGCCTAAAGTTTCACCGTGCAAAATTCCCGGTGATGTTATTATGAAACTAGAATATATTCCGCAGATTCTGAAAGTGATTGCGATAGTTAGACTCTTTTAGTTGCTTGGGAATCGTCGTTTGAAGATGGGCATGTGAAACTGCGAAAAAAATTTTGAGAGCGCAGGACGGCTGCCGAAAGTCTGCGTAAAAACGCCCCCCGGGCCAAAAGTTTCACCGTGCAAAATTCCCGGTGGTGTTATTATGAAACTAGAATATATTCCGCAGATTCTGAAAGTGATTGCGATAGTTAGACTCTTTTAGTTGCTTGGGAATCGTCGTTTGAAGATGGGCATGTGAAACTGCGAAAAAATTTTGAGAGCGCAGGACGGCTGCCGAAAGTCTGCGTAAAAACGCCCCCCGGGCCAAAAGTTTCACCGTGCAAATTCCCGGTGATGTTATTATGAAACTAGAATATATTCCGCAGATTCTGAAAGTGATTGCGATAGTTAGACTCTTTTAGTTGCTTGGGAATCGTCGTTTAAAGATGGGCATGTGAAACTGCGAAAAAAATTTTGAGAGCGCAGGACGGCTGCCGAAAGTCCGCGTAAAAACGCCCCCCGGGCCTAAAGTTTCACCGTGCAAAATTCCCGGTGATGTTATTATGAAACTAGAATATATTCCGCAGATTCTGAAAGTGATTGCGATAGTTAGACTCTTTTAGTTGCTTGGGAATCGTCGTTTGAAGATGGGCATGTGAAACTGCGAAAAAAATTTTGAGAGCGCAGGACGGCTGCCGAAAGTCCGCGTAAAAACGCCCCCCGGGCCTAAAGTTTCACCGTGCAAAATTCCCGGTGATGTTATTATGAAACTAGAATATATTCCGCAGATTCTGAAAGTGATTGCGATAGTTAGACTCTTTTAGTTGCTTGGGAATCGTCGTTTGAAGATGGGCATGTGAAACTGCGAAAAAAATTTTGAGAGCGCAGGACGGCTGCCGAAAGTCTGCGTAAAAACGCCCCCCGGGCCAAAAGTTTCACCGTGCAAAATTCCCGGTGGTGTTATTATGAAACTAGAATATATTCCGCAGATTCTGAAAGTGATTGCGATAGTTAGACTCTTTTAGTTGCTTGGGAATCGTCGTTTGAAGATGGGCATGTGAAACTGCGAAAAAAATTTTGAGAGCGCAGGACGGCTGCCGAAAGTCTGCGTAAAAACGCCCCCCGGGCCAAAAGTTTCACCGTGCAAAATTCCCGGTGATGTTATTATGAAACTAGAATATATTCCGCAGATTCTGAAAGTGATTGCGATAGTTAGACTCTTTTAGTTGCTTGGGAATCGTCGTTTAAAGATGGGCATGTGAAACTGCGAAAAAAATTTTGAGAGCGCAGGACGGCTGCCGAAAGTCCGCGTAAAAACGCCCCCCGGGCCTAAAGTTTCACCGTGCAAAATTCCCGGTGATGTTATTATGAAACTAGAATATATTCCGCAGATTCTGAAAGTGATTGCGATAGTTAGACTCTTTTAGTTGCTTGGGAATCGTCGTTTGAAGATGGGCATGTGAAACTGCGAAAAAAATTTTGAGAGCGCAGGACGGCTGCCGAAAGTCCGCGTAAAAACGCCCCCCGGGCCTAAAGTTTCACCGTGCAAAATTCCCGGTGATGTTATTATGAAACTAGAATATATTCCGCAGATTCTGAAAGTGATTGCGATAGTTAGACTCTTTTAGTTGCTTGGGAATCGTCGTTTGAAGATGGGCATGTGAAACTGCGAAAAAAATTTTGAGAGCGCAGGACGGCTGCCGAAAGTCTGCGTAAAAACGCCCCCCGGGCCAAAAGTTTCACCGTGCAAAATTCCCGGTGGTGTTATTATGAAACTAGAATATATTCCGCAGATTCTGAAAGTGATTGCGATAGTTAGACTCTTTTAGTTGCTTGGGAATCGTCGTTTGAAGATGGGCATGTGAAACTGCGAAAAAAATTTTGAGAGCGCAGGACGGCTGCCGAAAGTCTGCGTAAAAACGCCCCCCGGGCCAAAAGTTTCACCGTGCAAAATTCCCGGTGATGTTATTATGAAACTAGAATATATTCCGCAGATTCTGAAAGTGATTGCGATAGTTAGACTCTTTTAGTTGCTTGGGAATCGTCGTTTAAAGATGGGCATGTGAAACTGCGAAAAAAATTTTGAGAGCGCAGGACGGCTGCCGAAAGTCCGCGTAAAAACGCCCCCCGGGCCTAAAGTTTCACCGTGCAAAATTCCCGGTGATGTTATTATGAAACTAGAATATATTCCGCAGATTCTGAAAGTGATTGCGATAGTTAGACTCTTTTAGTTGCTTGGGAATCGTCGTTTGAAGATGGGCATGTGAAACTGCGAAAAAAATTTTGAGAGCGCAGGACGGCTGCCGAAAGTCCGCGTAAAAACGCCCCCCGGGCCTAAAGTTTCACCGTGCAAAATTCCCGGTGATGTTATTATGAAACTAGAATATATTCCGCAGATTCTGAAAGTGATTGCGATAGTTAGACTCTTTTAGTTGCTTGGGAATCGTCGTTTGAAGATGGGCATGTGAAACTGCGAAAAAAATTTTGAGAGCGCAGGACGGCTGCCGAAAGTCTGCGTAAAAACGCCCCCCGGGCCAAAAGTTTCACCGTGCAAAATTCCCGGTGGTGTTATTATGAAACTAGAATATATTCCGCAGATTCTGAAAGTGATTGCGATAGTTAGACTCTTTTAGTTGCTTGGGAATCGTCGTTTGAAGATGGGCATGTGAAACTGCGAAAAAAATTTTGAGAGCGCAGGACGGCTGCCGAAAGTCTGCGTAAAAACGCCCCCCGGGCCAAAAGTTTCACCGTGCAAAATTCCCGGTGATGTTATTATGAAACTAGAATATATTCCGCAGATTCTGAAAGTGATTGCGATAGTTAGACTCTTTTAGTTGCTTGGGAATCGTCGTTTAAAGATGGGCATGTGAAACTGCGAAAAAAATTTTGAGAGCGCAGGACGGCTGCCGAAAGTCCGCGTAAAAACGCCCCCCGGGCCTAAAGTTTCACCGTGCAAAATTCCCGGTGATGTTATTATGAAACTAGAATATATTCCGCAGATTCTGAAAGTGATTGCGATAGTTAGACTCTTTTAGTTGCTTGGGAATCGTCGTTTGAAGATGGGCATGTGAAACTGCGAAAAAAATTTTGAGAGCGCAGGACGGCTGCCGAAAGTCCGCGTAAAAACGCCCCCCGGGCCTAAAGTTTCACCGTGCAAAATTCCCGGTGATGTTATTATGAAACTAGAATATATTCCGCAGATTCTGAAAGTGATTGCGATAGTTAGACTCTTTTAGTTGCTTGGGAATCGTCGTTTGAAGATGGGCATGTGAAACTGCGAAAAAAATTTTGAGAGCGCAGGACGGCTGCCGAAAGTCTGCGTAAAAACGCCCCCCGGGCCAAAAGTTTCACCGTGCAAAATTCCCGGTGGTGTTATTATGAAACTAGAATATATTCCGCAGATTCTGAAAGTGATTGCGATAGTTAGACTCTTTTAGTTGCTTGGGAATCGTCGTTTGAAGATGGGCATGTGAAACTGCGAAAAAAATTTTGAGAGCGCAGGACGGCTGCCGAAAGTCTGCGTAAAAACGCCCCCCGGGCCAAAAGTTTCACCGTGCAAAATTCCCGGTGATGTTATTATGAAACTAGAATATATTCCGCAGATTCTGAAAGTGATTGCGATAGTTAGACTCTTTTAGTTGCTTGGGAATCGTCGTTTAAAGATGGGCATGTGAAACTGCGAAAAAAATTTTGAGAGCGCAGGACGGCTGCCGAAAGTCCGCGTAAAAACGCCCCCCGGGCCTAAAGTTTCACCGTGCAAAATTCCCGGTGATGTTATTATGAAACTAGAATATATTCCGCAGATTCTGAAAGTGATTGCGATAGTTAGACTCTTTTAGTTGCTTGGGAATCGTCGTTTGAAGATGGGCATGTGAAACTGCGAAAAAATTTTGAGAGCGCAGGACGGCTGCCGAAAGTCTGCGTAAAAACGCCCCCCGGGCCAAAAGTTTCACCGTGCAAAATTCCCGGTGGTGTTATTATGAAACTAGAATATATTCCGCAGATTCTGAAAGTGATTGCGATAGTTAGACTCTTTTAGTTGCTTGGGAATCGTCGTTTGAAGATGGGCATGTGAAACTGCGAAAAAAATTTTGAGAGCGCAGGACGGCTGCCGAAAGTCTGCGTAAAAACGCCCCCCGGGCCAAAAGTTTCACCGTGCAAAATTCCCGGTGATGTTATTATGAAACTAGAATATATTCCGCAGATTCTGAAAGTGATTGCGATAGTTAGACTCTTTTAGTTGCTTGGGAATCGTCGTTTAAAGATGGGCATGTGAAACTGCGAAAAAAATTTTGAGAGCGCAGGACGGCTGCCGAAAGTCCGCGTAAAAACGCCCCCCGGGCCTAAAGTTTCACCGTGCAAAATTCCCGGTGATGTTATTATGAAACTAGAATATATTCCGCAGATTCTGAAAGTGATTGCGATAGTTAGACTCTTTAGTTGCTTGGGAATCGTCGTTTGAAGATGGGCATGTGAAACTGCGAAAAAAATTTTGAGAGCGCAGGACGGCTGCCGAAAGTCCGCGTAAAAACGCCCCCCGGGCCTAAAGTTTCACCGTGCAAAATTCCCGGTGATGTTATTATGAAACTAGAATATATTCCGCAGATTCTGAAAGTGATTGCGATAGTTAGACTCTTTTAGTTGCTTGGGAATCGTCGTTTGAAGATGGGCATGTGAAACTGCGAAAAAAATTTTGAGAGCGCAGGACGGCTGCCGAAAGTCTGCGTAAAAACGCCCCCCGGGCCAAAAGTTTCACCGTGCAAAATTCCCGGTGGTGTTATTATGAAACTAGAATATATTCCGCAGATTCTGAAAGTGATTGCGATAGTTAGACTCTTTTAGTTGCTTGGGAATCGTCGTTTGAAGATGGGCATGTGAAACTGCGAAAAAAATTTTGAGAGCGCAGGACGGCTGCCGAAAGTCTGCGTAAAAACGCCCCCCGGGCCAAAAGTTTCACCGTGCAAAATTCCCGGTGATGTTATTATGAAACTAGAATATATTCCGCAGATTCTGAAAGTGATTGCGATAGTTAGACTCTTTTAGTTGCTTGGGAATCGTCGTTTAAAGATGGGCATGTGAAACTGCGAAAAAAATTTGAGAGCGCAGGACGGCTGCCGAAAGTCCGCGTAAAAACGCCCCCCGGGCCTAAAGTTTCACCGTGCAAAATTCCCGGTGATGTTATTATGAAACTAGAATATATTCCGCAGATTCTGAAAGTGATTGCGATAGTTAGACTCTTTTAGTTGCTTGGGAATCGTCGTTTGAAGATGGGCATGTGAAACTGCGAAAAAAATTTTGAGAGCGCAGGACGGCTGCCGAAAGTCCGCGTAAAAACGCCCCCCGGGCCTAAAGTTTCACCGTGCAAAATTCCCGGTGATGTTATTATGAAACTAGAATATATTCCGCAGATTCTGAAAGTGATTGCGATAGTTAGACTCTTTTAGTTGCTTGGGAATCGTCGTTTGAAGATGGGCATGTGAAACTGCGAAAAAAATTTTGAGAGCGCAGGACGGCTGCCGAAAGTCTGCGTAAAAACGCCCCCCGGGCCAAAAGTTTCACCGTGCAAAATTCCCGGTGGTGTTATTATGAAACTAGAATATATTCCGCAGATTCTGAAAGTGATTGCGATAGTTAGACTCTTTTAGTTGCTTGGGAATCGTCGTTTGAAGATGGGCATGTGAAACTGCGAAAAAAATTTTGAGAGCGCAGGACGGCTGCCGAAAGTCTGCGTAAAAACGCCCCCCGGGCCAAAAGTTTCACCGTGCAAAATTCCCGGTGATGTTATTATGAAACTAGAATATATTCCGCAGATTCTGAAAGTGATTGCGATAGTTAGACTCTTTTAGTTGCTTGGGAATCGTCGTTTAAAGATGGGCATGTGAAACTGCGAAAAAAATTTTGAGAGCGCAGGACGGCTGCCGAAAGTCCGCGTAAAAACGCCCCCCGGGCCTAAAGTTTCACCGTGCAAAATTCCCGGTGATGTTATTATGAAACTAGAATATATTCCGCAGATTCTGAAAGTGATTGCGATAGTTAGACTCTTTAGTTGCTTGGGAATCGTCGTTTGAAGATGGGCATGTGAAACTGCGAAAAAAATTTTGAGAGCGCAGGACGGCTGCCGAAAGTCCGCGTAAAAACGCCCCCCGGGCCTAAAGTTTCACCGTGCAAAATTCCCGGTGATGTTATTATGAAACTAGAATATATTCCGCAGATTCTGAAAGTGATTGCGATAGTTAGACTCTTTTAGTTGCTTGGGAATCGTCGTTTGAAGATGGGCATGTGAAACTGCGAAAAAAATTTTGAGAGCGCAGGACGGCTGCCGAAAGTCTGCGTAAAAACGCCCCCCGGGCCAAAAGTTTCACCGTGCAAAATTCCCGGTGGTGTTATTATGAAACTAGAATATATTCCGCAGATTCTGAAAGTGATTGCGATAGTTAGACTCTTTTAGTTGCTTGGGAATCGTCGTTTGAAGATGGGCATGTGAAACTGCGAAAAAAATTTTGAGAGCGCAGGACGGCTGCCGAAAGTCTGCGTAAAAACGCCCCCCGGGCCAAAAGTTTCACCGTGCAAAATTCCCGGTGATGTTATTATGAAACTAGAATATATTCCGCAGATTCTGAAAGTGATTGCGATAGTTAGACTCTTTTAGTTGCTTGGGAATCGTCGTTTAAAGATGGGCATGTGAAACTGCGAAAAAAATTTTGAGAGCGCAGGACGGCTGCCGAAAGTCCGCGTAAAAACGCCCCCCGGGCCTAAAGTTTCACCGTGCAAAATTCCCGGTGATGTTATTATGAAACTAGAATATATTCCGCAGATTCTGAAAGTGATTGCGATAGTTAGACTCTTTTAGTTGCTTGGGAATCGTCGTTTGAAGATGGGCATGTGAAACTGCGAAAAAAATTTTGAGAGCGCAGGACGGCTGCCGAAAGTCTGCGTAAAAACGCCCCCCGGGCCAAAAGTTTCACCGTGCAAATTCCCGGTGGTGTTATTATGAAACTAGAATATATTCCGCAGATTCTGAAAGTGATTGCGATAGTTAGACTCTTTTAGTTGCTTGGGAATCGTCGTTTGAAGATGGGCATGTGAAACTGCGAAAAAAATTTTGAGAGCGCAGGACGGCTGCCGAAAGTCTGCGTAAAAACGCCCCCCGGGCCAAAAGTTTCACCGTGCAAAATTCCCGGTGATGTTATTATGAAACTAGAATATATTCCGCAGATTCTGAAAGTGATTGCGATAGTTAGACTCTTTTAGTTGCTTGGGAATCGTCGTTTAAAGATGGGCATGTGAAACTGCGAAAAAAATTTTGAGAGCGCAGGACGGCTGCCGAAAGTCCGCGTAAAAACGCCCCCCGGGCCTAAAGTTTCACCGTGCAAAATTCCCGGTGATGTTATTATGAAACTAGAATATATTCCGCAGATTCTGAAAGTGATTGCGATAGTTAGACTCTTTTAGTTGCTTGGGAATCGTCGTTTGAAGATGGGCATGTGAAACTGCGAAAAAAATTTTGAGAGCGCAGGACGGCTGCCGAAAGTCCGCGTAAAAACGCCCCCCGGGCCTAAAGTTTCACCGTGCAAAATTCCCGGTGATGTTATTATGAAACTAGAATATATTCCGCAGATTCTGAAAGTGATTGCGATAGTTAGACTCTTTTAGTTGCTTGGGAATCGTCGTTTGAAGATGGGCATGTGAAACTGCGAAAAAAATTTTGAGAGCGCAGGACGGCTGCCGAAAGTCTGCGTAAAAACGCCCCCCGGGCCAAAAGTTTCACCGTGCAAAATTCCCGGTGGTGTTATTATGAAACTAGAATATATTCCGCAGATTCTGAAAGTGATTGCGATAGTTAGACTCTTTTAGTTGCTTGGGAATCGTCGTTTGAAGATGGGCATGTGAAACTGCGAAAAAAATTTTGAGAGCGCAGGACGGCTGCCGAAAGTCTGCGTAAAAACGCCCCCCGGGCCAAAAGTTTCACCGTGCAAAATTCCCGGTGATGTTATTATGAAACTAGAATATATTCCGCAGATTCTGAAAGTGATTGCGATAGTTAGACTCTTTTAGTTGCTTGGGAATCGTCGTTTAAAGATGGGCATGTGAAACTGCGAAAAAAATTTTGAGAGCGCAGGACGGCTGCCGAAAGTCCGCGTAAAAACGCCCCCCGGGCCTAAAGTTTCACCGTGCAAAATTCCCGGTGATGTTATTATGAAACTAGAATATATTCCGCAGATTCTGAAAGTGATTGCGATAGTTAGACTCTTTTAGTTGCTTGGGAATCGTCGTTTGAAGATGGGCATGTGAAACTGCGAAAAAAATTTGAGAGCGCAGGACGGCTGCCGAAAGTCCGCGTAAAAACGCCCCCCGGGCCTAAAGTTTCACCGTGCAAAATTCCCGGTGATGTTATTATGAAACTAGAATATATTCCGCAGATTCTGAAAGTGATTGCGATAGTTAGACTCTTTTAGTTGCTTGGGAATCGTCGTTTGAAGATGGGCATGTGAAACTGCGAAAAAAATTTTGAGAGCGCAGGACGGCTGCCGAAAGTCTGCGTAAAAACGCCCCCCGGGCCAAAAGTTTCACCGTGCAAAATTCCCGGTGGTGTTATTATGAAACTAGAATATATTCCGCAGATTCTGAAAGTGATTGCGATAGTTAGACTCTTTTAGTTGCTTGGGAATCGTCGTTTGAAGATGGGCATGTGAAACTGCGAAAAAAATTTTGAGAGCGCAGGACGGCTGCCGAAAGTCTGCGTAAAAACGCCCCCCGGGCCAAAAGTTTCACCGTGCAAAATTCCCGGTGATGTTATTATGAAACTAGAATATATTCCGCAGATTCTGAAAGTGATTGCGATAGTTAGACTCTTTTAGTTGCTTGGGAATCGTCGTTTAAAGATGGGCATGTGAAACTGCGAAAAAAATTTTGAGAGCGCAGGACGGCTGCCGAAAGTCCGCGTAAAAACGCCCCCCGGGCCTAAAGTTTCACCGTGCAAAATTCCCGGTGATGTTATTATGAAACTAGAATATATTCCGCAGATTCTGAAAGTGATTGCGATAGTTAGACTCTTTTAGTTGCTTGGGAATCGTCGTTTGAAGATGGGCATGTGAAACTGCGAAAAAAAATTTTGAGAGCGCAGGACGGCTGCCGAAAGTCCGCGTAAAAACGCCCCCCGGGCCTAAAGTTTCACCGTGCAAAATTCCCGGTGATGTTATTATGAAACTAGAATATATTCCGCAGATTCTGAAAGTGATTGCGATAGTTAGACTCTTTTAGTTGCTTGGGAATCGTCGTTTGAAGATGGGCATGTGAAACTGCGAAAAAAATTTTGAGAGCGCAGGACGGCTGCCGAAAGTCTGCGTAAAAACGCCCCCCGGGCCAAAAGTTTCACCGTGCAAAATTCCCGGTGGTGTTATTATGAAACTAGAATATATTCCGCAGATTCTGAAAGTGATTGCGATAGTTAGACTCTTTTAGTTGCTTGGGAATCGTCGTTTGAAGATGGGCATGTGAAACTGCGAAAAAAATTTTGAGAGCGCAGGACGGCTGCCGAAAGTCTGCGTAAAAACGCCCCCCGGGCCAAAAGTTTCACCGTGCAAAATTCCCGGTGATGTTATTATGAAACTAGAATATATTCTGCAGATTCTGAAAGTGATTGCGATAGTTAGACTCTTTTAGTTGCTTGGGAATCGTCGTTTAAAGATGGGCATGTGAAACTGCGAAAAAAATTTTGAGAGCGCAGGACGGCTGCCGAAAGTCCGCGTAAAAACGCCCCCCGGGCCTAAAGTTTCACCGTGCAAAATTCCCGGTGATGTTATTATGAAACTAGAATATATTCCGCAGATTCTGAAAGTGATTGCGATAGTTAGACTCTTTTAGTTGCTTGGGAATCGTCGTTTGAAGATGGGCATGTGAAACTGCGAAAAAAATTTTGAGAGCGCAGGACGGCTGCCGAAAGTCCGCGTAAAAACGCCCCCCGGGCCTAAAGTTTCACCGTGCAAAATTCCCGGTGATGTTATTATGAAACTAGAATATATTCCGCAGATTCTGAAAGTGATTGCGATAGTTAGACTCTTTTAGTTGCTTGGGAATCGTCGTTTGAAGATGGGCATGTGAAACTGCGAAAAAAATTTTGAGAGCGCAGGACGGCTGCCGAAAGTCTGCGTAAAAACGCCCCCCGGGCCAAAAGTTTCACCGTGCAAAATTCCCGGTGGTGTTATTATGAAACTAGAATATATTCCGCAGATTCTGAAAGTGATTGCGATAGTTAGACTCTTTTAGTTGCTTGGGAATCGTCGTTTGAAGATGGGCATGTGAAACTGCGAAAAAAATTTTGAGAGCGCAGGACGGCTGCCGAAAGTCTGCGTAAAAACGCCCCCCGGGCCAAAAGTTTCACCGTGCAAAATTCCCGGTGATGTTATTATGAAACTAGAATATATTCCGCAGATTCTGAAAGTGATTGCGATAGTTAGACTCTTTTAGTTGCTTGGGAATCGTCGTTTAAAGATGGGCATGTGAAACTGCGAAAAAAATTTTGAGAGCGCAGGACGGCTGCCGAAAGTCCGCGTAAAAACGCCCCCCGGGCCTAAAGTTTCACCGTGCAAAATTCCCGGTGATGTTATTATGAAACTAGAATATATTCCGCAGATTCTGAAAGTGATTGCGATAGTTAGACTCTTTTAGTTGCTTGGGAATCGTCGTTTGAAGATGGGCATGTGAAACTGCGAAAAAAATTTTGAGAGCGCAGGACGGCTGCCGAAAGTCCGCGTAAAAACGCCCCCCGGGCCTAAAGTTTCACCGTGCAAAATTCCCGGTGATGTTATTATGAAACTAGAATATATTCCGCAGATTCTGAAAGTGATTGCGATAGTTAGACTCTTTTAGTTGCTTGGGAATCGTCGTTTGAAGATGGGCATGTGAAACTGCGAAAAAAATTTTGAGAGCGCAGGACGGCTGCCGAAAGTCTGCGTAAAAACGCCCCCCGGGCCAAAAGTTTCACCGTGCAAAATTCCCGGTGGTGTTATTATGAAACTAGAATATATTCCGCAGATTCTGAAAGTGATTGCGATAGTTAGACTCTTTTAGTTGCTTGGGAATCGTCGTTTGAAGATGGGCATGTGAAACTGCGAAAAAAATTTTGAGAGCGCAGGACGGCTGCCGAAAGTCTGCGTAAAAACGCCCCCCGGGCCAAAAGTTTCACCGTGCAAAATTCCCGGTGATGTTATTATGAAACTAGAATATATTCCGCAGATTCTGAAAGTGATTGCGATAGTTAGACTCTTTTAGTTGCTTGGGAATCGTCGTTTAAAGATGGGCATGTGAAACTGCGAAAAAAATTTTGAGAGCGCAGGACGGCTGCCGAAAGTCCGCGTAAAAACGCCCCCCGGGCCTAAAGTTTCACCGTGCAAAATTCCCGGTGATGTTATTATGAAACTAGAATATATTCCGCAGATTCTGAAAGTGATTGCGATAGTTAGACTCTTTTAGTTGCTTGGGAATCGTCGTTTGAAGATGGGCATGTGAAACTGCGAAAAAAATTTTGAGAGCGCAGGACGGCTGCCGAAAGTCCGCGTAAAAACGCCCCCCGGGCCTAAAGTTTCACCGTGCAAAATTCCCGGTGATGTTATTATGAAACTAGAATATATTCCGCAGATTCTGAAAGTGATTGCGATAGTTAGACTCTTTTAGTTGCTTGGGAATCGTCGTTTGAAGATGGGCATGTGAAACTGCGAAAAAAATTTTGAGAGCGCAGGACGGCTGCCGAAAGTCTGCGTAAAAACGCCCCCCGGGCCAAAAGTTTCACCGTGCAAAATTCCCGGTGGTGTTATTATGAAACTAGAATATATTCCGCAGATTCTGAAAGTGATTGCGATAGTTAGACTCTTTTAGTTGCTTGGGAATCGTCGTTTGAAGATGGGCATGTGAAACTGCGAAAAAAATTTTGAGAGCGCAGGACGGCTGCCGAAAGTCTGCGTAAAAACGCCCCCCGGGCCAAAAGTTTCACCGTGCAAAATTCCCGGTGATGTTATTATGAAACTAGAATATATTCCGCAGATTCTGAAAGTGATTGCGATAGTTAGACTCTTTTAGTTGCTTGGGAATCGTCGTTTAAAGATGGGCATGTGAAACTGCGAAAAAAATTTTGAGAGCGCAGGACGGCTGCCGAAAGTCCGCGTAAAAACGCCCCCCGGGCCTAAAGTTTCACCGTGCAAAATTCCCGGTGATGTTATTATGAAACTAGAATATATTCCGCAGATTCTGAAAGTGATTGCGATAGTTAGACTCTTTTAGTTGCTTGGGAATCGTCGTTTGAAGATGGGCATGTGAAACTGCGAAAAAAATTTTGAGAGCGCAGGACGGCTGCCGAAAGTCCGCGTAAAAACGCCCCCCGGGCCTAAAGTTTCACCGTGCAAAATTCCCGGTGATGTTATTATGAAACTAGAATATATTCCGCAGATTCTGAAAGTGATTGCGATAGTTAGACTCTTTTAGTTGCTTGGGAATCGTCGTTTGAAGATGGGCATGTGAAACTGCGAAAAAAATTTTGAGAGCGCAGGACGGCTGCCGAAAGTCTGCGTAAAAACGCCCCCCGGGCCAAAAGTTTCACCGTGCAAAATTCCCGGTGGTGTTATTATGAAACTAGAATATATTCCGCAGATTCTGAAAGTGATTGCGATAGTTAGACTCTTTTAGTTGCTTGGGAATCGTCGTTTGAAGATGGGCATGTGAAACTGCGAAAAAAATTTTGAGAGCGCAGGACGGCTGCCGAAAGTCTGCGTAAAAACGCCCCCCGGGCCAAAAGTTTCACCGTGCAAAATTCCCGGTGATGTTATTATGAAACTAGAATATATTCCGCAGATTCTGAAAGTGATTGCGATAGTTAGACTCTTTTAGTTGCTTGGGAATCGTCGTTTAAAGATGGGCATGTGAAACTGCGAAAAAAATTTTGAGAGCGCAGGACGGCTGCCGAAAGTCCGCGTAAAAACGCCCCCCGGGCCTAAAGTTTCACCGTGCAAAATTCCCGGTGATGTTATTATGAAACTAGAATATATTCCGCAGATTCTGAAAGTGATTGCGATAGTTAGACTCTTTTAGTTGCTTGGGAATCGTCGTTTGAAGATGGGCATGTGAAACTGCGAAAAAAATTTTGAGAGCGCAGGACGGCTGCCGAAAGTCCGCGTAAAAACGCCCCCCGGGCCTAAAGTTTCACCGTGCAAAATTCCCGGTGATGTTATTATGAAACTAGAATATATTCCGCAGATTCTGAAAGTGATTGCGATAGTTAGACTCTTTTAGTTGCTTGGGAATCGTCGTTTGAAGATGGGCATGTGAAACTGCGAAAAAAATTTTGAGAGCGCAGGACGGCTGCCGAAAGTCTGCGTAAAAACGCCCCCCGGGCCAAAAGTTTCACCGTGCAAAATTCCCGGTGGTGTTATTATGAAACTAGAATATATTCCGCAGATTCTGAAAGTGATTGCGATAGTTAGACTCTTTTAGTTGCTTGGGAATCGTCGTTTGAAGATGGGCATGTGAAACTGCGAAAAAAATTTTGAGAGCGCAGGACGGCTGCCGAAAGTCTGCGTAAAAACGCCCCCCGGGCCAAAAGTTTCACCGTGCAAAATTCCCGGTGATGTTATTATGAAACTAGAATATATTCCGCAGATTCTGAAAGTGATTGCGATAGTTAGACTCTTTTAGTTGCTTGGGAATCGTCGTTTAAAGATGGGCATGTGAAACTGCGAAAAAAATTTTGAGAGCGCAGGACGGCTGCCGAAAGTCCGCGTAAAA
This sequence comes from Salticus scenicus, assembly GCA_963930645.1. Classification (NCBI taxonomy): domain Eukaryota; kingdom Metazoa; phylum Arthropoda; class Arachnida; order Araneae; family Salticidae; genus Salticus; species Salticus scenicus. Next base: position 14,839 of record CAWVNO010002024.1, read on the forward strand.
ACGCCCCCCGGGCCTAAAGTTTCACCGTGCAAAATTCCCGGTGATGTTATTATGAAACTAGAATATATTCCGCAGATTCTGAAAGTGATTGCGATAGTTAGACTCTTTTAGTTGCTTGGGAATCGTCGTTTGAAGATGGGCATGTGAAACTGCGAAAAAAATTTTGAGAGCGCAGGACGGCTGCCGAAAGTCCGCGTAAAAACGCCCCCCGGGCCTAAAGTTTCACCGTGCAAAATTCCCGGTGATGTTATTATGAAACTAGAATATATTCCGCAGATTCTGAAAGTGATTGCGATAGTTAGACTCTTTTAGTTGCTTGGGAATCGTCGTTTGAAGATGGGCATGTGAAACTGCGAAAAAAATTTTGAGAGCGCAGGACGGCTGCCGAAAGTCTGCGTAAAAACGCCCCCCGGGCCAAAAGTTTCACCGTGCAAAATTCCCGGTGGTGTTATTATGAAACTAGAATATATTCCGCAGATTCTGAAAGTGATTGCGATAGTTAGACTCTTTTAGTTGCTTGGGAATCGTCGTTTGAAGATGGGCATGTGAAACTGCGAAAAAAATTTTGAGAGCGCAGGACGGCTGCCGAAAGTCTGCGTAAAACGCCCCCCGGGCCAAAAGTTTCACCGTGCAAAATTCCCGGTGATGTTATTATGAAACTAGAATATATTCCGCAGATTCTGAAAGTGATTGCGATAGTTAGACTCTTTTAGTTGCTTGGGAATCGTCGTTTAAAGATGGGCATGTGAAACTGCGAAAAAAATTTTGAGAGCGCAGGACGGCTGCCGAAAGTCCGCGTAAAAACGCCCCCCGGGCCTAAAGTTTCACCGTGCAAAATTCCCGGTGATGTTATTATGAAACTAGAATATATTCCGCAGATTCTGAAAGTGATTGCGATAGTTAGACTCTTTTAGTTGCTTGGGAATCGTCGTTTGAAGATGGGCATGTGAAACTGCGAAAAAAATTTTGAGAGCGCAGGACGGCTGCCGAAAGTCCGCGTAAAAACGCCCCCCGGGCCTAAAGTTTCACCGTGCAAAATTCCCGGTGATGTTATTATGAAACTAGAATATATTCCGCAGATTCTGAAAGTGATTGCGATAGTTAGACTCTTTTAGTTGCTTGGGAATCGTCGTTTGAAGATGGGCATGTGAAACTGCGAAAAAAATTTTGAGAGCGCAGGACGGCTGCCGAAAGTCTGCGTAAAAACGCCCCCGGGCCAAAAGTTTCACCGTGCAAAATTCCCGGTGGTGTTATTATGAAACTAGAATATATTCCGCAGATTCTGAAAGTGATTGCGATAGTTAGACTCTTTTAGTTGCTTGGGAATCGTCGTTTGAAGATGGGCATGTGAAACTGCGAAAAAAATTTTGAGAGCGCAGGACGGCTGCCGAAAGTCTGCGTAAAAACGCCCCCCGGGCCAAAAGTTTCACCGTGCAAAATTCCCGGTGATGTTATTATGAAACTAGAATATATTCCGCAGATTCTGAAAGTGATTGCGATAGTTAGACTCTTTTAGTTGCTTGGGAATCGTCGTTTAAAGATGGGCATGTGAAACTGCGAAAAAAATTTTGAGAGCGCAGGACGGCTGCCGAAAGTCCGCGTAAAAACGCCCCCCGGGCCTAAAGTTTCACCGTGCAAAATTCCCGGTGATGTTATTATGAAACTAGAATATATTCCGCAGATTCTGAAAGTGATTGCGATAGTTAGACTCTTTTAGTTGCTTGGGAATCGTCGTTTGAAGATGGGCATGTGAAACTGCGAAAAAAATTTTGAGAGCGCAGGACGGCTGCCGAAAGTCCGCGTAAAAACGCCCCCCGGGCCTAAAGTTTCACCGTGCAAAATTCCCGGTGATGTTATTATGAAACTAGAATATATTCCGCAGATTCTGAAAGTGATTGCGATAGTTAGACTCTTTTAGTTGCTTGGGAATCGTCGTTTGAAGATGGGCATGTGAAACTGCGAAAAAAATTTTGAGAGCGCAGGACGGCTGCCGAAAGTCTGCGTAAAAACGCCCCCCGGGCCAAAAGTTTCACCGTGCAAAATTCCCGGTGGTGTTATTATGAAACTAGAATATATTCCGCAGATTCTGAAAGTGATTGCGATAGTTAGACTCTTTTAGTTGCTTGGGAATCGTCGTTTGAAGATGGGCATGTGAAACTGCGAAAAAAATTTTGAGAGCGCAGGACGGCTGCCGAAAGTCTGCGTAAAAACGCCCCCCGGGCCAAAAGTTTCACCGTGCAAAATTCCCGGTGATGTTATTATGAAACTAGAATATATTCCGCAGATTCTGAAAGTGATTGCGATAGTTAGACTCTTTTAGTTGCTTGGGAATCGTCGTTTAAAGATGGGCATGTGAAACTGCGAAAAAAATTTGAGAGCGCAGGACGGCTGCCGAAAGTCCGCGTAAAAACGCCCCCCGGGCCTAAAGTTTCACCGTGCAAAATTCCCGGTGATGTTATTATGAAACTAGAATATATTCCGCAGATTCTGAAAGTGATTGCGATAGTTAGACTCTTTTAGTTGCTTGGGAATCGTCGTTTGAAGATGGGCATGTGAAACTGCGAAAAAAATTTTGAGAGCGCAGGACGGCTGCCGAAAGTCCGCGTAAAAACGCCCCCCGGGCCTAAAGTTTCACCGTGCAAAATTCCCGGTGATGTTATTATGAAACTAGAATATATTCCGCAGATTCTGAAAGTGATTGCGATAGTTAGACTCTTTTAGTTGCTTGGGAATCGTCGTTTGAAGATGGGCATGTGAAACTGCGAAAAAAATTTTGAGAGCGCAGGACGGCTGCCGAAAGTCTGCGTAAAAACGCCCCCCGGGCCAAAAGTTTCACCGTGCAAAATTCCCGGTGGTGTTATTATGAAACTAGAATATATTCCGCAGATTCTGAAAGTGATTGCGATAGTTAGACTCTTTTAGTTGCTTGGGAATCGTCGTTTGAAGATGGGCATGTGAAACTGCGAAAAAAATTTTGAGAGCGCAGGACGGCTGCCGAAAGTCTGCGTAAAAACGCCCCCCGGGCCAAAAGTTTCACCGTGCAAAATTCCCGGTGATGTTATTATGAAACTAGAATATATTCCGCAGATTCTGAAAGTGATTGCGATAGTTAGACTCTTTTAGTTGCTTGGGAATCGTCGTTTAAAGATGGGCATGTGAAACTGCGAAAAAAATTTTGAGAGCGCAGGACGGCTGCCGAAAGTCCGCGTAAAAACGCCCCCCGGGCCTAAAGTTTCACCGTGCAAAATTCCCGGTGATGTTATTATGAAACTAGAATATATTCCGCAGATTCTGAAAGTGATTGCGATAGTTAGACTCTTTTAGTTGCTTGGGAATCGTCGTTTGAAGATGGGCATGTGAAACTGCGAAAAAAATTTTGAGAGCGCAGGACGGCTGCCGAAAGTCCGCGTAAAAACGCCCCCCGGGCCTAAAGTTTCACCGTGCAAAATTCCCGGTGATGTTATTATGAAACTAGAATATATTCCGCAGATTCTGAAAGTGATTGCGATAGTTAGACTCTTTTAGTTGCTTGGGAATCGTCGTTTGAAGATGGGCATGTGAAACTGCGAAAAAAATTTTGAGAGCGCAGGACGGCTGCCGAAAGTCTGCGTAAAAACGCCCCCCGGGCCAAAAGTTTCACCGTGCAAAATTCCCGGTGGTGTTATTATGAAACTAGAATATATTCCGCAGATTCTGAAAGTGATTGCGATAGTTAGACTCTTTTAGTTGCTTGGGAATCGTCGTTTGAAGATGGGCATGTGAAACTGCGAAAAAAATTTTGAGAGCGCAGGACGGCTGCCGAAAGTCTGCGTAAAAACGCCCCCCGGGCCAAAAGTTTCACCGTGCAAAATTCCCGGTGATGTTATTATGAAACTAGAATATATTCCGCAGATTCTGAAAGTGATTGCGATAGTTAGACTCTTTTAGTTGCTTGGGAATCGTCGTTTAAAGATGGGCATGTGAAACTGCGAAAAAAATTTTGAGAGCGCAGGACGGCTGCCGAAAGTCCGCGTAAAAACGCCCCCCGGGCCTAAAGTTTCACCGTGCAAAATTCCCGGTGATGTTATTATGAAACTAGAATATATTCCGCAGATTCTGAAAGTGATTGCGATAGTTAGACTCTTTTAGTTGCTTGGGAATCGTCGTTTGAAGATGGGCATGTGAAACTGCGAAAAAAATTTTGAGAGCGCAGGACGGCTGCCGAAAGTCCGCGTAAAAACGCCCCCCGGGCCTAAAGTTTCACCGTGCAAAATTCCCGGTGATGTTATTATGAAACTAGAATATATTCCGCAGATTCTGAAAGTGATTGCGATAGTTAGACTCTTTTAGTTGCTTGGGAATCGTCGTTTGAAGATGGGCATGTGAAACTGCGAAAAAAATTTTGAGAGCGCAGGACGGCTGCCGAAAGTCTGCGTAAAAACGCCCCCCGGGCCAAAAGTTTCAACCGTGCAAAATTCCCGGTGGTGTTATTATGAAACTAGAATATATTCCGCAGATTCTGAAAGTGATTGCGATAGTTAGACTCTTTTAGTTGCTTGGGAATCGTCGTTTGAAGATGGGCATGTGAAACTGCGAAAAAAATTTTGAGAGCGCAGGACGGCTGCCGAAAGTCTGCGTAAAAACGCCCCCCGGGCCAAAAGTTTCACCGTGCAAAATTCCCGGTGATGTTATTATGAAACTAGAATATATTCCGCAGATTCTGAAAGTGATTGCGATAGTTAGACTCTTTTAGTTGCTTGGGAATCGTCGTTTAAAGATGGGCATGTGAAACTGCGAAAAAAATTTTGAGAGCGCAGGACGGCTGCCGAAAGTCCGCGTAAAAACGCCCCCCGGGCCTAAAGTTTCACCGTGCAAAATTCCCGGTGATGTTATTATGAAACTAGAATATATTCCGCAGATTCTGAAAGTGATTGCGATAGTTAGACTCTTTTAGTTGCTTGGGAATCGTCGTTTGAAGATGGGCATGTGAAACTGCGAAAAAATTTTGAGAGCGCAGGACGGCTGCCGAAAGTCCGCGTAAAAACGCCCCCCGGGCCTAAAGTTTCACCGTGCAAAATTCCCGGTGATGTTATTATGAAACTAGAATATATTCCGCAGATTCTGAAAGTGATTGCGATAGTTAGACTCTTTTAGTTGCTTGGGAATCGTCGTTTGAAGATGGGCATGTGAAACTGCGAAAAAAATTTTGAGAGCGCAGGACGGCTGCCGAAAGTCTGCGTAAAAACGCCCCCCGGGCCAATAGTTTCACCGTGCAAAATTCCCGGTGGTGTTATTATGAAACTAGAATATATTCCGCAGATTCTGAAAGTGATTGCGATAGTTAGACTCTTTTAGTTGCTTGGGAATCGTCGTTTGAAGATGGGCATGTGAAACTGCGAAAAAAATTTTGAGAGCGCAGGACGGCTGCCGAAAGTCTGCGTAAAAACGCCCCCCGGGCCAAAAGTTTCACCGTGCAAAATTCCCGGTGATGTTATTATGAAACTAGAATATATTCCGCAGATTCTGAAAGTGATTGCGATAGTTAGACTCTTTTAGTTGCTTGGGAATCGTCGTTTAAAGATGGGCATGTGAAACTGCGAAAAAAATTTTGAGAGCGCAGGACGGCTGCCGAAAGTCCGCGTAAAAACGCCCCCCGGGCCTAAAGTTTCACCGTGCAAAATTCCCGGTGATGTTATTATGAAACTAGAATATATTCCGCAGATTCTGAAAGTGATTGCGATAGTTAGACTCTTTTAGTTGCTTGGGAATCGTCGTTTGAAGATGGGCATGTGAAACTGCGAAAAAAATTTTGAGAGCGCAGGACGGCTGCCGAAAGTCCGCGTAAAAACGCCCCCCGGGCCTAAAGTTTCACCGTGCAAAATTCCCGGTGATGTTATTATGAAACTAGAATATATTCCGCAGATTCTGAAAGTGATTGCGATAGTTAGACTCTTTTAGTTGCTTGGGAATCGTCGTTTGAAGATGGGCATGTGAAACTGCGAAAAAATTTTGAGAGCGCAGGACGGCTGCCGAAAGTCTGCGTAAAAACGCCCCCCGGGCCAAAAGTTTCACCGTGCAAAATTCCCGGTGGTGTTATTATGAAACTAGAATATATTCCGCAGATTCTGAAAGTGATTGCGATAGTTAGACTCTTTTAGTTGCTTGGGAATCGTCGTTTGAAGATGGGCATGTGAAACTGCGAAAAAAATTTTGAGAGCGCAGGACGGCTGCCGAAAGTCTGCGTAAAAACGCCCCCCGGGCCAAAAGTTTCACCGTGCAAAATTCCCGGTGATGTTATTATGAAACTAGAATATATTCCGCAGATTCTGAAAGTGATTGCGATAGTTAGACTCTTTTAGTTGCTTGGGAATCGTCGTTTAAAGATGGGCATGTGAAACTGCGAAAAAAATTTTGAGAGCGCAGGACGGCTGCCGAAAGTCCGCGTAAAAACGCCCCCCGGGCCTAAAGTTTCACCGTGCAAAATTCCCGGTGATGTTATTATGAAACTAGAATATATTCCGCAGATTCTGAAAGTGATTGCGATAGTTAGACTCTTTTAGTTGCTTGGGAATCGTCGTTTGAAGATGGGCATGTGAAACTGCGAAAAAAATTTTGAGAGCGCAGGACGGCTGCCGAAAGTCCGCGTAAAAACGCCCCCCGGGCCTAAAGTTTCACCGTGCAAAATTCCCGGTGATGTTATTATGAAACTAGAATATATTCCGCAGATTCTGAAAGTGATTGCGATAGTTAGACTCTTTTAGTTGCTTGGGAATCGTCGTTTGAAGATGGGCATGTGAAACTGCGAAAAAAATTTTGAGAGCGCAGGACGGCTGCCGAAAGTCTGCGTAAAAACGCCCCCCGGGCCAAAAGTTTCACCGTGCAAAATTCCCGGTGGTGTTATTATGAAACTAGAATATATTCCGCAGATTCTGAAAGTGATTGCGATAGTTAGACTCTTTTAGTTGCTTGGGAATCGTCGTTTGAAGATGGGCATGTGAAACTGCGAAAAAAATTTTGAGAGCGCAGGACGGCTGCCGAAAGTCTGCGTAAAAACGCCCCCCGGGCCAAAAGTTTCACCGTGCAAAATTCCCGGTGATGTTATTATGAAACTAGAATATATTCCGCAGATTCTGAAAGTGATTGCGATAGTTAGACTCTTTTAGTTGCTTGGGAATCGTCGTTTAAAGATGGGCATGTGAAACTGCGAAAAAAATTTTGAGAGCGCAGGACGGCTGCCGAAAGTCCGCGTAAAAACGCCCCCCGGGCCTAAAGTTTCACCGTGCAAAATTCCCGGTGATGTTATTATGAAACTAGAATATATTCCGCAGATTCTGAAAGTGATTGCGATAGTTAGACTCTTTTAGTTGCTTGGGAATCGTCGTTTGAAGATGGGCATGTGAAACTGCGAAAAAATTTTGAGAGCGCAGGACGGCTGCCGAAAGTCCGCGTAAAAACGCCCCCCGGGCCTAAAGTTTCACCGTGCAAAATTCCCGGTGATGTTATTATGAAACTAGAATATATTCCGCAGATTCTGAAAGTGATTGCGATAGTTAGACTCTTTTAGTTGCTTGGGAATCGTCGTTTGAAGATGGGCATGTGAAACTGCGAAAAAAATTTTGAGAGCGCAGGACGGCTGCCGAAAGTCTGCGTAAAAACGCCCCCCGGGCCAAAAGTTTCACCGTGCAAAATTCCCGGTGGTGTTATTATGAAACTAGAATATATTCCGCAGATTCTGAAAGTGATTGCGATAGTTAGACTCTTTTAGTTGCTTGGGAATCGTCGTTTGAAGATGGGCATGTGAAACTGCGAAAAAAATTTTGAGAGCGCAGGACGGCTGCCGAAAGTCTGCGTAAAAACGCCCCCCGGGCCAAAAGTTTCACCGTGCAAAATTCCCGGTGATGTTATTATGAAACTAGAATATATTCCGCAGATTCTGAAAGTGATTGCGATAGTTAGACTCTTTTAGTTGCTTGGGAATCGTCGTTTAAAGATGGGCATGTGAAACTGCGAAAAAAATTTTGAGAGCGCAGGACGGCTGCCGAAAGTCCGCGTAAAAACGCCCCCCGGGCCTAAAGTTTCACCGTGCAAAATTCCCGGTGATGTTATTATGAAACTAGAATATATTCCGCAGATTCTGAAAGTGATTGCGATAGTTAGACTCTTTTAGTTGCTTGGGAATCGTCGTTTGAAGATGGGCATGTGAAACTGCGAAAAAAATTTTGAGAGCGCAGGACGGCTGCCGAAAGTCCGCGTAAAAACGCCCCCCGGGCCTAAAGTTTCACCGTGCAAAATTCCCGGTGATGTTATTATGAAACTAGAATATATTCCGCAGATTCTGAAAGTGATTGCGATAGTTAGACTCTTTTAGTTGCTTGGGAATCGTCGTTTGAAGATGGGCATGTGAAACTGCGAAAAAAATTTTGAGAGCGCAGGACGGCTGCCGAAAGTCTGCGTAAAAACGCCCCCCGGGCCAAAAGTTTCACCGTGCAAAATTCCCGGTGGTGTTATTATGAAACTAGAATATATTCCGCAGATTCTGAAAGTGATTGCGATAGTTAGACTCTTTTAGTTGCTTGGGAATCGTCGTTTGAAGATGGGCATGTGAAACTGCGAAAAAAATTTTGAGAGCGCAGGACGGCTGCCGAAAGTCTGCGTAAAAACGCCCCCCGGGCCAAAAGTTTCACCGTGCAAAATTCCCGGTGATGTTATTATGAAACTAGAATATATTCCGCAGATTCTGAAAGTGATTGCGATAGTTAGACTCTTTTAGTTGCTTGGGAATCGTCGTTTAAAGATGGGCATGTGAAACTGCGAAAAAAATTTTGAGAGCGCAGGACGGCTGCCGAAAGTCCGCGTAAAAACGCCCCCCGGGCCTAAAGTTTCACCGTGCAAAATTCCCGGTGATGTTATTATGAAACTAGAATATATTCCGCAGATTCTGAAAGTGATTGCGATAGTTAGACTCTTTTAGTTGCTTGGGAATCGTCGTTTGAAGATGGGCATGTGAAACTGCGAAAAAAATTTTGAGAGCGCAGGACGGCTGCCGAAAGTCCGCGTAAAAACGCCCCCCGGGCCTAAAGTTTCACCGTGCAAAATTCCCGGTGATGTTATTATGAAACTAGAATATATTCCGCAGATTCTGAAAGTGATTGCGATAGTTAGACTCTTTTAGTTGCTTGGGAATCGTCGTTTGAAGATGGGCATGTGAAACTGCGAAAAAAATTTTGAGAGCGCAGGACGGCTGCCGAAAGTCTGCGTAAAAACGCCCCCCGGGCCAAAAGTTTCACCGTGCAAAATTCCCGGTGGTGTTATTATGAAACTAGAATATATTCCGCAGATTCTGAAAGTGATTGCGATAGTTAGACTCTTTTAGTTGCTTGGGAATCGTCGTTTGAAGATGGGCATGTGAAACTGCGAAAAAATTTTGAGAGCGCAGGACGGCTGCCGAAAGTCTGCGTAAAAACGCCCCCCGGGCCAAAAGTTTCACCGTGCAAAATTCCCGGTGATGTTATTATGAAACTAGAATATATTCCGCAGATTCTGAAAGTGATTGCGATAGTTAGACTCTTTTAGTTGCTTGGGAATCGTCGTTTAAAGATGGGCATGTGAAACTGCGAAAAAAATTTTGAGAGCGCAGGACGGCTGCCGAAAGTCCGCGTAAAAACGCCCCCCGGGCCTAAAGTTTCACCGTGCAAAATTCCCGGTGATGTTATTATGAAACTAGAATATATTCCGCAGATTCTGAAAGTGATTGCGATAGTTAGACTCTTTTAGTTGCTTGGGAATCGTCGTTTGAAGATGGGCATGTGAAACTGCGAAAAAAATTTTGAGAGCGCAGGACGGCTGCCGAAAGTCCGCGTAAAAACGCCCCCCGGGCCTAAAGTTTCACCGTGCAAAATTCCCGGTGATGTTATTATGAAACTAGAATATATTCCGCAGATTCTGAAAGTGATTGCGATAGTTAGACTCTTTTAGTTGCTTGGGAATCGTCGTTTGAAGATGGGCATGTGAAACTGCGAAAAAAATTTTGAGAGCGCAGGACGGCTGCCGAAAGTCTGCGTAAAAACGCCCCCCGGGCCAAAAGTTTCACCGTGCAAAATTCCCGGTGGTGTTATTATGAAACTAGAATATATTCCGCAGATTCTGAAAGTGATTGCGATAGTTAGACTCTTTTAGTTGCTTGGGAATCGTCGTTTGAAGATGGGCATGTGAAACTGCGAAAAAAATTTTGAGAGCGCAGGACGGCTGCCGAAAGTCTGCGTAAAAACGCCCCCCGGGCCAAAAGTTTCACCGTGCAAAATTCCCGGTGATGTTATTATGAAACTAGAATATATTCCGCAGATTCTGAAAGTGATTGCGATAGTTAGACTCTTTTAGTTGCTTGGGAATCGTCGTTTAAAGATGGGCATGTGAAACTGCGAAAAAATTTTGAGAGCGCAGGACGGCTGCCGAAAGTCCGCGTAAAAACGCCCCCCGGGCCTAAAGTTTCACCGTGCAAAATTCCCGGTGATGTTATTATGAAACTAGAATATATTCCGCAGATTCTGAAAGTGATTGCGATAGTTAGACTCTTTTAGTTGCTTGGGAATCGTCGTTTGAAGATGGGCATGTGAAACTGCGAAAAAATTTTGAGAGCGCAGGACGGCTGCCGAAAGTCCGCGTAAAAACGCCCCCCGGGCCTAAAGTTTCACCGTGCAAAATTCCCGGTGATGTTATTATGAAACTAGAATATATTCCGCAGATTCTGAAAGTGATTGCGATAGTTAGACTCTTTTAGTTGCTTGGGAATCGTCGTTTGAAGATGGGCATGTGAAACTGCGAAAAAAATTTTGAGAGCGCAGGACGGCTGCCGAAAGTCTGCGTAAAAACGCCCCCCGGGCCAAAAGTTTCACCGTGCAAAATTCCCGGTGGTGTTATTATGAAACTAGAATATATTCCGCAGATTCTGAAAGTGATTGCGATAGTTAGACTCTTTTAGTTGCTTGGGAATCGTCGTTTGAAGATGGGCATGTGAAACTGCGAAAAAAATTTTGAGAGCGCAGGACGGCTGCCGAAAGTCTGCGTAAAAACGCCCCCCGGGCCAAAAGTTTCACCGTGCAAAATTCCCGGTGATGTTATTATGAAACTAGAATATATTCCGCAGATTCTGAAAGTGATTGCGATAGTTAGACTCTTTTAGTTGCTTGGGAATCGTCGTTTAAAGATGGGCATGTGAAACTGCGAAAAAAATTTTGAGAGCGCAGGACGGCTGCCGAAAGTCCGCGTAAAAACGCCCCCCGGGCCTAAAGTTTCACCGTGCAAAATTCCCGGTGATGTTATTATGAAACTAGAATATATTCCGCAGATTCTGAAAGTGATTGCGATAGTTAGACTCTTTTAGTTGCTTGGGAATCGTCGTTTGAAGATGGGCATGTGAAACTGCGAAAAAAATTTTGAGAGCGCAGGACGGCTGCCGAAAGTCCGCGTAAAAACGCCCCCCGGGCCTAAAGTTTCACCGTGCAAAATTCCCGGTGATGTTATTATGAAACTAGAATATATTCCGCAGATTCTGAAAGTGATTGCGATAGTTAGACTCTTTTAGTTGCTTGGGAATCGTCGTTTGAAGATGGGCATGTGAAACTGCGAAAAAAATTTTGAGAGCGCAGGACGGCTGCCGAAAGTCTGCGTAAAAACGCCCCCCGGGCCAAAAGTTTCACCGTGCAAAATTCCCGGTGGTGTTATTATGAAACTAGAATATATTCCGCAGATTCTGAAAGTGATTGCGATAGTTAGACTCTTTTAGTTGCTTGGGAATCGTCGTTTGAAGATGGGCATGTGAAACTGCGAAAAAAATTTTGAGAGCGCAGGACGGCTGCCGAAAGTCTGCGTAAAAACGCCCCCCGGGCCAAAAGTTTCACCGTGCAAAATTCCCGGTGATGTTATTATGAAACTAGAATATATTCCGCAGATTCTGAAAGTGATTGCGATAGTTAGACTCTTTTAGTTGCTTGGGAATCGTCGTTTAAAGATGGGCATGTGAAACTGCGAAAAAAATTTTGAGAGCGCAGGACGGCTGCCGAAAGTCCGCGTAAAAACGCCCCCCGGGCCTAAAGTTTCACCGTGCAAAATTCCCGGTGATGTTATTATGAAACTAGAATATATTCCGCAGATTCTGAAAGTGATTGCGATAGTTAGACTCTTTTAGTTGCTTGGGAATCGTCGTTTGAAGATGGGCATGTGAAACTGCGAAAAAAATTTTGAGAGCGCAGGACGGCTGCCGAAAGTCCGCGTAAAAACGCCCCCCGGGCCTAAAGTTTCACCGTGCAAAATTCCCGGTGATGTTATTATGAAACTAGAATATATTCCGCAGATTCTGAAAGTGATTGCGATAGTTAGACTCTTTTAGTTGCTTGGGAATCGTCGTTTGAAGATGGGCATGTGAAACTGCGAAAAAAATTTTGAGAGCGCAGGACGGCTGCCGAAAGTCTGCGTAAAAACGCCCCCCGGGCCAAAAGTTTCACCGTGCAAAATTCCCGGTGGTGTTATTATGAAACTAGAATATATTCCGCAGATTCTGAAAGTGATTGCGATAGTTAGACTCTTTTAGTTGCTTGGGAATCGTCGTTTGAAGATGGGCATGTGAAACTGCGAAAAAAATTTTGAGAGCGCAGGACGGCTGCCGAAAGTCTGCGTAAAAACGCCCCCCGGGCCAAAAGTTTCACCGTGCAAAATTCCCGGTGATGTTATTATGAAACTAGAATATATTCCGCAGATTCTGAAAGTGATTGCGATAGTTAGACTCTTTTAGTTGCTTGGGAATCGTCGTTTAAAGATGGGCATGTGAAACTGCGAAAAAAATTTTGAGAGCGCAGGACGGCTGCCGAAAGTCCGCGTAAAAACGCCCCCCGGGCCTAAAGTTTCACCGTGCAAAATTCCCGGTGATGTTATTATGAAACTAGAATATATTCCGCAGATTCTGAAAGTGATTGCGATAGTTAGACTCTTTTAGTTGCTTGGGAATCGTCGTTTGAAGATGGGCATGTGAAACTGCGAAAAAAATTTTGAGAGCGCAGGACGGCTGCCGAAAGTCCGCGTAAAAACGCCCCCCGGGCCTAAAGTTTCACCGTGCAAAATTCCCGGTGATGTTATTATGAAACTAGAATATATTCCGCAGATTCTGAAAGTGATTGCGATAGTTAGACTCTTTTAGTTGCTTGGGAATCGTCGTTTGAAGATGGGCATGTGAAACTGCGAAAAAAATTTTGAGAGCGCAGGACGGCTGCCGAAAGTCTGCGTAAAAACGCCCCCGGGCCAAAAGTTTCACCGTGCAAAATTCCCGGTGGTGTTATTATGAAACTAGAATATATTCCGCAGATTCTGAAAGTGATTGCGATAGTTAGACTCTTTTAGTTGCTTGGGAATCGTCGTTTGAAGATGGGCATGTGAAACTGCGAAAAAAATTTTGAGAGCGCAGGACGGCTGCCGAAAGTCTGCGTAAAAACGCCCCCCGGGCCAAAAGTTTCACCGTGCAAAATTCCCGGTGATGTTATTATGAAACTAGAATATATTCCGCAGATTCTGAAAGTGATTGCGATAGTTAGACTCTTTTAGTTGCTTGGGAATCGTCGTTTAAAGATGGGCATGTGAAACTGCGAAAAAAATTTTGAGAGCGCAGGACGGCTGCCGAAAGTCCGCGTAAAAACGCCCCCCGGGCCTAAAGTTTCACCGTGCAAAATTCCCGGTGATGTTATTATGAAACTAGAATATATTCCGCAGATTCTGAAAGTGATTGCGATAGTTAGACTCTTTTAGTTGCTTGGGAATCGTCGTTTGAAGATGGGCATGTGAAACTGCGAAAAAAATTTTGAGAGCGCAGGACGGCTGCCGAAAGTCCGCGTAAAAACGCCCCCCGGGCCTAAAGTTTCACCGTGCAAAATTCCCGGTGATGTTATTATGAAACTAGAATATATTCCGCAGATTCTGAAAGTGATTGCGATAGTTAGACTCTTTTAGTTGCTTGGGAATCGTCGTTTGAAGATGGGCATGTGAAACTGCGAAAAAAATTTTGAGAGCGCAGGACGGCTGCCGAAAGTCTGCGTAAAAACGCCCCCCGGGCCAAAAGTTTCACCGTGCAAAATTCCCGGTGGTGTTATTATGAAACTAGAATATATTCCGCAGATTCTGAAAGTGATTGCGATAGTTAGACTCTTTTAGTTGCTTGGGAATCGTCGTTTGAAGATGGGCATGTGAAACTGCGAAAAAAATTTTGAGAGCGCAGGACGGCTGCCGAAAGTCTGCGTAAAAACGCCCCCCGGGCCAAAAGTTTCACCGTGCAAAATTCCCGGTGATGTTATTATGAAACTAGAATATATTCCGCAGATTCTGAAAGTGATTGCGATAGTTAGACTCTTTTAGTTGCTTGGGAATCGTCGTTTAAAGATGGGCATGTGAAACTGCGAAAAAAATTTTGAGAGCGCAGGACGGCTGCCGAAAGTCCGCGTAAAAACGCCCCCCGGGCCTAAAGTTTCACCGTGCAAAATTCCCGGTGATGTTATTATGAAACTAGAATATATTCCGCAGATTCTGAAAGTGATTGCGATAGTTAGACTCTTTTAGTTGCTTGGGAATCGTCGTTTGAAGATGGGCATGTGAAACTGCGAAAAAATTTTGAGAGCGCAGGACGGCTGCCGAAAGTCCGCGTAAAAACGCCCCCCGGGCCTAAAGTTTCACCGTGCAAAATTCCCGGTGATGTTATTATGAAACTAGAATATATTCCGCAGATTCTGAAAGTGATTGCGATAGTTAGACTCTTTTAGTTGCTTGGGAATCGTCGTTTGAAGATGGGCATGTGAAACTGCGAAAAAAATTTTGAGAGCGCAGGACGGCTGCCGAAAGTCTGCGTAAAAACGCCCCCCGGGCCAAAAGTTTCACCGTGCAAAATTCCCGGTGGTGTTATTATGAAACTAGAATATATTCCGCAGATTCTGAAAGTGATTGCGATAGTTAGACTCTTTTAGTTGCTTGGGAATCGTCGTTTGAAGATGGGCATGTGAAACTGCGAAAAAAATTTTGAGAGCGCAGGACGGCTGCCGAAAGTCTGCGTAAAAACGCCCCCCGGGCCAAAAGTTTCACCGTGCAAAATTCCCGGTGATGTTATTATGAAACTAGAATATATTCCGCAGATTCTGAAAGTGATTGCGATAGTTAGACTCTTTTAGTTGCTTGGGAATCGTCGTTTAAAGATGGGCATGTGAAACTGCGAAAAAAATTTTGAGAGCGCAGGACGGCTGCCGAAAGTCCGCGTAAAAACGCCCCCCGGGCCTAAAGTTTCACCGTGCAAAATTCCCGGTGATGTTATTATGAAACTAGAATATATTCCGCAGATTCTGAAAGTGATTGCGATAGTTAGACTCTTTTAGTTGCTTGGGAATCGTCGTTTGAAGATGGGCATGTGAAACTGCGAAAAAAATTTTGAGAGCGCAGGACGGCTGCCGAAAGTCCGCGTAAAAACGCCCCCCGGGCCTAAAGTTTCACCGTGCAAAATTCCCGGTGATGTTATTATGAAACTAGAATATATTCCGCAGATTCTGAAAGTGATTGCGATAGTTAGACTCTTTTAGTTGCTTGGGAATCGTCGTTTGAAGATGGGCATGTGAAACTGCGAAAAAAATTTTGAGAGCGCAGGACGGCTGCCGAAAGTCTGCGTAAAAACGCCCCCCGGGCCAAAAGTTTCACCGTGCAAAATTCCCGGTGGTGTTATTATGAAACTAGAATATATTCCGCAGATTCTGAAAGTGATTGCGATAGTTAGACTCTTTTAGTTGCTTGGGAATCGTCGTTTGAAGATGGGCATGTGAAACTGCGAAAAAAATTTTGAGAGCGCAGGACGGCTGCCGAAAGTCTGCGTAAAAACGCCCCCCGGGCCAAAAGTTTCACCGTGCAAAATTCCCGGTGATGTTATTATGAAACTAGAATATATTCCGCAGATTCTGAAAGTGATTGCGATAGTTAGACTCTTTTAGTTGCTTGGGAATCGTCGTTTAAAGATGGGCATGTGAAACTGCGAAAAAAATTTTGAGAGCGCAGGACGGCTGCCGAAAGTCCGCGTAAAAACGCCCCCCGGGCCTAAAGTTTCACCGTGCAAAATTCCCGGTGATGTTATTATGAAACTAGAATATATTCCGCAGATTCTGAAAGTGATTGCGATAGTTAGACTCTTTTAGTTGCTTGGGAATCGTCGTTTGAAGATGGGCATGTGAAACTGCGAAAAAAATTTTGAGAGCGCAGGACGGCTGCCGAAAGTCCGCGTAAAAACGCCCCCCGGGCCTAAAGTTTCACCGTGCAAAATTCCCGGTGATGTTATTATGAAACTAGAATATATTCCGCAGATTCTGAAAGTGATTGCGATAGTTAGACTCTTTTAGTTGCTTGGGAATCGTCGTTTGAAGATGGGCATGTGAAACTGCGAAAAAAATTTTGAGAGCGCAGGACGGCTGCCGAAAGTCTGCGTAAAAACGCCCCCGGGCCAAAAGTTTCACCGTGCAAAATTCCCGGTGGTGTTATTATGAAACTAGAATATATTCCGCAGATTCTGAAAGTGATTGCGATAGTTAGACTCTTTTAGTTGCTTGGGAATCGTCGTTTGAAGATGGGCATGTGAAACTGCGAAAAAAATTTTGAGAGCGCAGGACGGCTGCCGAAAGTCTGCGTAAAAACGCCCCCCGGGCCAAAAGTTTCACCGTGCAAAATTCCGGTGATGTTATTATGAAACTAGAATATATTCCGCAGATTCTGAAAGTGATTGCGATAGTTAGACTCTTTTAGTTGCTTGGGAATCGTCGTTTAAAGATGGGCATGTGAAACTGCGAAAAAATTTTGAGAGCGCAGGACGGCTGCCGAAAGTCCGCGTAAAAACGCCCCCCGGGCCTAAAGTTTCACCGTGCAAAATTCCCGGTGATGTTATTATGAAACTAGAATATATTCCGCAGATTCTGAAAGTGATTGCGATAGTTAGACTCTTTTAGTTGCTTGGGAATCGTCGTTTGAAGATGGGCATGTGAAACTGCGAAAAAAATTTTGAGAGCGCAGGACGGCTGCCGAAAGTCCGCGTAAAAACGCCCCCCGGGCCTAAAGTTTCACCGTGCAAAATTCCCGGTGATGTTATTATGAAACTAGAATATATTCCGCAGATTCTGAAGTGATTGCGATAGTTAGACTCTTTTAGTTGCTTGGGAATCGTCGTTTGAAGATGGGCATGTGAAACTGCGAAAAAAATTTTGAGAGCGCAGGACGGCTGCCGAAAGTCTGCGTAAAAACGCCCCCCGGGCCAAAAGTTTCACCGTGCAAAATTCCCGGTGGTGTTATTATGAAACTAGAATATATTCCGCAGATTCTGAAAGTGATTGCGATAGTTAGACTCTTTTAGTTGCTTGGGAATCGTCGTTTGAAGATGGGCATGTGAAACTGCGAAAAAAATTTTGAGAGCGCAGGACGGCTGCCGAAAGTCTGCGTAAAAACGCCCCCCGGGCCAAAAGTTTCACCGTGCAAAATTCCCGGTGATGTTATTATGAAACTAGAATATATTCCGCAGATTCTGAAAGTGATTGCGATAGTTAGACTCTTTTAGTTGCTTGGGAATCGTCGTTTAAAGATGGGCATGTGAAACTGCGAAAAAAATTTTGAGAGCGCAGGACGGCTGCCGAAAGTCCGCGTAAAAACGCCCCCCGGGCCTAAAGTTTCACCGTGCAAAATTCCCGGTGATGTTATTATGAAACTAGAATATATTCCGCAGATTCTGAAAGTGATTGCGATAGTTAGACTCTTTTAGTTGCTTGGGAATCGTCGTTTGAAGATGGGCATGTGAAACTGCGAAAAAAATTTTGAGAGCGCAGGACGGCTGCCGAAAGTCCGCGTAAAAACGCCCCCCGGGCCTAAAGTTTCACCGTGCAAAATTCCCGGTGATGTTATTATGAAACTAGAATATATTCCGCAGATTCTGAAAGTGATTGCGATAGTTAGACTCTTTTAGTTGCTTGGGAATCGTCGTTTGAAGATGGGCATGTGAAACTGCGAAAAAATTTTGAGAGCGCAGGACGGCTGCCGAAAGTCTGCGTAAAAACGCCCCCCGGGCCAAAAGTTTCACCGTGCAAAATTCCCGGTGGTGTTATTATGAAACTAGAATATATTCCGCAGATTCTGAAAGTGATTGCGATAGTTAGACTCTTTTAGTTGCTTGGGAATCGTCGTTTGAAGATGGGCATGTGAAACTGCGAAAAAAATTTTGAGAGCGCAGGACGGCTGCCGAAAGTCTGCGTAAAAACGCCCCCCGGGCCAAAAGTTTCACCGTGCAAAATTCCCGGTGATGTTATTATGAAACTAGAATATATTCCGCAGATTCTGAAAGTGATTGCGATAGTTAGACTCTTTTAGTTGCTTGGGAATCGTCGTTTAAAGATGGGCATGTGAAACTGCGAAAAAAATTTTGAGAGCGCAGGACGGCTGCCGAAAGTCCGCGTAAAAACGCCCCCCGGGCCTAAAGTTTCACCGTGCAAAATTCCCGGTGATGTTATTATGAAACTAGAATATATTCCGCAGATTCTGAAAGTGATTGCGATAGTTAGACTCTTTTAGTTGCTTGGGAATCGTCGTTTGAAGATGGGCATGTGAAACTGCGAAAAAATTTTGAGAGCGCAGGACGGCTGCCGAAAGTCCGCGTAAAAACGCCCCCCGGGCCTAAAGTTTCACCGTGCAAAATTCCCGGTGATGTTATTATGAAACTAGAATATATTCCGCAGATTCTGAAAGTGATTGCGATAGTTAGACTCTTTTAGTTGCTTGGGAATCGTCGTTTGAAGATGGGCATGTGAAACTGCGAAAAAAATTTTGAGAGCGCAGGACGGCTGCCGAAAGTCTGCGTAAAAACGCCCCCCGGGCCAAAAGTTTCACCGTGCAAAATTCCCGGTGGTGTTATTATGAAACTAGAATATATTCCGCAGATTCTGAAAGTGATTGCGATAGTTAGACTCTTTTAGTTGCTTGGGAATCGTCGTTTGAAGATGGGCATGTGAAACTGCGAAAAAAATTTTGAGAGCGCAGGACGGCTGCCGAAAGTCTGCGTAAAAACGCCCCCCGGGCCAAAAGTTTCACCGTGCAAAATTCCCGGTGATGTTATTATGAAACTAGAATATATTCCGCAGATTCTGAAAGTGATTGCGATAGTTAGACTCTTTTAGTTGCTTGGGAATCGTCGTTTAAAGATGGGCATGTGAAACTGCGAAAAAAATTTTGAGAGCGCAGGACGGCTGCCGAAAGTCCGCGTAAAAACGCCCCCCGGGCCTAAAGTTTCACCGTGCAAAATTCCCGGTGATGTTATTATGAAACTAGAATATATTCCGCAGATTCTGAAAGTGATTGCGATAGTTAGACTCTTTTAGTTGCTTGGGAATCGTCGTTTGAAGATGGGCATGTGAAACTGCGAAAAAAATTTTGAGAGCGCAGGACGGCTGCCGAAAGTCCGCGTAAAAACGCCCCCCGGGCCTAAAGTTTCACCGTGCAAAATTCCCGGTGATGTTATTATGAAACTAGAATATATTCCGCAGATTCTGAAAGTGATTGCGATAGTTAGACTCTTTTAGTTGCTTGGGAATCGTCGTTTGAAGATGGGCATGTGAAACTGCGAAAAAAATTTTGAGAGCGCAGGACGGCTGCCGAAAGTCTGCGTAAAAACGCCCCCCGGGCCAAAAGTTTCACCGTGCAAAATTCCCGGTGGTGTTATTATGAAACTAGAATATATTCCGCAGATTCTGAAAGTGATTGCGATAGTTAGACTCTTTTAGTTGCTTGGGAATCGTCGTTTGAAGATGGGCATGTGAAACTGCGAAAAAAATTTTGAGAGCGCAGGACGGCTGCCGAAAGTCTGCGTAAAAACGCCCCCCGGGCCAAAAGTTTCACCGTGCAAAATTCCCGGTGATGTTATTATGAAACTAGAATATATTCCGCAGATTCTGAAAGTGATTGCGATAGTTAGACTCTTTTAGTTGCTTGGGAATCGTCGTTTAAAGATGGGCATGTGAAACTGCGAAAAAAATTTTGAGAGCGCAGGACGGCTGCCGAAAGTCCGCGTAAAAACGCCCCCCGGGCCTAAAGTTTCACCGTGCAAAATTCCCGGTGATGTTATTATGAAACTAGAATATATTCCGCAGATTCTGAAAGTGATTGCGATAGTTAGACTCTTTTAGTTGCTTGGGAATCGTCGTTTGAAGATGGGCATGTGAAACTGCGAAAAAAATTTTGAGAGCGCAGGACGGCTGCCGAAAGTCCGCGTAAAAACGCCCCCCGGGCCTAAAGTTTCACCGTGCAAAATTCCCGGTGATGTTATTATGAAACTAGAATATATTCCGCAGATTCTGAAAGTGATTGCGATAGTTAGACTCTTTTAGTTGCTTGGGAATCGTCGTTTGAAGATGGGCATGTGAAACTGCGAAAAAAATTTTGAGAGCGCAGGACGGCTGCCGAAAGTCTGCGTAAAAACGCCCCCCGGGCCAAAAGTTTCACCGTGCAAAATTCCCGGTGGTGTTATTATGAAACTAGAATATATTCCGCAGATTCTGAAAGTGATTGCGATAGTTAGACTCTTTTAGTTGCTTGGGAATCGTCGTTTGAAGATGGGCATGTGAAACTGCGAAAAAAATTTTGAGAGCGCAGGACGGCTGCCGAAAGTCTGCGTAAAAACGCCCCCCGGGCCAAAAGTTTCACCGTGCAAAATTCCCGGTGATGTTATTATGAAACTAGAATATATTCCGCAGATTCTGAAAGTGATTGCGATAGTTAGACTCTTTTAGTTGCTTGGGAATCGTCGTTTAAAGATGGGCATGTGAAACTGCGAAAAAAATTTTGAGAGCGCAGGACGGCTGCCGAAAGTCCGCGTAAAAACGCCCCCCGGGCCTAAAGTTTCACCGTGCAAAATTCCCGGTGATGTTATTATGAAACTAGAATATATTCCGCAGATTCTGAAAGTGATTGCGATAGTTAGACTCTTTTAGTTGCTTGGGAATCGTCGTTTGAAGATGGGCATGTGAAACTGCGAAAAAAATTTTGAGAGCGCAGGACGGCTGCCGAAAGTCCGCGTAAAAACGCCCCCCGGGCCTAAAGTTTCACCGTGCAAAATTCCCGGTGATGTTATTATGAAACTAGAATATATTCCGCAGATTCTGAAAGTGATTGCGATAGTTAGACTCTTTTAGTTGCTTGGGAATCGTCGTTTGAAGATGGGCATGTGAAACTGCGAAAAAAATTTTGAGAGCGCAGGACGGCTGCCGAAAGTCTGCGTAAAAACGCCCCCGGGGCCTCAAAAATTTTCACCGTGCAAAAATTCCCGGTGGTGTTATTATGAAACTAGAATATATTCCGCAGATTCTGAAAGTGATTGCGATAGTTAGACTCTTTTAGTTGCTTGGGAATCGTCGTTTGAAGATGGGCATGTGAAACTGCGAAAAAAATTTTGAGAGCGCAGGACGGCTGCCGAAAGTCTGCGTAAAAACGCCCCCCGGGCCAAAAGTTTCACCGTGCAAAATTCCCGGTGATGTTATTATGAAACTAGAATATATTCCGCAGATTCTGAAAGTGATTGCGATAGTTAGACTCTTTTAGTTGCTTGGGAATCGTCGTTTAAAGATGGGCATGTGAAACTGCGAAAAAAATTTTGAGAGCGCAGGACGGCTGCCGAAAGTCCGCGTAAAAACGCCCCCCGGGCCTAAAGTTTCACCGTGCAAAATTCCCGGTGATGTTATTATGAAACTAGAATATATTCCGCAGATTCTGAAAGTGATTGCGATAGTTAGACTCTTTTAGTTGCTTGGGAATCGTCGTTTGAAGATGGGCATGTGAAACTGCGAAAAAAATTTTGAGAGCGCAGGACGGCTGCCGAAAGTCCGCGTAAAAACGCCCCCCGGGCCTAAAGTTTCACCGTGCAAAATTCCCGGTGATGTTATTATGAAACTAGAATATATTCCGCAGATTCTGAAAGTGATTGCGATAGTTAGACTCTTTTAGTTGCTTGGGAATCGTCGTTTGAAGATGGGCATGTGAAACTGCGAAAAAATT